>LR738714.1:567369039-567399899 GCA_902687465.1 Secale cereale | reverse complement strand
CCCCCCCCCCCCCCCGCGACACCCATCTAAGGAGAAGTTGTGAGCGTCATGAGCTAAAAAGCTCCCTGAGATTGGTGCGACCACTAGGGGCCGCCCTCAGTTGTTTATAACTAGCGCGAAGCATAGAGCTACCACACTTGTGCGGAGTGTGGGCATAACCGCGCCTCGGTCGTAGCGGCCAGCGCGGAGCTTGGTGCTTCCACTGGTTCGTGGGCATAACCGCTCCTCGGTTGGATCTGCCAGCGCGGAGCATGGTACTTCCACTGGACCGTGGGAGGGAGCCTCCCACCGGGAGAGACTCCGGGGCGTGTACAGCCCCGTCCTGACACGTGGCTTGCACGGTAGGACGGCCAAGGTGTATATGGGCCCTCCTTAGGACGAGCTGAATGACTCTGAGGAAGTTCTCATGAGCTTACGCATCACTCACGAGACCCTACCCTGGGGCGGGTTGCGCCTGAGTCTTCTTCTGCAAAATGTGAAAAGAGAGGTGTTGTGTCGACCTGCGCCGAGAGCATCTCTAGAGGGTATCGCATGAGAAGGCCGCAGCACCAGCGACCCTAGGAGGTGACGTCACGGGAATGGCTCGCGAGATAGAGCTCAGCCGCTGGATTTGTCGACACTGCAGGGACGGACTCGAGCACAGACGTCGTGCCCAGTCTTCTCATGCAACGATCCAAAAGAAAAACAGCCGGCGCGCGGTTCCCGCGTGAGCGAGACACCTGCCACGGGCCCCTACTTACCCATCCACGGTTAGCCCATGCGAGAACAAGGCACCAAGGACCACGGGAGGTGACGTCACGCAAATGGGTCGAGATTCAGAGCTCAACCCTTGGGTTTAGCGACACTGCACGGACAGACCCGAGCACAGACGTCGTGCCAGTCCTTAATCATGGGGCGGTCACGAGTGGGCTCACAAGGTCTCATGACCTTAGTGGCGGTGAGGACGCCAAGCATGCAGATAATGTGAATGGAAAGAAACAACTAGCCTTGATCATGCAAAAAGGGGAGACGACTGCGGGGGAACAGCCCCCGGCAGTCCGAGGATGATGCAGCCCGAGGGGCGCCCTCAATCGGAAACCTGAAACGTCACCTAATATTTGTCAAAGAAGAGTTGGGGTAGCTGAAGACGCGAGCCATGCAGGTTGCTCCTGAGGATTGTCGGGCTCCTGAGGCCCAGGGGCTCCGAAGGCTCTTAGTGGTCACGCAGGTCCGGTTCTTGCTCCATCCGGACCGCCTGCCACTAAGCCTCCCGAGCCCCCAAGGCCTGCTGCGCGAGATGCTGGAACGTGGCAGCTGAATTGGGGAAGCCGAAGAGTGTGCGGACGTAGCTGCAGGGGAGGGCCCTCCTTCGGCCGACCGCCATCAGCCAGAAGGGCTCCTGAGAGGCGGCTCGGTTGAGACCCGCGATGTCAACGCAGACGTGGAAACGGTCGCTCGGGCTGCGAGCAGGTGAGCTTGGGGTTGTGCGGTTACGCCCACCGCGGATGAGTCTTGCGTACTGAAGTTCCTCGGTAACTTGGTTGATGAAGTCCTGAGCCCCCAGCGCTAAGCGGTTCACGCTGGGCTCACAAAAACGCGCGTCAAGACATACTTGCAGGTGGTGCCCGAACACCTCCCTCGAGACGCTGGTGAGTCCGGAGACACTCCAGAGGAGAGCCCCCGAGCCCGTCACGAGAGGGGCATCGGGCGCACCTCCCTATGCAAGGGTGGAGGGCACCTCGTTAGCAGGCGCGAGTCCTCAGGCTGGGCCGTCAGGATCCCCTGCGTCCTGAGGTCCATTGACGGACAGGTTCTTATTCTTCTTGGGCGCGGTCTGCAGGGCGAGGACGGTTCCATCCTCATCGGAGCATTCGGCCGCCGCAGTTTGGTAGGCGTGCTCTAGGGAACGCACCGCTTCCTTCTCGTCGGAGGCGATCGTGATGACTCCACCGCTCCCAAGCATCTTGAGGACGTTGTAGCCGTGATGGGTCGCCGCCATGAACTTGGCGAGGGCAGGATACTAGAGGATGGCGTTGTATGGGAGGTGGATGTTGGCGACGTCGAAGTCGATGAGCTCGGTGTGGTAGTTGTCGCGGTCACCAAAGGTGACGGGAAGGCGGACCTGCCCCATCGGGAGTGTGGAGCCATCCGTGACTCCGTAGAATGGCTTGGTCGGGTGGAGCTGATCGTAGGGAACCTGGAGTGTCTCGAAGGTCTGGACGGAGAGACGTTGAGTCCTGCTCCGCCGTCGATGAGGGTCTTGGTCACGAGGACGTTGCTGATGGTCGGGTGCAGAGCATCGGGAGAGCGCCCGGGGCCACAGTGCACTTGAGCTGGTCTTTGGGGTCGAAGGCGATGACTTGCTTGGTCCATCTAAGGTTGCGCGCGGCGTCAGGCCTGGGAAGCACCGTGTTCACCTCACGGGCGAACTGCTTGAAGATGCAATGGGAAGCTGGAGCATGGGCTCCTCCCAAGATGCATGCAACTGCACGCGTCTCCTAGAAGCCCCCTGCTCCGTCTCCCTGGCAGTCGTCGTCATTCCTTCTTGGTGGTGGCGGCAGCGGAGGTAGGCCTCCATTGCCCTGAGGGCGACCCTCACGAGGCTGGTCGCACCAGGGGTCGTCATGAGGCTGCTCCTGCCAGTGGTCTTCACGAGGCTGTACGCGCCACCCTTGGTGCGAGTTCCTGCCGTCCCAACGTCCTCCACCTCGGCCTCCTCCACGGCCGTAGCCGCAGTTGTCGCGCTCAGGGCGCTGCCCGACGCGCCCGCCATGCATCGCCCTGAGCTCCTGGCAGTCGTTAGTGTTGTGGCCGTGGATGTTGTGGAAGACACAGTACGGTCGGTTGTCTCTTGGGAGGTCATCGTAGCGGCAGCCACGCTTCGCTTCTGGCTCCGCAGCCAGCACGGCGGGTCCCTTACGCTTTGCTTCTTTGGTCTTGGCCTTCTTGTCGTCCGCCTCCGCCTCAGGCAGCTACTGGAGGGAGAGGTGTCCTTCCTCCGCCCTAGCGCACTTTGCCGCGAGCTTGAACATCTCCAGGGCTATGCACAGGTCCTCGTGGATGGCGAGCTCCTCCCTCATCCTGACGTCACGGACGCCGTCGGAGAACGCCGAGATGATGGCCTTGTCCAAGACCCTAGGGATCCGGAGGCGCATGGTGTTGAAGCATTGGATGTACTTTTGCAGGGTCTCTCCTGGCTGCTTCCTCACACGGTGCAGATCAACAGCTGCCGGGGCTCGGTCACAAGTGCCATGGAAGTTGGCGATGAAACGCTCACGAAGCTCTTCCCAGGAGGAGATGGATCCCACGGGGAGGTTCAGGAGCCAGGAGCGTGTGCCATCTTTGAGGGCCATGGGGAACCAGTTCGCCATGACCTGCTCGGTGCCGTTGGACGCCTCGATGCTCAGCTCGTAGAGTTGGAGGAACTCCATGGGGTCGGTGGTGCCATCGTAGCGCGGAGGCAGGTTTGGCTTGAACTTGCCGGGCCAGACGAGGCGCCGCAGCTCAGGAGCTAGGGCGCGACATCCAGCTACGCTCATGATCGCAGGCGCCCCCTGTGCCTGCGGTGCTGGTTCTTGGGGTGCTGGCACCACCACCTCCTGTGGCGCGCGGTCTTGGCGCTGTGGGCCAGGGGGCCCGTGAGCCCCCGCCTGGGGATGCAAAATCACCTGGCAGCTCTCCTCGTCGCGCGCATGGGCTCTGCGGGGCGGCTCACGTCGCGGAGCCTCGCGCCGGACCTCCTGGCCGGCACCGTAGAGTGGAGGCGGAGCCGGGACTCCGTGGCCTTCGTTCCCCGCCGGGGGCGACGGGGGACGAGAGGAGTGCTTTAGTGCAGGTGCTTCTCCAGCGGCGTTGACGAGCTCGGTGATGCGGTGGAGCCACTCATCGTAGAGGTCATCTGTGTAACATCCCAAATTTTCAATTTGGAATGTTATACATAGATCATAATTGCATTTGCATATTTTTGCACTTTGTTCGTGGAGTTCCTCGAAATTCTAAGCAACTCAAGGACCTACGGAGAGAGTTGGGGATTTTACCGTTTCGTATTTGAGTTCGCTCGAATGCCGGTACGAGGACAGTGTGATTCTAATTATTTTTCTCTCCTAAAAATATTTCTAAATAAAATAAATGAGCGGAGATAATATGACTTCTCCAAAATAATAGAAATATTGGAGGAAAAATATTAAAATCACTTTTGGTATTTTTCCGGATTTATTTTCGGATTTATTTGCATAGGAAAAATATGAGTTTTTCAAAATTGCATTTAGGTCTGGGAAAAATGTTCACCTTGTCCTAAATATTATTAGAGGACGGTGAAAATTTATTTCGGGAATTTTGGAGTCCATTTGATATTTCTTTCGTTAGTTTGACTGCGCCGGGATTCTATTTTTTTAATAAAAGGAACCGACTAGGAGTCGTCCTCGCCCGGGACTCCGGGCTTTATATAGCGCCCAGGCCGGCCCGTTTTCGCCCAGCCAGCCCGCCCGCTGATACGTCCAAAACGTATCTATAATTTCTGCTTGCTCCATGCCTCTTTTGTGTGATATTGCTATGATATATATGAACTTCCATACACTTTTGATCATATTTGGACTAACCTATTAACTCAGTGCACCCCAGTGCCAGTTTCTGTTTTCTGCTGTTTTTGTATTTCAGGTTTTCCCGTTACTTAAATTGCCAGAAAAATTCCGGGAAAAATATATAAAAAATCAGCGCTCCAGAAGCTTCCATGCGGCAGAAGTAGGGCCAGAGGGGCTCCAGGCGCCCTGGGGGGCGGCCCCACCCCTGGCCGCGCCGGGGGGGTGCCTGGGCCCCCCTTACCTCCTCTGGTGACCCCCTTTGGCATATATTTACACCGCGTCCCGAAACCCTCGAGGACGGAACCCTTTTTCGCGATCTCATCTCTGTTCCGCCGCCGCCGCGCTTCCAAGATCGGGAGCACCAGGAGAACTCTTCCCGGCACCCTGCCGGAGGGGAGAACCACCACCGGGAGCCTCTCCACCACCATGGACGCCTCCCGGGTGAGTTGTGAGTAGTCCCTCTTGGACCATGGGTCCATGACCAGTAGCTATGTGATGTTCTCCTCCCCTCTTTGTTCTTCATCGATTAGACCTCGTGAGCTGCCCTACATGATCGAGGCACATATGTAATCCTTATGTTGTTGCTATGATGAGTTTGCTGGGATCCGATGGATTATGAGATTATGTTCGGATTGTGTGTGAGTAATATATTTGATTCACCTCTTTTATATTTATGTTCTTGAGTAATTCTTGCATGTTCTCCGTTGCTGTTTATTGCTTTGGCCAAGTAGTAGGTAGTAACTCCAAGAGGGAATGTTATGCTTGATTGTGGGTTCATGCCCCTCGATGACTAGCTTGAGTGACAGAAACATGAGTCTAGGGGATGTGTTGTTGCCACTAGGGGGAAAACAACGGTGCTTGTACTTGCGGGTGCAAGGATTGTTTACTTTACGCAAAGTTCTTTTAATGCAGTTGTCTGTTGCTTTGAGTTTACACTATGGGTGGGACTCGCAACTTAATACCAGCGAGATGTTCTGGATAGATATCTCAAGGTGGATGATTAGTAGTAGATGCAGATGGATTTCGGTCTACTTGCCTTGGCGTACCGCACATGCTTTTGAGCCTCTACCTTTCTTACAGCATAGTTAGCATTGGTTTGCGCACATAATCTTGTCAATTGCCCAGCTGTAATTTGTTTACCTCCCTTAGCTGTTTTATCGTCTTTTGGGAGAGAGACATCACTAGTGAACATCATGAGACCCCGGTCCATATTACCATCACTGATCACACCCGTTATTTACTTCATGTTCTTATTTACTAGTTGCAGTCATACCTATCACTATTATCTCTTGCGTTTGATCCTTTGTAAACGACAAGGCCGGAGGGATTGACAACCTCTCTGTACTCGTTGGGAGCAAAGTTATTTGTATCTGTGTGTAGGTCCTGTCAACCGCTAAGTATCTGGTGTCGTTAGCTGTTGACACCTTCTTGTCGACCCTCGGAGTCTCACGGGATTCGATCCTTCGTATCTTTGCCAAGGGAAAACTATCGCTACGCTACATCTCAAACCTTCCACTTGGGGTAACCAACGAGGGGCGAGAAGCCATCAAGCAAAGTTTTCTGGCGCCGTTGCCGAGGACTCCACTCTTCAAGATAGGGGAGTTGCACGCTATCTTTTATCTTTGCTTTTTAGTCTTGTTAGTTTACCTTTCAGTTTTGCTTTAGTTCCCTTTATCAAAAATCACAAAAATAGTTATCTTGCTTGCTGCTGCTATGGGTTCCACCAAAAACACTAAGTGGGAGGATTACACCCCTTCTTCCATCACGCCAATCACCACTGTCGGGATCTACAAAAGTAATAAACCTTGTGATTATGTTAGTTTTAATGGAGAGTTATGCCCATGGCATGGTCTTCCAGGAAAAAAGTATGAGCCTTAGTTTAAAGTTGCTCCTCTACTTTCCCAAACTTGGGAAGACGTTCAAACTCTTATAATAGAGAGAAATTCAAACAAAGAAGATGACACTACAATTCTGCTCAATAATGATAAAATTGATTTTGATAATTGTAGTCTCTCAAAAGTTGGCACCTTTTTACAAAGAATGGCTAGAGATCCCCACACTAGCACGCTTAATCTTGCCTTCACAAAGCATATCACTAATGCTCTCACCAAAGCTAGGGAGGAGAAACTTAGGGTAGAAGCCTCCATACCTAGAAAGCTAGAAGATGGTTGGGATCCTCTGATTAAAATTAAGTTGAATAACTTCTCTTGCTATGCTTTATGTGATGTTGGAGCTAGTACCTCCGTTATGCCCAAAAGAATATATGATATGCTTAAATTGAAACCTTTTGATTCTTGTTCTTTTGGTGTTCGTCTTGTTGATTCTTCCATAAAGAAACTTTTGGGGAGGATCGACGATGTTCTTATCATTGTCAATGACAATTATGTTCCCGTTGATTTTACTATTATGGATATTGAATGTGAACCTTCTTGTCCAATTATTTTGGGACGTCCTTTTCTTCGCACCGTTGGTGCTATCATTGACATGAAAGAGGGGAATATAAAATTCCAATTTCCTCTCAGGAAAGGGATGGAACACTTCCCTAGAAAGAAGATTAAGTTACCTTTTGAGTCCGTTATACGGGCTAGCTATTCTTTTACTCTTGATAAAACTTGATCTCTTTGCATCATGCCTAGCTTAAAGGCATAAAAGAAAGCGCTTTTGGGAGGCAACCCACAATGAATAAAATTTTATTTTGCTTTTGTTGTGTCTTGATGTTTGTTACTACAATAGCATCATCATTGTATCTTTACTTTTCAGCTTTGTGCCAAGTTTAGCCTCTGATTGCAAGAAAGTTCAAAAGTTGTGACGTGCTGTCCAGGAAACAGATTTTGTCCTTGGACAGAAAAATTCGTATAAAATCACCAGATCACCTTTTTGGTCTGAAATTTTTTCGAGAGCGTGCTCTATACAATTGGCTTTCGGGCGTCTGTTCTGAGTTTTTTGATTTGAGTGGCAGAAGTGCCCCGAAAAATTAATTACTACCTGCCGGTCTGTTTTTCACAGATTCTGTCCTGTTTTGCCTTTTCTTCGTTTTGCAAACCTTGAGCTTGCTTTTTCTTTGCAAAAACCTTTTGGCAATCTTGAGAAACAGTAGACCTTCAAGATTATCCTTATTTCCAGCAAGTAAGAATTATTTTATTATGGGTACCAGCCTCGCTAATCAGATTATGATGAGTTATGTATGAAGGGAGTTTTCAAGTGTGCGAGGGAAGATGATAAAAAGATTCGGGAGGGTCAAACGCTCAAGCTTGGGGATGCCCCCGTGCACCCCCAAGAAATATTCAAGAAGACTCAAGCGTCTAAGCTTGGGGATGCCCCCGTGCATCCCCTTCTCCATCAACAATTATCAGTTTGTCTTTCGTTCCACTATATTTTAATCACTTCATGCGTTATGTGCTATGCTTGGAGCGTCTTGCTTTTAGTTTCCTTTTTAGTTTTCTTTAGCTTTGCTTGCTTTTCATAACGAGTTAGAACCCGGCTTTCTTTGTGTGGGAGAGAAACACGCTCCACTTCAACCTAGAACACAACATATGATTTTCATGTTTATCTTTGATGTGTATGTTCTTTGTCTTTCAATAGCTACTGTCATGTTTAGCTCTTAGTTTTCATGCTTTTCTTTTTAAAGATCTTTTGTTTAGTTGGTTGCTTCTGAAACTCTCTTGAGTTATCATGCTTATCTTGTTAAGAGAGTTGGCTTCTGTGGCACTGGTTGATATGTCTATGATAAAAATGCTATGTGCATAATGGTGCTTAGTAGTTCATGTTTTCTTATGGTTAGTCTCAAATAGCTGGGGGTTCTTAATGTGTTATTGAAGTACCAACATGATTTGTTTGCCTATGATGTGGTATGGTTTAGTGATATCTTCCTCCAAGAATTTATTTTGATTGACTTGGCATATGCTCACGCATATTTAAGACTGTAAAGAAAGTCTATCAAGCCTTGATGATCTTTAATTTCTGAGTAGCGATATAACTTCCATGCCCGATTCAATGTTGCTTTGTCGCTCTGCATGATTATGGCCGTCATTGCTCTCTTAGTTGGTCGCTCCCAGCCTTTTGCTAGCCTTCGCCTATACTAAGGGACTGACTGCTTGTGCATCCAACATCCTTGAAACCAGTTATGCCATATGAGTCCACCATACCTTCCTATACATGGTATTTACTTGCCATTCCTAACGAAGACTTTCGTGTACCATCTCAAAATTATTCAAAAGCATTTCTCTTTTGTGCCTCTGTTTTAGTTCATGATGAAGTAGTAGTTAATTCATGATCTTTTTAAGTTGGATAAGTTTCACCCTGGGATTGCATGTCTAATCTGCAAACCCCTAATACGAGAAGGAACTGGCATGAGTGCGCCCGGCTCATAACAGATAATACAACAAACAAACCCTCCTTCACGCTTTGTTCATGAGAAATCAGAAAACTTTTGGCTGTGATAAACAAAGGAGATTAAGGGGATGTGATCGTCCCCGTGCGGGAGCCGTTCCTCGAAACTTGTCCAGCTCGAGAAGTAATTGAGTTATCTACTAGCATTCGTTGACGAAATATGCATATCCCAAAAATAATTTTTACCTCTGTTTTTAAAAACCAAGAGCTCTGGTACATGTTTAGTCTTTGCTTCCAACCACGGGTTTTCAACCTCGCCATCAAAAGCCACGGTTCGAGAGTCTCCACCTTCTTTCTTCAAAGCACCAACTATTGAGAGCATGATTGTCATTCTGAGTGTAATGTGCATTGTCCCAAAGTACCATTGTCTTCTGCATGGTTATGATATCGCTTATTCTGAAATCATTGTATCTAGTCCTCACTTAAACTTCGGAGGTGCTCCTGCATTTATGTTTTGCTTCACTAAAGGGGGCAAGCGAGGTATCACTTTGTCATGTTTGCACACCATGCTCACTACAAATCTATTGGGTGTTTCAGTATCATATTGTAAAACTTTCAGTTCTTTGTGATATTCTCATGAGGCAACTTAATTACTAAAGATTCATTATCTCAGTAAGCATTTGTCATGTGACTGTGAAAAGTTCTTATATGGTTGATAGCATATCACCACAGAAATTATGCTTGTTATCATTTACCTACTCGAGGACGAGCAGGAATTAAGCTTGGGGATGTTGATACGTCCAAAACGTATCTATAATTTCTGCTTGCTCCATGCCTCTTTTGTGTGATATTGCTATGATATTTATGCACTTCCATACACTTTTGATCATATTTGGACTAACCTATTAACTCAGTGCACCCCAGTGCCAGTTTCTGTTTTCTACTGTTTTTGTATTTCAGGTTTTCCCATTACTTAAATTGCCAGAAACATTCCGGGAAAATATATAAAAAATCATCGCTCCAGAAGCTTCCATGCGGCAGAAGTAGGGCCAGAGGGGGGCCAGAGGGGCTCCAGGCGCCCTGGGGGGGCGGCCCCACCCCTGGCCGCGCCGGGAGGGGCGCCTGGGCCCCCCTTACCTCCTCTGGTGACCCCCTTTGGCATATATTTACACCGCGTCCCGAAACCCTCGAGGACGGAACCCTTTTTCGCGAACTCATCTCTGTTCCGCCGCCGCCGCGCTTCCAAGATCGGGAGCACCGGGAGAACTCTTCCCGGCACCCTGCCGGAGGGGAGAACCACCACCGGGAGCCTCTCCACCACCATGGACGCCTCCCGGATGAGTTGTGAGTAGTCCCTCTTGGACCATGGGTCCATGACGAGTAGCTATGTGATGTTCTCCTCCCCTCTTTGTTCTTCATCGATTAGACCTCGTGAGCTGCCCTACATGATCGAGGCACATATGTAATCCTTATGCTGTTGCTATGATGAGTTTGCTGGGATCCGATGGATTATGAGATTATGTTCAGATTGTGTGTGAGTAATATATTTGATTCACCTCTTTTATATTTATGTTCTTGAGTAATTCTTGCATGTTCTCTGTTGCTGTTTATTGCTTTGGCCAAGTAGTAGGTAGTAACTCCAAGAGGGAACGTTATGCTTGATTGTGGGTTCATGCCCCTCGATGAATAGCTTGAGTGACAGAAACATGAGTCTAGGGGATGTGCTGTTGCCACAAGGGGGAAAAACAACGGTGCTTGTACTTGCGGGTGCAAGGATTGTTTACTTTACGCAAAGTTCTTTTAATGCAGTTGTCTGTTGCTTTGAGTTTACACTATGGGTGGGACTCGCAACTTAATACCAGCGAGATGTTCTGGATAGATATCTCAAGGTGGATGATTAGTAGTAGATGCAGATGGATTTCGGTCTACTTGCCTTGGCGTACCACCCATGCTTTTGAGCCTCTACCTTTCTTACAGCATAGTTAGCATTGGTTTGCGCACATAATCCTGTCAATTGCCCAACTGTAATTTGTTTACCTCGCTTAGCTGTTTTATCGTCTTTTGGGAGAGATACATCACTAGTGAACATCATGGGACCCCGGTCCATATTACCATCACTGATCACACCCGTTATTTACTTCCTGTTCTTATTTACTAGTTGCAGTCATACCTATCACTATTATCTCTTGCGTTTGATCCTTTGTAAACGACAAAGCCGGAGGTGTTGACAACCTCTCTGTACTCGTTGGGAGCAAAGTTATTTGTATCTGTGTGCAGGTCCTGTCAACCGCTAAGTATCTGGCGCCGTTAGCTGTTGACACCTTCTTGTCGACCCTCGGAGTCTCACGGGATTCGATCCTTGGTATCTTTGCCAAGGGAAAACTACCGCTACGCTACATCTCAAACCTTCCACTTGGGGTAACCAACGAGGGGCAAGAAGCCGTCACCCGCGCAAACCCTAACCCTAAGCCGCGTCGCTCCCCGCCGCCGCCGCCGCCACCGCTGTCGCGCCCGCCGCCGACGCCGCCACCCGCGCCCCGCCGCCGCCCCGCCGCCGCTGCCCCTCGCCGGACCCGCCGCCCCACCGCCCCTCGCCGGAGCCGCCGCCTGCCGGAGTCGAGGTAGAAGCCGCCTCGGTTTTTCTTTAAAAGATCAGATCGGTTTTATAAAAAGATCCGTTTTTTTCGGTTTAGATCGGTTTTTCGACGGTTTAGTTAAACAGCGGACGTTCGTCCGTACGTTCGTTTTAACGAACGGTTTTCGTTAGTTAATAGCAGACAGCGAACGTTCGTTCGTTAGCCTGTTCGTCGTTTTTCTTTTTCGGGGTATTTTATCCGCGATTTTCCGATCGCGATTTCTGCCCTGATCTTGTTTCGCGTTTTTCTTTTCGCTCGAGAGTCGAAATCAGGTGATTCAAAATCCCAGATCTTCATCTCGAAGCCCTCTTTACGTTTAACCAACTTGAACAAAGTTTTGGCTACTGTAAAATTTGACTTTAGGCCAACTAGTAATTCGGAGCTCGTTTCTTTTGCAGTTTGAGTTTCGTTGCTTCTTTCGAGTTGATTCTTTTTGCAAACCGGAGTTCTTAAGTTGAACTTTCTGGTTAGATCTCTTATTTGAGTTTTACCCATGCATTAGTTAAGTACTTATTGTATGCTTGTTGTTTGATTGCGATAGAGTACCCGGAGTGCGGCGCTTGCTACTTTGAGTCTCTAGGTTTTGCGGATCATCAGCAAGGCAAGTAACACTTTGATCATGCTTTCCAATTACCCAGTTTTCATTGCATTAGTCAAAACCCTCACACATTGCATGAGTAGGATCAATTAACTTGTGGGATTGGGAAGTAGATTGAGGTAGTACCTATTACGTGCATTACAATCAAACCCCTGGGAGTTACTTCTACGTTTGCTGATAGGACATGCTATGCTCGTAGACGTGGATTGGGTGAGTGAAATCCATGACAAATGTGAGATTGTTTAATTAATGGTTCAACTTAAGGTGGCAACTTTAATACACATCTGGGTGGATTGAGGCACTTGGGTATTCCAGGATTGCCTGTTTTTCTTTTGGACCGCCACCCAGGCTCAAAGGGATCATGAGATTATTCATACTAGAAACTTTCGTGTGCAACCACAATGCTATTATGGGCTCTAGCATAGTATGAGTAAGTTGTGTGAACTCTTACAGTGGTGGACTAGCAGATGTAGGGGATGTAGGTTGGTACGGTCCGCCCGATCGTCAGGTGCTAGCGCTTCTGAAAGACTATGTCTCGGTCATCCGTTTCTCAAACACCTTGCAGTGCGAGAAACCAAACGGAGGCGATCGAGTCTTGTGGGGAAAGTGCACAAACCTCTGCAGAGTGTACAAACTGATCATGATTAGCCGTGTCCCCGGTTATGGACATCTTGACTATCTGGTACTTGGATTATCATGTGAATCTCAACATGTTACTCTAATTTAATTTTGTTGGGTTTAATGATTACTTTTAATTGGGGTTGAGAGGATGTCTATCTTCTCAACGATGTTTCAACTACCATGATAGTTAATTAAAATACATTCCTTTGAAGTAGGGAAAAATTGGCATTATGCAAAAACTTAACCATAGAGCTTTCCACCAGCCATATTGCATATAGTATAGCTTTACTTTCATTGCATCTCTTGTGTTACCTTGCCAGCATATTCCATGTGCTGACCCGTTTTTCGGGCTGCAACGTTTCATGTTGCAGACTTTTCAGACGACGAGTAAGATGCCCTTTTAGGTCGTGGTTCTATACTCAGTGATGCCGCTGGAGTTGATGGACTCACTTATCTTCCAAGCCTTCCGCTGTTATCGTATTATCTGGCCTTCAGCCATGATTTTTGTAATAAATTCATTGTTGGACTATCGATGTAATAAGTGTGTGATTGCTACTCTGTTATAAATCCTTCGAGTACCATGTGTGTCAGCATTACTGATCGAGGGATGACACTGATGCATGGAGATCAGACTGTTTGAGGTCTGGTCGCTACAAAGATGGTATCAGAGCACACGCTGACTGTAGGACACGACCACTAAGACAAGCCCTAGAACACATTCCACTCTTTCTCTTCTGACTCCTCATCTTTTCTATTCTTTAGGATGGTGGAAGCAAAGCACAAGTTCATGCAACCGGATGATGATACACCTTTTGGACGACACCTGAAGGAGGTCACCAGATATCTACACATTGGATTACCAAGTTTCACTGGAACCTACAATGCCACTCTACCTGAGGAGGAGCGTTGGTTGATTCAAGCCCAAGTTCCAGGAAGGACGTATGCACCTGTCACCCCACTCATAGAATTTTCCTTTAATGCACCTACATGGAGCCTAGGGAGGAGTATGGCAGCCCACATTGCTATGGGAAGGATTGGAGAAGTCTACAAGCAGGAGCTAAAGGACACCATCTACCAGATTTGTGGACGCCGAGATGAGAATTGGGATATGATCAGCACTAGGAAGGGTATATCCATTCCAGCATTCATCCAGGAGTTGAACCACCACATTCGTCGCCAGGAGCACCAGATGTGTACTGGTATGATAGATTTGAAGAAGGCCCTAAATAGGAATTTGGAGTTAGAGGAAGAACTCAAGTCTACATGCGACGGATATGAGGAGGAGATGAAGATACTTGTGGATAAGAATGATGATTTGACCCGGAAGTTAGGGATACTCATGGGAGAAGAAGACGAGGAAGAAGAACCAAAGGAGATACCACCGAAAGATTATATCATCATAGATGACACCGATTCGGAAGCTGAGGGTAGCAAGGATGAAGATTATGAAGATGAAGCTGGGGCAGATATTATGGAATCCTCTGACGATCAATATTTTTAGATGACCACCCTATGGCTAGTAGTTTACCACCAAGTATTAGATTTAGATCACTTTTGTAACGATCGTTAGATTTGTAAGACCTTGTTTGAAATTGATTGGTGTGATATGATTGTGTGTTTTTCTCATGTGCATATGGGTAGTGATTTTCCCTTAGACCACTATTCTATTCTAATCTCTTCCCTCTACACCCATCAGATGCCTCCAAGACGTGAATTCGAGTTTCCCCCTGAGCTCACCCAGTTGATCCAGCAGCAGAACACCCTGATGCAACTTCTTGTCCAGAACACTCAGAACAACCAGAATAACAACAACAACAACCCTCCACCACCACCACCTGTGGACAACCTGACACGTTTCTTAAGGTTGCAACCACCTGTGTTTGCTAGCAGCATCGAACCAATTGTGGCTGATGACTGGCTACGCAAGATTGGAAGGGATTTGACCACCGCCAATTGCTCCGAGGCTGAGAAGGTGCGATTTGCCGCACACCAGTTGTCTGGACCAGCCGCAGCATGGTGGGAGAATTACACAGCCACTTACCCCGTAGCCAATGTGACTTGGGATCAGTTTCAGCAAGCTTTTCGTACCGCCCATGTCTCAGCTGGAGCCATGAGTATGAAGAAGCAGGAGTTTCGCAACTTGCGCCAAGGAAACCGTACTGTGGCCCAGTACGTGGATGAGTTTAGTACCCGATCACGTTATGCCCCAGATGATGTGGCTACTGTTGGGGAACGTAGTATTTTAAAATTTTCCTACGATCACGCAAGATCTATCTACCAGATGCATAGCAACGAGAGGGAAGAGTGTGTCTACGTACCCTCGTAGACCGGAAGTGGAAGCGTCAAGTGACGCGGTTGATGTAGTCGAACTTCTTCGCGATTCAACCGATCAAGCACCGAACGTACGGCACCTCCGCGTTCAGCACACGTTCAGCTTGATGACGTCCCATGAGCTCTTGATCCAGTTGAGCTTCACGGGAGAGTTTCGTCAGCACGACGGCGTGGTGACGGATATGATGTATTCACCGGTGCAGGGCTTCGCCTAAGCACTGCAACGGTATGACCGAGGTGTGTTTCTGTGGAGGGGGGCACCGTACACGGCTGGAACAATTCAACTTGTGTGTCTTTGGGTGCCCCCCTGCCCCCGTATATAAAGGAGCAAGGGAGGAGGGCCGGCCGGCCTCCTATGGTGCGGCTAGGGCAATCCTACTAGGAATAGGATTGCAATCCTATTCCTAGTAGGAGTCCATCAAGAAGGAAGAGAGGGAAAGGAAAAGAGGGAGAGGTGGCGCCACCCCAATACTAGTCCAACTAGGATCCCTAGGTGGGGCGCCGGCCAGCCTCTATGGGCTGCCTCTCTCTTTTCCTTAAGGCCCACTATGGACCATCCCCCCTCGTAGGGGGTTCCGGTAACCCCCTCCGGCAATCCAGTTAAATCCGAAACTTTTCCGGAACACTTCCGGTGTCCGAATATAGTCGTCCAATATATCAATCTTTATGTCTCGGACATTCCGAGACTCCTCGTCATGTCCGTGATCTCATCCGAGACTCCGAACTACCTTCGGTACATCAAAACTCATAAACTCATAATACCGATCGTCATCAAACGTTAAGCGTGCGGACCCTACGGGTTCGAGAACTATGTAGACGTGACCGAGACTCATCTCCGGTCAATAACCAATAGCGGAACCTGGATGCTCATATTGGTTCCTACATATTCTACGAAGATCTTTATCGGTCAAACCGCATAACAACATACGTTGTTCCTTTTGTCATCGGTATGTTACTTGCCCGAGATTCGATCGTCGGTATCTCTATACCTAGTTCAATCTCGTTACTGGCAAGTCTCTTTACTCGTTCCGTAACACATCATCTTGTGACTAACTCATTAGTCTTTTGCTTGCAAGGCTTATTATGATGTGTGTTACCGAGAGGGCCCAGAGATACCTCTCCGACACTCGGAGTGACAAATCCTAATCTTGATCTATGCCAACACCACGAATACTTTCAGAGACACCTGTAGAGAATCTTTATGATCACCCAGTTACGTTGTGATGTTTGATAGCACACACGGTGTTCCTATGGTATTTGGGAGTTGCATAATCTCATAGTCATAGGAACACGTATAAATCATGAAGAAAGCAATAGCAGTAAAACTAAACGATCATAGTGCTATGCTAACGGATGGGTCTAGTCCATCACATCATTCTTCTAATGATGTGATCCCGTTGATCAAATGAAAACTCATGTCTATGGCTAGGAAACATAACCATCTTTGATCAATGAGCTAGTCTAGTAGAGGCATACTAGGGACATACTGTTTTGTCTATGTATTCACACATGTACTAAGTTTCCGGTTAATACAATTCTAGCATGAATAATAAACATTTATCATGATATAAGGAAATATAAATAACAACTTTATTATTGCCTCTAGGGCATATTTCCTTCAGTCTCCCACTTGCACTAGAGTCAATAATCTAGCTCACATCGCCATGTGATTTAATACCGATAGTTCACATCGTTATGTGAATAACACCCATAGTTCACATCGCCATGTGACCAACACCCAAAGGGTTTACTAGAGTCAATAATCTAGTTCACATCGCTATGTGATTAATACCCAAGAGTAATAAGGTGTGATCATGTTTTGCTTGTGAGAGAAGTTTAGTCAACGGGTCTGTCACATTCAGATCCGTATGTATTTCGCAAATTTCTATGTCTACAATGCTCTGCATGGAGCTACTCTAGCTAATTGCTCCCACTTTCAATACGCATCCAGATTGATACTTAGAGTCATCTGGATTTAGTGTCAAAGCTTGCATCGGCGTAACCATTTACGACGAACTCTTTATCACCTCCATAATCGAGAAACATTTCCTTAGTCATCCAGTTACTAAGGATAATTTTGACCGCTGTACAGTGATCTACTCCTGGATCACTATTGTACCCCCTTGACAAACTCATGGCAAGGTACACAACATGTTTGGTACACAGCATGGCATACTTTATAGAACCTATGGCTGAGGCATAGGGAATGACTTTTCATTCTCTCTATATTTTTCTGCCGTGGTCTGGCTTTGAGTCTTACTCAACTTCACACCTTACAAGTCAGGCAAGAACTCCTTCTTTGACTGATCCATTTTGAACTACTTCAAAATCTTATCAAGGTATGTACTCATCGAAAGTCTTATCAAGCGTCTTGATCTATCTCTATAGATCTTGATGCCCAATATGTAAGTAGCTTCACCAAGGTCTTTCTTTGAAAAACTCCTTTCAAACACTCCTTTATGCTTTCCAGAAAATTCTACATCATTTCTGATCGACAATATGTCATTCACATATACTTATCAGAAATGGTGTAGTGCTCCCACTCACTTTCTTGTAAATACAGGCTTCACCACAAGTCTGTATAAATCTATATGCTTTGATCAACTTATCAAAGCGTATATTCCAACTCCGAGATGCTTGCACCAGTCCATAGATGGATCGCTGGAGCTTGCACATTTTGTTAGCACCTTTAGGATTGACAAAACCTTCTGGTTGCATCATATACAATTCTTCTTTAATAAATCCATTAAAGAATGCAGTTTTGTTATCCATTTGCCA
Source organism: Secale cereale (assembly GCA_902687465.1). NCBI lineage: Eukaryota > Viridiplantae > Streptophyta > Magnoliopsida > Poales > Poaceae > Secale > Secale cereale. The sequence continues at coordinate 567,382,047 of LR738714.1, read as the reverse complement.
GATTTCATAAAATGCGGCAATTGCTAACATGATTCGGACAGACTTAAGCATCGCTACGGGTGAGAAAGTCTCATCGTAGTCAACTCCTTGAACTTGTCGAAAACCTTTCGCAACAAGTCGAGCTTTGTAAACAGTAACATTATCGTCAGTGTCAGTCTTCCTCTTGAAGATCCATTTATTTTTGATGGCTTGCCGATCATCGGGCTAGTCAACCAAAGTCCACACTTTGTTCTCATACATGGATCCCATCTCAGATTTCATGGCCTCAAGCCATTTGCGGAATCTGGGCTCATCATCGCTTCCTCATAGTTCGTAGGTTCATCATGGTCTAGTAACATGACTTCCAGAACTAGGTTGCCGTGCCACTCTGGTGTGGAACGTACTCTGATTGATCTACAACGTTCAGCAAAAACTTGATCTGAAGTTTCATGATCATCATCATTAGCTTCCTCACTAATTTGTGTAGGAATCACTGGAACTAGTTTCTGTGATGTTCCACTTTCCAATTCGGGAGAAGGTACAATTACCTCATCAAGTTCTACTTTCCTCCCACTCACTTCTTTCGAGAGAAACTCCTTCTCTAGAAAGGATCCACTCTTAGCAACAAAGACCTTGCCTTCGGATCTGTGATAGAAGGTGTACCCAATAGTTTCTTTTGGGTATCCTATGAAGATTTACTTCTCCGATTTGGGTTCGAGCTTATCATGTTGAAACTTTTTCACATAAGCATCGCAGTCCCAAACTTAAAGAAATGACAGCTTAGGTTTCTCATCAAACCACAGTTCATACGGTGTCATCTCCATGGATTTAGATGGTGCCCTATTTAACGTGAATGTAGCTATCTCTAATGCATAACCCCAAAAGCGATAGTGGTAGATCGGTAAGAGACATCATCGATCGCACCATATCTAATAAAGTACGGTTATGACGTTCGGACACACCATTACACTGCGGTGTTCCAGGTGGCGTGAGTAGTGAAACTATTTCACATTGTTTTTATTGAAGGCCAAACTCGCTAACTCAAATATTTTACCTTTATGATCATATCGTAGAAACTCTTATTTTCTTGTTACGATGATTCTCCACTTCACTCTGAAAATCTTTGAACTTTTCAAATGTTTCAGACTTGTGCTTCATTAAGTAGATATACCCATATCTGCTCAAATCATCAGTGAAGGTCAGAAAATAACGATACCTGCCGCGAGCTTCAACACTCATTGGTCTGCATACATCAGTATGTATGATTTCCAACAACTCTGTTGCTCTCTCCACGGTTCCGGAGAACGGAGTTTTAGTCATCTTACCCATGAGGCATGGTTCGCAAGCACCAAGTGATTCATAATCAAGTGATTCCAAAAAGTCCATCACTATGGAGTTTCTTCGTGCGCTTTACACCAATATGACCTAAACGACAGTGCCACAAATAAGTTGCACTATCATTATTAACCTTGCATCTTTTGGCTTCAATATTATGAATATGTGTATCACACGATCGATATCCAACAAACTATTTTCATTGGGTGTATGACCATAGAAGGTTTTATTCATGTAAACAGAACAACAATTATTCTCTAACTTACATGAATAACCGTATTGCAATAAACATGATCAAATCATATTCATGCTCAACACAAACACCAAATAACACTTATTTGGGTTCAACACTAATCCCGAAAGTATAGGGAGTGTGCGATGATGATCATATCAATCTTGGAACTGCTTCCAATACACATCGTCACTTCATCCTTTAACTAGTTTCTGTTCATTATGCAACTCCCATTTGGAGTTACTACTCTTTAGCAAATGAACCAGTATCAAATACCGAGGGGTTGCTATGAACTCTAGTAAAATACACATCAATAATCTGTATATCAAATATACCTTTGTTCACTTTGCCATCCTTCTTATCCACCAAGTATCTAGGGCAGTTCCACTTCCGGTGACCATTTCCTTTGCAGTAGAAGCACTTAGTTTCGGGCTTGAGTTTAGCTTTGGGTTTCTTCACGGGAGTGACAACTTGTTTGTCATTCTTCTTGAAGTTCCCCTTCTATCCCTTTGCCCTTTACTTGAAACAAGTGGTCTGGTTAACCATCAACACTTGATGCTCTTTCTTGATTTCTACCTTCGCCGATTTCAGCATCGTGAAGAGCTCGGGAATTACTTTCGTCATCCCTTGCATATTATAGTTCATCACGAAGTTCTACTAACTTAGTGATAGTGTCTAGAGAACTTTGTCAATTACTATCTTATCTGGAAGATTAACTCCCACTTGATTCAAGCAATTTTACTACCCAGACAATCTGAGCACATGCTCACTGGTTGAGCTATTCTCCTCCATCTTGTAGGCAAAGTACTGTCAGAGGTCTTATACCTCTCGACACGGGCATGAGTATGAAATACTAATTTCAACTCTTGGAACATCTCATATGCTCCGTGGCGTTTCAAAAACGTTTTTGAAGTCCCGGTTATAAGCCGTAAAGCATGGTGCACTAAACTATCAAGTAGTCATCATATCGAGCTTTTGTCAAAACGTTCATAACGTCTACATCTGCTCCTGCAATAGGTCTGTCACCTAGCGGTGCATCAAGGACATAATTCTTCTGTGCAGCAATGAGGATAATCCTCAGATCACGGAACAATTCCGCATCATTGCTACTAACAATTTTCAACTTAGTTTTCTCTAGGAACATATAAAAAATAAACGTGGAGCAACATCGCGAGCTATTGATCTACAACATAGATATGCTAATACTACCAGGACTAAGTTCATGATAAATTAAAGTTCAATTAATCATATTACTTGAAGAACTCCCACTTAGATAGACATCCCTCTCCCTTTGGTCATCTAAATGATCACGTGATCCAAATCAACTAAACCATGTCCGATCATCACGTGAGATGGAGTAGTTTTCAATGGTGAACATCTTATGTTGATCATATCTACTATATGATTCACGCTCGACCTTTCGGTCTCCAGTGTTCCGAGGCCATATCTGCATATGCTAGGCTCGTCAAGTTTAACCTGAGTATTCTGCGTATGCAAAACTGGCTTACACCCGTTGTATTTGAACGTAGAGCTTATCACACCCGATCATCACGTGGTGTCTCGGCACGACGAACTTTCGCAACGGTGCATACTCAGGGAGAACACTTATACCTGGAAATTTAGTAAGGGATCATCTTATAATGTTACCATCGTTCTAAGAAAAATAAGAAGCATAATAAGATAAACATCACATGCAATCAAAATATGTGACATGATATGGCCATCATCATCTTGTGCTTTTGATCTCCATCTCCAAAGCACCGTCATGATCACCTTCGTCACTGGCGCGACACCTTGATCTCCATCGTAGCATCGTTGTCGTCTCGCCAACTATTGCTTCTACGACTATCGCTACCGCTTAGTGATAAAGTAAAGCAATTACATGGCGATTGTATTTCATACAATAAAGCGACAACCATATGGCTCCTGCCAGTTGCCGATAACATTACAAAACATGATCATCTCATACAAAACCGTATTACTCATCATGTCTTGACCATATCACATCACAACATGCCCTGCAAAAACAAGTTAGACGTCCTCTAGTTTGTTGTTGCAAGTTTTACGTGGCTGCTACGGGCTTAGCAAGAACCATTCTTACCTACGCATACAAAACCACAACGATGTTTCGTCAAGTATGTGTTGTTTTAACCTTCACAAGGACCGGGCGTAGCCACACTTGATTCAGCTAAAGTGAGAGAGACAGTCACCCGCCAGTCACCTTAAAGCAACGAGTGCTCGTAACGGTGAAACCAGTCTCGCGTAACCGTACGCGTAATGTCGGTCCGGGCCGCTTCATCTCACAATACCGCCGAAGCAAAGTATGACATGCTGGTAAGCAGTATGACTAGTATCGCCCACAACTCATTGTGTTCTACTCGTGCATATCATCTACGCATAGACCTGGCTCATGATGCCACTGTTGGGGAACGTAGTATTTTAAAATTTTCCTACGATCACGCAAGATCTATCTACCAGATGCATAGCAACGAGAGGGAAGAGTGTGTCTACGTACCCTCGTAGACCGGAAGCGGAAGCGTCAAGTGACGCGGTTGATGTAGTCGAACTTCTTCGCGATTCAACCGATCAAGCACCGAACGTACGGCACCTCCGCGTTCAGCACACGTTCAGCTTGATGACGTCCCATGAGCTCTTGATCCAGTTGAGATTCACGGGAGAGTTTCGTCAGCACGACGGCGTGGTGACGGATATGATGTATTCACCGGCGCAGGGCTTCGCCTAAGCACTGCAACGGTATGACCGAGGTGTGTTTCTGTGGAGGGGGGCACCGTACACGGCTGGAAAAATTCAACTTGTGTGTCTTTGGGTGCCCCCCTGCCCCCGTATATAAAGAAGCAAGGGAGGACGGCCGGCCGGCCTCCTATGGTGCGGCTAGGGCAATCCTACTAGGAATAGGATTGCAATCCTATTCCTAGTAGGAGTCCATCAAGAAGGAAGAGAGGGAAAGGAAAAGAGGGAGAGGTGGCGCCACCCCAATCCTAGTCCAACTAGGATCCCTAGGTGGGGCGCCGGCCAGCCTCTATGGGCTGCCTCTCTCTTTTCCTTAAGGCCCACTATGGACCATCCCCCCTCGTAGGGGGTTCCGGTAACCCCCTCCGGCAATCCAGTTAAATCCGAAACTTTTCCGGAACACTTCCGGTGTCCGAATATAGTCGTCCAATATATCAATCTTTATGTCTCGGACATTCCGAGACTCCTCGTCATGTCCGTGATCTCATCCGGGACTCCGAACTACCTTCGGTACATCAAAACTCATAAACTCATAATACCGATCGTCATCAAACGTTAAGCGTGCGGACCCTACGGGTTCGAGAACTATGTAGACATGACCGAGACTCATCTCCGGTCAATAACCAATAGCGGAACCTAGATGCTCATATTGGTTCCTACATATTCTACGAAGATCTTTATCGGTCAAACCGCATAACAACATACGTTGTTCCTTTTGTCATCGGTATGTTACTTGCCCGAGATTCGATCGTCGGTATCTCTATACCTAGTTCAATCTCGTTACTGGCAAGTCTTTTTACTCGTTCTGTAACACATCATCTTGTGACTAACTCATTAGTCTTTTGCTTGCAAGGCTTATTATGATGTGTGTTACCGAGAGGGCCCAGAGATACCTCTCCGACACTCGGAGTGACAAATCCTAATCTTGATCTATGCCAACACCACGAATACTTTCGGAGACACCTGTAGAGCATCTTTATGATCACCCAGTTACGTTGTGATGTTTGATAGCACACAAGGTGTTCCTACGGTATTTGGGAGTTTCATAATCTCATAGTCATAGGAACACGTATAAGTCATGAAGAAAGCAATAGTAGTAAAACTAGACGATCATAGTGCTATGCTAACGGATGGGTCTAGTCCATCACATCATTCTTCTAATGATGTGATCTCGTTGATCAAATGACAACTCATGTCTATGGCTAGGAAACATAACCATCTTTGATCAATGAGCTAGTCTAGTAGACGCATACTAGGGACATACTGTTTTGTCTATGTATTCACACATGTACTAAGTTTCCGGTTAATACAATTCTAGCATGAATAATAAACATTTATCATGATATAAGGAAATATAAATAACAACGTTATTATTGCCTCTAGGGCATATTTCCTTCAGCTACAGATGCGAAGAAGCAGGAGAGATTTATGGAAGGGCTGAATGATGAGATGAGTGTACAGCTGATGGTGGCAACTTTCAATAACTATCAGGAATTGGTTGACCGAGCCCTGATGATTGAAAGGAAGCATCAACAGATTTAGAGTCGCAAGAGGAAGTATGGGCAAGGAAAGTATAATTCTGGAGCTCAGCAAAAGCCTCGCTTTACCCCTAAAGCAGTAGGACAGTTTCAGCACACCCATGGAGGAAGTAGCTCACACAACCACAATGGCACCAAGAATGGCAATGGTAATGGGAGTGGGAATGGAACCAATGGAAACCAGAACCGCCCTGCACCGTCAACACCCACCAAGAGGGATTTTAGCCATGTCACTTGTTACAAGTGCGGGAAGACTGGACATTATGCTAATGAATGCCCAGAAGTTAAGAATGGGAACGGCAATGGAAGCGCCGGGAAGAAGCCCAACCCGTTCAACAAAGGACAAGTGAACCACGTGACCGTGGAGGAGGTAGAAGAGCAACCAGACGCTGTTGTCGGTAAGTTTTTGGTTAAGACCTTTACCGCAATAGTTCTTTTCGATACTGGTGCACCGCATTCATATATTTCAAGGGGATTCGTGAATAGACATAGGATGTCCACCCGAGTTCTAAAGACCCCCATGTTAGTAAGTTCACCTGGAGCAGATTATATGGCACACCAAGGATGTTTTCAGATGCCATACTTTCCTCTCTGACCTAATAGTTCTGGAATCACAAGGATTGGATGTGATATTAGGTATGGATTGGCTATCACAGTATGGAGGTAACATTGACTGTGCCAGTAAGTCTATTTTGCTCACCACCCCGGAGGGAAAAAGGATTAAGTATGTATCTAGGCATTCGCCTATAAGGACTCAAGTATATTCTCTCACGGGAGTTGTTCAGGAGGAAGTGCCAATAGTGAAGGATTATCCGGATGTGTTTCCAGAGGAGTTACCTGGCATGCCACCGGATAGAGATATAGAGTTTTTGATTGAGCTTTTGCCAGGCACCGAGCCAATTTCTAAGAGACCCTATAGGATGCCCGTAAAGGATTTGGAGGAAATTAAGAAGCAGATTAAGGAGTTACTGGACAAAGGATTCATACGCCCAAGTTCTTCGCCTTGGGGTTCGCCAGTACTTCTAGTAGAGAAGAAGGATGGATCGTTGAGAATGGTTGTTGATTATCGTGGATTGAATGAAGTAACGATCAAGAATAAGTACCCGTTGCCAATGATCAATGATCTATTCGATAGGTTGCAAGGAGCTAAGGTATTTTCGAAGATCGATCTACGATCAGGGTACCATCAATTGAAGATTCGAGAGCAAGATATCCCTAAGACGGCCTTTACCACTAGGTATGGGTTGTATGAGTATACCATTATGTCGTTTGGTCTGACAAACGCACCGGCCTACTTTATGAACCTGATGAACAAGGTGTTTATGGAGTATTTGGATAAGTTCGTCGTAGTGTTCATAGATGATATTTTGATCTTCTCGAAGGATGAAGAGGAGCATGAAGAACATTTGTGTTTGGTATTAGAGAAGCTTAGAGAGCATCAGTTGTATGCCAAGTTTAGCAAATGTGAGTTTTGGTTGAAGGAAGTCGGATTCCTCGGACATGTTATATCCGGAGAAGGAATAGCAGTAGATCCCGCCAAGGTGGAGACTGTGACCAATTGGGAAGCACCGACGACCATTGGAGAGATCCGGAGTTTTCTTGGACTCGCAGGATACTACCGGAGATTTATCGAGAATTTCTCGAAGATTGCAAAGCCAATGACAGAGTTGTTGAAGAAGGAAACCAAGTTCAGTTGGACCGAAGAATGTGAGACTAGTTTCCAGGAGTTGAAGAAAAGGTTGGTATCATCCCCTGTGTTGATTCTGCCAGATCAACATAAGGATTATGAGGTGTACTGCGACGCTTCACGTCGAGGACTTGGAGCAGTTCTTATGCAGGAAGGAAGAGTTGTTTCGTACGCTTCACGACAACTAAAACCTCATGAGATGAACTATGCCACCCACGATTTGGAGTTAGCAGCCGTAGTGCATGCATTGAAGACGTGGAGACATTTTCTCATTGGGAACCATTGTGAAGTATATACGGACCATAAGAGTTTGAAGTACATATTCACTCAGAAGGAGTTGAATCTTAGGCAAAGGAGATGGCTGGAACTCATTAAGGATTATGACATGAGATTGCATTACCATCCCGGAAAGGCTAACGTAGTAGCGGATGCGCTAAGCCGTAAGAGCCATGTCAATACCCTAATGATGGAAGAGTTTCCAAAGGAGTTAGCCGAGGACCTACGAGAACTACGTTTGGAGATAGTTCCGAGAGGCTATGTAGCAACACTAGAAATCCAGTCTACATTGATGGATAAAATCAGAGAAGCTCAAAAAGCCGACAAGGAGATTGTCGCTATAAAGGAGAGGATGAGCGAAGGAAAAGCTAAAGGTTTTCGTGAGGATGAGCACGACACCTTATTGTTTGAGGATCGAATCTATGTGCCCAATGACCCGGAGATTAGGAAGTCGATTTTACAGGAGGCCCATGATTCACCATACTCGATTCACCCAGGAAATACTAAGATGTAATTGGATTTGAAGGATACTTTCTGGTGGACCGGTATGAAGAAGGATATTGCGGAGTATGTAGCAGTTTGCGATGTATGCCAAAGAATAAAGGCAGAACATCAGAAGCCAGCATGATTGCTACAACCTATGCCAATTCCTGAATGGAAGTGGGAGAAGCTTGGTATGGATTTTATCACCGGATTGCCCAGGACCAAGGCAGGGTATGATTCAATCTGGATAGTAGTAGACCGATTGACTAAGGTAGCCCACTTTATCCCGGTGAAAACCACATATACCAGTGCGAAGTTGGCTAAGATATACATGACCAGAATTGTATGTCTGCATGGAGTTCCGAGGATTATTGTATCTGATAGAGGAACCCAGTTTACCTCAAAGTTCTGGAATCAGTTACATGAAACCTTGGGTACCAGGCTAGAGTTTAGCACAGCGTTTCATCCGCAGACCGATGGACAGACGGAGAGAGTCAATCAGATTCTGGAGGATATGTTGAGAGCCTGTGCATTAGATTATGGATCTAGTTGGGATGACAACTTGCCTTACGCGGAGTTCTCATACAACAATAGTTACCAGGCCAGTTGAAGATGGCACCGTTCGAGGTATTATATGGAAGGAGATGTCGAACACCGTTGTCGAGGGATGAAGTTGGAGACCGACAGTTGTTTGGACCAGACTTAATCAAAGAGTCTAAGGAGAAAGTGAAGTTAATCCGAGATAGACTGAAGGTAGCTCAGTCCAGGCAGAAGAGTTACGCCGACTCGAAGCGCAAGGAGATAGACTATGAAATCGGAGACAGAGCGTACTTGAGGGTATCGCCTCTGCGAGGAGTTAAATGTTTCGGAGTAAAAGGGAAGTTAGCCCCGAGATTTGTTGGACCTTACCGTGTTTTGGAACGCATGGGAGAGGTTGCCTATAAGTTGGAGTTGCCCGAAGGATTGTCAGGAGTGCACAACGTGTTTCACGTTTCGCAACTGAAGAAGTGCCACGCGGAGATGGCCGATATACCACTTAGAGACACAGTACCCCTGGAAGCAATTCAGTTGGACAGTGACCTGGCCTACGAGGAGAAGCCCGTTAAGGTTCTCGAATTTTCGAGTAGAGTTACCCATAGCAAGGTTATCAAGTTTTGCAAAGTTCAGTGGAGTCACCACACCGAGGAAGAAGCCACCTGGGAACGAGAAGATGATCTACGCAAGGACCACCCACACCTATTCTCTAGACAAGCCGAATCTCGAGGGCGAGATTCATTCTAAAGGGGTAGGTTTGTAACATCCCAAATTTTCAATTTGGAATGTTATACATAGATCATAATTGCATTTGCAAATTTTTCACTTTGTTCGTGGAGTTCCTCGAAATTCTAAGCAACTCAAGGACCTACGGAGAGAGTTGGGGATTTTACCGTTTCGTATTTGAGTTCGCTCGAATACCGGTACGAGGACAGTGTGATTCTAATTATTTTTCTTTCCTAAAATTATTTCTAAATAAAATAAATGAGCGGAGATAATATGACTTCTCCAAAATAATAGAAATATTGGAGGAAAAATATTAAAATCACTTTTGGTATTTTTCTGAATTTATTTTCGGATTTATTTGCATAGGAAAAATACGCGTTTTTCAAAATTGCATTTAGGTCCCGGAAAAATGTTCACCTTGTCCTAAATATTATTAGAGCACGGTGAAAATTTATTTCGGAAATTTTGGAGTCCGTTTGATATTTCTTTCGTTAGTTTTACTGCGTCGTGATTCTATTTAAAAAAAGGAACCGACTAGGAGTCGTCCTCGCCCGGGACTCCGGGCTTTATATAGCGCACAGGCCGGCCCGTTTTTGCCCAGCCAGCCCGCCCGCGCAAACCCTAACCCTAAACCGCGCCGCGCCGCCGCCGACGCCGCCCCTCGCCGGACGCCGCCGTCGCCGCCCCTCGCCGGACCCGCCGACCCACCGCCCCTCGCCGGACCCGCCGCCCGCCGGAGTCGAGGTAGAAGCCGCCTCGGTTTTTCTTTAAAAGATCAAATTGGTTTTATAAAAAAAAACCTAGATCCGTTATTTTTCGGTTTAGATTGGTTTTTCGACGGTTTAGTTAAACAGCGGACGTTCGTCCGTACGTTCGTTTTAACGAACGGTTTTCGTTAGTTAATCGCAGACAGCGAATGTTCGTTCGTTAGCCTGTTCGTCGTTTTTCTTTTTCGGGGTATTTTATCCGCGATTTTCCGATCGCGATTTCTGCCCTGATCTTGTTTCGCGTTTTTCTTTTCGCTCGAGAGTCGGAATCAGTTGATTCAAAATCCCAGATCTTCGTCTCGAAGCCCTCTTTACGTTTAACCAACTTGAACAAAGTTTTGGCTACTGTAAAATTTGACTTTAGGCCAACTAGTAATTCGGAGCTCGTTTCTTTTGCAGTTTGAGTTTCGTTGCTTCTTTCGTGTTGATTCTTTTTGCAAACCGGAGTTCTTAAGTTGAACTTTCTAGTTAGATCTCTTATTTGAGTTTTACCCGTGCATTAGTTAAGTACTTATTGTATGCTTGTTGTTTGATTGCGATAGAGTACCCGGAGTGCGCCGCTTGCTACTTTGAGTCTCTAGGTTTTGCGGATCATCAGCAAGGCAAGTAACACTTTGATCATGCTTTCCAATTACCCAGTTTTCATTGCATTAGTCAAAACCCTCACACATTGCATGAGTAGGATCAATTAACTTGTGGGATTGGGAAGTAGATTGAGGTAGTACCTATTACCTGCATTACAATCAAACCCCTGGGAGTTACTTCTACGTTTGCTGATAGGACATGCTATGCTCGTAGACGTGGATTGGGTGAGTGAAATCCATGACAGATGTGAGATTGTTTAATTAATGGTTCAACTTAAGGTGGCAACTTTAATACACATCTGGGTGGATTGAGGCACTTGGGTATTCCAGGATTGCCTGTTTTTCTTTTGGACCGCCACCCAGGCTCAAAGGGACCATGAGATTATTCATACTAGAAACTTCCGTGTGCAACCACAATGCTATTATGGGCTCTAGCATAGTATGAGTAAGTTGTGCGAACTCTTACAGTGGTGGACTAGCAGATGTAGGGGATGTAGGTTGGTACGGTCCGCCCGATCGTAAGGTGCTAGCGCTTCTGAAAGACTATGTCTCGGTCATCCGTTTCTCAAACACCTTGCAGTGCGAGAAACCAAACGGAGGCGATCGAGTCTTGTGGGAAAAGTGCACAAACCTCTGCAGAGTATACAAACTGATCATGATTAGCCGTGTCCCCGGTTATGGACATCTTGAGTATCTGGTACTTGGATTATCATGTGAATCTCAACATGTTACTCTAATTTAATTTTGTTGGGTTTAATGATTACTTTTAATTGGGGTTGAGAGGATGTCTATCTTCTCAACGATGTTTCAACTACCATGATAGTTAATTAAAATACATTCCTTTGAAGTAGGGAAAAATTGGCTTTACGCAAAAACTTAACCATAGAGCTTTCCACCAGCCATATTGCATATAGTATAGCTTTACTTTCATTGCATCTCTTGTGTTACCTTGCCAGCATATTCCATGTGCTGACCCGTTTTTCGGGCTGCAACGTTTCATGTTGCAGACTTTTCAGACGACGAGTAAGATGCCCTTTTAGGTCGTGGTTCTATACTCAGTGATGCCACTGGAGTTGATGGACTCACTTATCTTCCAAGCCTTCTGCTGTTATCGTATTAGATGGCCTTCAGCCATGATTTTTGTAATAAATTCATCATTGGACTATCGATGTAATAAGTGTGTGATTGCTACTCTGTTATAAATCCTTTGAGTACCATGCGTGTCAGCATTACTGATCCAGGGATGACACTGATGCATGGAGATCAGACTGTTTGAGGTCTGGTCGCTACAATCTACCGGGCGGTAGCGCAAGAGCTCCCACGCCATTGGCAGTGCAGGCTGTTGATAGACCGGCCCGCGATGGACTAGCGAGCACGACGCCACGGCCGGTGAGGGTGAAGGCGTCGCCATGCGGCCATCGCGCCGCACGAACAGTGGCAGCGACGAGTCCTGCTGCTCGTCGACGGCCGGGTCGGTGGCTACGTTGGCGATCGGCGAGTTGGGGCGGAGCGGTGCACCGTTGCCCACGGGCTCCGTCTGAGCAACGTTCGCGGCGCGGCGGGCGGCGCGAGCTCGGCGTGCCTCCACCATGGCTGTGGAGCGAAGTCGATGACGAGAGCGGGACGAGGTCGTCGGAGAGGCGAGATCTCGACACACCCCCTACCTGGCGCGCCAAATGTCAGATTTAGGGCTCCGCAAAACCCAAGAAGTTCGAACACAGGGACGTGAACGAAGATCTCTCCCACTCACGTCTACCTAGCGCCTCGCTCTCGTCTTGGTGAAGAGATTCAAGCAAACAACAGATGAAGCACGCAAGAGTTTACCCAGGTTCGGGCCACCGTGTGGTGTAAAACCCTACTTCCTGCTTTGGTGGATTGGCCTCGGAAGGGCTGGAATATGAACTAGTATAGTGGTTCCTGAGCTCAAGAGGGTCAGGAGGCAAGCGTTCTTGCTCCTTGCGTGGTGGCAGAGTTTGTGGATCTGCCTCCTTGGCTGGGCTTGGTTCGACTTGTACCTCCACAGTGGGGGTCCTAGCTACTTATATAGGCGGCCAGGGTCCTCTTCCCCCGAAATGTTTAGGCGGGAAGGGATCCCACAACGGCCATTTTTTGAGCG
>LR738714.1:567294211-567368327 GCA_902687465.1 Secale cereale | reverse complement strand
AGTCTCGATGTTGTTCTCCCCGCGAGGATTAGCCCCCCTCGCGAGGGTCTTGGACAGATGGCCGATTAGCTGGGCCGTACCATGCTGTAGTAGGTGCGCGTCGCGGCCCGCAGACACGCAAGTCTGGGTACCCTTGTTCCCAGGACGCCGACATACTTTGCATCAAGGGCTAATAAATTTTTCACAATAATTATATAAGTTATGTAGGACTAATGTTGAGTCCATGTATTATACACATGCTCACTCTTCCACCATTGCTAGCCTCTCTAGTACCGCGCAACTTTTGCCGGTGCATAAACCCTTCTTATACCTTCCTCAAAACAGCCACCATACCTAACTATCTTGGCATTTCCATAGCCATTCCGAGATATATTGCCATGCAACTTCCATCATCATCATATACATTACTTGAGCGTTCATTATCATATTATTTTGCATGATCGTAAGATAGCTAGCATGATATTGACATGGCTTGTCCATTTTTTGATATCTTTTGTATGCTAGATCATTGCACATCCTGGTACACTGCCAGAGGCATTCATATAGAGTCATCATGTATTTGTTGTATCAATTGTAATATTGAGTTTTTTTGACAATATACTGCAAGGCAAAAGCCTCACAGCCCACTTTATTGAAATATAATAAAATCAAATTACAACAAGGTTAGAAATACTTACATGAGCAGACTAAACAAAAGAACCTAAGGTAAGTTAGTTAGCCAATACATAAAGCTATCCTTGTATTTACATTTTATCCTATGAGATAAAAGGGTCATGTCATGGATAAAATTGTGCCTCCATCGCCTGAAAAGAGGATTTTCATTATTAGAGCATTGCCCCAGTGAGGAAAGAATGATGAAGACTGTGATTCGCCCACATCAGGATGAGACTCCGGACGATAAAAAAATAGCCCAAAAACATGAGAGAAAAAGAGAGAAGGGGTAATGTTACTATCCTTGTACCACACTTGTGCTTCATAGTAGCACCATATTCTTCATATAGAGAGTTTCTTCAGTTATCCCTTTCATATACTAGTGGGAATTTCTCATTATAGAACTTGCCTGTATATTGTAATGATGGGCTTCCTCAAATGCCTGAGGTCTTCATGAGCTAGCAAGTTGGATGCACACCCACTTAGTTTCACTTGTGAGATTTCATACACTTATAGCTCTAGTGGATCCCTTGCATGGAAATCCATACTCCTCGCATTGATATCGATTGATGGGCATCTCCATAGCCCGTTGATCTGCCTAGTTGATGTGATACTTTCTTCCTTCTCCTATTGATCCCTACCACCGCATTCTATTCCACCCATAGTGATATATCCATGGATCACGCTCATGTATTGAGTGATTTTCTTCCTTCTCCTATTCATCCCTACCATCGCATTCTATTCCACTCATAGTGCTATATCCATGGCTCACGCTCGTGTATTGAGTGAAGTTGAAAATGTTGAAGCGCGTTAGAAGTACGATCCAATTGATTAGTTTGACACCAAGGTGCTCATGATTTATACTTTATGCAGGGAAGACTGAGTGTGCCATGCTTAACACAATTACATGCATGTCTTGTATTATTCTTTTGATGTCAAATTGATAGACTATTGCTTTGAATCATTCGTGTCTTAATATTCATGCCATGATTAGATTATATGATCAAGATTATGCTAGGTAACATTCCACATCAAAAATTATCTTTTTTATCATTTATCTACTCGAGGACGAGTAAGCATTAAGCTTGGGGATGCTGATATGTCTCCGTCGTATCTATAATTTGTTATTGTTTCATGCCAATATTCTACAACTTTTACATACTTTTGGAAACATTTTATATCATTTTTTGGGACTAACATATTGATCCAGTGCCCAGTGCCATTTCCCGTTGGTAGCATGTTTTTTGTTTAGTAGAATACCCATATCAAACAAAGTCCAAATGCGATAAAAATTTACGGTGAATTACTTTGGAATATATGTGATTTTTGGGAAACAGGATCAACGTGAGATGATGCCCAAGGGGCCCACAAGCTTAGAAGGCGCGCCCCAGGGGGTAGGTGTGCCCAACAAGCTTGTGGCCACCCCGTAGGTCAATTGGAGGTGTCCTCAGCCGCAAGGAAGCTTATATCTGGAACAAAACCGTTTTAAAATTTTAGCCCAATCAGATTTACAGATCTCTAGGGATTTAAGAAACGGTGAAAGGCCGGAAATAGGGGTTGTGAAACAGAAGAGAAACAGAGAGATAGATCCAATCTCGAAGGGGCTCTCGCCCCTCTGCCACCATGGAGGCCATGGACCAAAGGGGCAACCCTCCACCCCTCTAGGGGGAGGCCAAGGAAGAAGAAGGAGGAGGGCTCTCTTGTAATGCCCAAGATGCGACTATATCTCCTACATGTCGAGGCACGAATTAGAGACATAAGCGCATTCTGGAATGATCGCAAGCGTGGTATCTTTTCACAACTCATGTAAAAGAACAGGGATGAAAGAGTAAAATAGTTGGCTTACACTCGCCACGTCACACAATGAATACAATAACATACATTCATCCAAATAACACAGGGTCCATTTACGGACGAAATCCAAACGAGAAAAGATACCACAACCACAAGTCCTGATCGCCCCTAGTAGGAACCACTACTCATCGTCGGGATACGATACATCGTAACGACCATGCTCTTCATCGAACTCCCAGTGAAGTCCTGGTCCATCTCCTGCATCGTACTCGGATGTACCTGCATTTGGTGTGTGTTGTAAGTTGTGAGTCACAAGGACTCAGCAATCCCATTCCCGGATATCAAAACTAACAAAGCCTTTAGGTGTGGAGAGGTAATAAAGTGTGTGCAGCAAGCACTAAGCAACTAGCTTACGAATTCAGAGCGAGATGAGAATATGTGCCAACGGTCGCCAAAGTTGAGCAAGAAGTGGTCCTAGCTACTCACGTTCATGCATAACCCCACTGTGTTCACTTTCTGAAACCCCTTCGAAAAGAGACCATCACGGTACTCACACGGGTAGTGTATTCTTAAAGATGTGGTGTCAAGTTATCTACAACCAGATATTAACAAATTCCCATCTCCCACATAACCACGGGCATGGCTTTCGAAAGTTCAAAACCCTGCAAGGGTGTCCCAACTTAGCCCATCACAAGCTCACGATCTGCGGAGTCGCAACTCCAAATTGGGAAGACCCGAGTATTCTCGGAATCCCATGCTCAAGATATTTCTACAAAGGTAAAACTAATCCATCAAGACCTCCCGGCATTCTGACACCCTGATAGTAGCCGCGCGTATCTCGTCTCGGGACACGACCAGATGAGTGAGGCGTACAGGTGCCAAAATACCCCAAGTTGCCAAGGGGCGGACCCGCACAGCGCTCTAGTTTGGACCAACACTCATGAGGAGCACTGACCCAGGGGTGGATTAAGAACTCGGGTTTATAACTCCCTATGCAAGTTTTTAGTTGTTAGGCAAAAGTAGTACCAATGTTGGGCCTTGCTGGAAAAGCTTTAAGCAGAGCGAATTATCAAGGGGGGGGCATAAACCCCAACCGTGTTAGGAACACAAAATCAAGGAACATAACACCGGTTTATCGGGTCCTAAGGTGGCATGAGTGGAACAAAACACCAAGCAGAAGGCCAAGCCTTCCACCCATTACCAATATATATGTGCATTAATTTTATTAAGATATATATATTGTGTTATCCCAATAAACAAGTCCGAACATGGAGTGATCTTCAAACTTCACCTGCAACTAACAATGCTATAAGAGGGGCTGAGCAGAAGCGTACTTAGCCAAACAACGGTTTGCTAGGAAGGCGGTTAGAGTGTTTCATAGCAACATAGGAGGCTGACAAAACAAGAATAGGCATCGAGGCATAGCTAAAGAGCGAGACAACTAGCAAGGCAAAGATAGAGGTGATATCGGGGAACGGTCATCTTGCCTGGTAAGTCGTCGGTGGGATGGTAAGATGGCTCCTCAAACTCAGTCTCGACAAGGTCCTCGAACTCGGTATCGGCTCCCGGCTCAACCCAACACAAGAGCACAACAACGGTACAAGATCAATCACGGTGCAATGCACAAATAACATGATGCAAGACATGTCATGGGATGCAAGTATGATGTGCGTATGCATGAG
Source organism: Secale cereale (assembly GCA_902687465.1). Lineage (NCBI taxonomy): Eukaryota > Viridiplantae > Streptophyta > Magnoliopsida > Poales > Poaceae > Secale > Secale cereale. The sequence continues at coordinate 567,364,200 of LR738714.1, read as the reverse complement.
GATGCTCTCGAGCCAAAGGAGAAGATGATGGAAATGACTTCATATTGGGCAACCAAGCAAGCCGCTGGATAGATTGGAAGATTTCGGTCGAAATCGATATAAAGATCATGGAAAATGGATGCACGGTTTGCAAATGGCAAGCAAAACAAGATGCAATGCAAAACTGCAGTTAACAGCAACATGGCATCTTTGGAGCAAGGTATAATTATGCTATAGCACCCAAACATGAAGACAGAAGGCATGGATGTGAAATAGACATGATTCTTAATAAGCATGAACTCAGAGCACACCCAAAAACTTGCTGGAACACAATTAAACAAGCATGGAAAGATTCAATAAGTTAACAGATTTCTCAGACTTGGTGAAATTACTAGGCATGGCAGCAACAATGACAAGTAGGCATGTTTGCAAGCTTGTGCAACTCATCTCAAAGCATAGCATGGCTTGTGAATATAACCAACAGAAAGAAGACATGTTTGTGAAGCTACTCATGGCAAGAACATGGTCATAGGATGCATAGAACACTAGATATTCACATGGCAAAACTGAACTTGCTGATAACATGCTGACATAAACATTTTATAGCAACTTGAGAGGATAAAAACAACACGCTACAGCAAGCCATCATGCAAGCAAAAGGCATGGCAACAACATACATAACATGCTCTTCAAGAATAACCACATAGCTACTTCTACAACATACTAGAACATGTCACAAACAGCATGGCAAAAGTGCAAAAGTTTAACCAGACTTAGCAAAATCTGGGCATGCTGACAGAAAACATTTTGAAGCAACTAGAGAGCCTCAAAAGAACAAGCTACAGCATGCCATCATGGCAAACAAGAGCATGGATAGCTAGAGCATAACATATACATCAAGGAACACACACTGGACAACTCTAAGCATGCACAACAATGAAGGTAGCCTCATGGAAACAAGGCATAAAAATTAACAGATTCACCCTTAGCAGAAATTTAACATCACGATGGCATGTTAAGAAGCTTGATGCACTCATATCAAGACATATCATGGCATGAAAATAAATCTATCATGTAGAACCCATTGACACCTAGCTCATATGGCACATAGATTAAATCACACGAAAAAGACAAATCATCATCTCATAACAATTTCAGAAACTTATCAGCCACATGCACGTTTGCAACAGGGTTTAACATGGCATAATGCAACCTAACATGCATGCAAATGCATCCATCTTGAAGAGCATCACAGGATGAACATTTTGACATATCATACACTCAATTTGGACCAACATGCACCAAGTTACCTCACGAACTTGCCAACAAAATGTTAACAGACAACTAGTGCTGAAATAGTAAGATCACGAAGCAGTCTTGCCACGAAGATTAAGACATCTATATGAACCCTAACATGCATGAAACTGATGCTAACATGTAGAGCACTTCGAGACAAACATTTTGATATATCATGCATGCAAAACAAGGAAACCGAGCACCAAGTTGTGACATGATGAAGAGGGCATGAAATTTACCCAGATCCGGGACTTAGTGGAATTTTACCCCTCCGAAAAAGTCAAACGTGGACAGATGGATCCCGGGACAGAGAGATCCGGGCGGGGATGGCACATTTGGTTGGAGGAGTTGGTGGATCTGGTCCACCTGACCAGATCCGGCCGGAGCGGCGGCGGTTCGCCGGAGACAAGGGGGCGGCGGCCGGCGAGGTCGCCGGGGCGGCGTAGCTGGAGGTGCGACGGTGCGGTGCGGTCTACGGGGCGGCGCGTGGTGGCCGGCGGCGGAGCTGCTGCGGCCAGCGGTGGCGGTCGGCGGTGATGGCGCCAATGGCGGGTCGGGGCGGCACGCCGGGCGACGGCGTTGCCGGCGGGAGGCAGCGACCGGGCCCGAAGGCGGAGATGCGGGCCGAGGGGGCCCGACCCGGGCTCGGGCGAGCCGGCCGGCGGGGATGTGGGCGCGGGGGCGCGCTGGCCACTAGGGCGCTGACACGTGGCGGCGGGAGGAGGAGGGCGGACACGTCCGGCCAGGTCGGACGTGTCCGGTGACGCGGAGGAGGAGCTCGGGCTAGGTTTTGCCCGAAATTTCGGTGGAGAGGGCCTATTTATAGATTCTGGGAGCTAGGAGAGTCCAAATGGGGTGCGGTTTTCGCCCACACGATCACGATCCAACAACCGAGAGGATGGAGGTGGTTGTGCTGGGCTAGTGGGCTGTTGTGGAGGGGTGTTGGGCCAAAAGAGAAAGGGGTTTTCGGCCCACGTGGTTAACCGTTGGAGTATCAAACGACCTCCAAGCGAGACGAAACTTGACAGGTGGTCTACCGTGATATACCAAGACCACTTGCCAACTTTCGGCCCATTCCGAGGATGTTTTTAACCCACTCACGAAACAAAGGCTTGAGAGGTGCGCCTGGCACGTGTGTGAGAGTCGGAAACCGAAACGGACAACGGAGACGATGCAAGTACACACGGATGCAAGTGAGACTATGCCAATGCAATGCACATAATGAAAATCACATGGTGACATGCATCACACGCACAAGGCAAAAATGAAGAAACCCGAAATGAAGGAAGAGCCCAGAATGGAATTGATTAAGTCAACGATGCATATATTGCCATATAAGGAAGTCTTACATCCGGGACGTTACAAACTCTCCTCCACAACAAAAAGATCTCATCCTGAGATCTAAGACTGAAAGAAAGCGGGATACTCGGAACGGAGATGATCTTCTCGTTCCCATGTAGCTTCTCGGTTGGTATGGTGTGACCACTTCACTTTCAAGAATTTGATGGACTTGTTGCGGGTCTTGCGCTCAGTTTCTTTAAGGATAGCAATGGGGTCCTCACGATAAGACAAGTCTTGCTGAAGATCAACTCTTCAAAAGGAATGGTGCGTTCAGGCGTCTTGAAGCACTTGCGGAGTTGTGACACATGAAACACATCATGCACATTTGCAAAGTTGGAGGGAAGCTCGAGTTGGTAGGCTAGATCGCCTCTCCTGCCAATAATCTTGAAAGGGCCCACGTATCTTGGAGCAAGCTTTCCCTTGATACCGAACCTATGAGTGCCCTTCATAGGAGAAACACGGAGATAGACATGATCACCAATGTCGAAAGCCAAGTCACGATGCTTGCCATCATAGTATCTCTTTTGGCGTGATTGCGCGGCTTTGAGATTCTCACGTATGACTTTGCACATCTCTTCGGCCTCTGAGATCAAATCATTTCCAAGGAGTTGGCGTTCACCAGTCTCGGACCAGTTGAGAGGGGTACGACACTTTCTTCCATAGAGAATTTCAAACGGTGCTTTGCCTGCACTTGCTTGGAAGCAGTTGTTGTAGGAGAATTCGGCAAATGGAAGGCAATCTTCCCATTTCATACCGAAGGAGATGACACATGCTCTAAGCATATCTTCAAGAATTTGGTTAACTCTTTCGACTTGGCCACTAGTCTGAGGGTGAAAAGTTGTGCTGAAGCGAATCTTGGTACCCATAGCTGACTGGAAGGAATCCCAGAATTTGGTAGTGAACAAGCTTCCACGATCTGAGGAGATTACTTGAGGAATACCATGCAAAGAGACAATTCTTGAGGTGTACAGCTCTGCCAGTTGTGTTGCGTTGATAGATTCCTTGACTGGAAGGAAATGAGCAACTTTAGTGAGCTTGTCAATCACCACAAGGATGGCGTCGTTTCCTCGCTTGGACTTGGGAAATCCGGTGACGAAATCCATCTCAATGTGATTGAATTTCCACTCGGGAATAGGTAGAGGTTGAAGGAGTCCGCCTGGACGTTGATGCTCTGCCTTCACTCTTCTGCAGACATCACACTCATTCACGAATTAAGCAATTTCTCTCTTCATGCCAGTCCACCAATAGGATTTCTTGAGGTCATGGTACATCTTGGAGCTTCTTGGATGTATCGAGAGGAGTGAGTCATGTGCTTCGTTCATTATGAGCTTCTTGAGATCACCTTTGGGAACCACAGTTCTGTCCTCAAAGAAAAAAGTGTCTCTGTCATCAATGCGATAGCACTTGTACTTGGGAGTACCCTTAGAAATACCATGTTTTACCTTCTGCACCATAGCATCACTGAGTTGGGCCTCACGGATTTGATCTTCCAATGTAGGAGCGACTTGAAGGTTGGCAAGAAATCCTTGCGGAACAACTTGGAGGTTGAGCTTCCTGAATGACTCACAAAGTTCAGGTTGGAACGGTTTGATGATGAGACTGTTGCAATACGCCTTTCTGCTCAAGGCATCTACAATGACATTGGCCTTGCCAGGAGTATACTCAATGCTTGGATCGTACTCTTGAATCATTTCGACCCAACGAGTCTGGCGGAGGTTAAGGTTTGGCTGGGTGAAGATGTACTTTAGGCTCTTGTGATCGGTGAAGATGTTCACTTTTCTGCCCAACAGAAGGTGTCTCCACGTGATCAAGGCATGAACAACTGTTGCTAGCTCAAGATCATGTGTGGGGTAATTCTTCTCATTTAGTTTAAGCTGACGCGAAGTGTATGCAACAATCTTCTTGTCTTGCATGAGAACACTGCCGAGACCTTGCGATGAAGCATCACAGAACACTTCATAAGGCTTGGACTCATCCGGAGGAGTAAGTACCGGAGCAGAAATGAGCTTCTCTTTGAGTGCATTGAATGCCACATCACAATCAGGAGTCCACGAGTACTTGACATTCTTCTGCAACAAGTTGGAAAGAGGCTTGGCAATCTTGGAGAAGTTCTCAACGAACCTTCTGCAATAGCTTGCGAGACCAAGGAAACTTCGGAGTTGTTTGACATTCTAAGGAGGTTCCCACTTCACAATAGCTTCGGGCTTCTCGGGGTTAACAGAAATGCCCTCGGCAGAGATAATATGGCCAAGATAGAGGACTTTATCAAGCCAGAATTCACATTTGGAGAACTTCGCATAAAAGCGGTGCTCACGGAGTCTGTCAAGGACCAAATGGAGGTGCTTGGCATGGTCTTCTTCATCTTGGAGAATACCAAGATACCATCGAGGTACACGAGCACAAATTCATTGGTGTAGGGATTGAATACGAAATGCATCATCCGAGAGAAGGTAGGCGGTGCATTTGCAAGCCCGAAGGACATGACTATGTACTCGTAGGAGCCAAAACTTGTTCTGAATATGGTCTTGGGAATATCCTCTTCACGGATACGAATTGATGGTAGCCCATCCGGAGATCAAGCTTCGAGAAAACCTTGGCTCCTTTGAGCTGCTCGAACAATTCATTGATGTTGGGGAGCGGGTACTTATTCTTTATTGTCTTCTTGTTCAATGGCCGGTAATCAACACCCAATCATTCCGTGCCATCCTTCTTCTTGACAAAAAGAACACCGCAGCCCCAAGGAGAAGTACTTGGTCTGATCATACCCATGTGTTCTTGCTCGTCGAGTTGTTTCTTCGATTCCTTCAACTCATCAGGAGAAATCTTGTACGGACGCCGACAAGCTCGCTCCGTACCAGGTTCAAGTTCAATGACGAATTCAACTAGACGGTTGGGAGGCATGCATGGAAGCTCTTCAGGGAATACATCCTCATATTCACAAACCATCGGAATCTGGGATATGGCATTAATCTCGCCCTTGTCATTGAGAGAGAATAGCCTGATTGTGTTATCTCGAGCTACGAAGATAATCACGTCTTCGAAAGGATGAGTTAGCTTGACCTCCTTGTTTGCATAATCAATATTTGCATCATGCTTGGAGAGCCAATCCATCCCAAGAATAAGATCAATGTCCGAGTTACTGAGAACAACTGGGGTAACTAGAAAACTATAATCGCCCATATGAATAGAGACATCCGGTACAACTGAGGTGGATCTCATCAATGCACCCAAAGAAATGATGCGCAACGGTTTATCCAAATAAGATGATGAGAAATCATGCTTGGCAAAGAATGATCTAGACATGAAACTGAGTGATGCACCAGAGTCAAACAAAACTTTTGCAGGACTTGAGTTAACTGAGAGGTTACCCATTATGACATCAGGAGACTCCTCTGCTTGAGCTGCGTTCAATAGATTCACTCTTGCTGACTTGGGATTGTGCTTGACAATAGCATTGCTGACAGGTGGAGGAGGCGGAAGGCGCCTTTGAGTACACTTGTTTGCATAGTGACCCTTCTGACCACACTTGTTGCACGTAACCTCTAAAAGTGGCCGATGATAAGGACCGCTTGGTCTTGGAGCTTGGAACTGAGACTTGGACTGGTTGCTTGGGTTGGGTGGGTGGGAAAATCGATGGCCACCTGAGTGCTCGTTGTGACTCGGAGGACAGAGCACTGGAGGAGGTGGGATCTAGAACTTCTTCTGCTTGGCGACCACTTGAGAGGAAGAGGAGTGAAAAGCATCTCTTATCCTCTTCTTAGAAGCTTCACATTTGAGCTGAGTTGCCTCTTGCTTGAGAAACATGTTGTAGAATTGATCAAATTCATCTGGCTCGAACAGAGTGAGAGCAAGTTGGAGTTCATCTTTCAGACCACCTCGGAACTGGTAGATTTTGCTCTTGGCATCGGGGATGTCTTGCTTTGCATAACGGTCAAGATTCTGGAACTTGACATTGTATTGGTAGACAGACATGGTGCCTTGCTTCAGATTGCAGAATTGCTCACGCATGCCTTTAGTGACACTAGCAGGAATGTGATGAGAACGGAAATCGCAGCAGAAGTCAATCCACGAGATCTCGCGACCCGCTCTGGAGTCTTTGTACTGTTGCCACCAATCTGCAGCTTGATCTTTGAGTTGGAAAGCGGCAAACTTGACATAATCCTCAGGTCTGACGTTACTGCACTCAAAATGCTTCTTGATGTCTGTGATCCAATCTTCAGCATCCAGCGGATCAACATAGTAACTGAAAGACTTGGGTTGATTTGCCAGGAATTGGTTCAGAGTCGCAAAGTGAGGTTGATTGAACAGATTTCCTTGGCCTTGGTTCCCTTGATTGCCTTGGTTTGCTTGATTTGCTTGGAAACTCTGCATCATTTGCATGAGCATCGGAGTGTTTTGATTGGTTGCATGCATAATCACTCTCCATGCCTCAGAGGGAGGAGGATGCGAAGGAGGACGCTCTTCTTCACCCTCTCGGTTCTGGTTGGGAACTTTCTTAGGTGCCATCCTGAAGATGATGACAACTGTTAGCCATTGAAGCAAATAATAGATAAGCTGAATCAACGGTTAGATATTTGCAACATATAGTCTTCACAATGAACATCCGAACAAAATTGAACGAATGAATTCCATAGCTTAATGGTACATCAACTTGTCGAGAAGCCAAACAAAATGATAGAATAAAATTAAAAGGTACAGATGGAACAAATACATAATAGAGGTTTCGTCCCACATGTTCGTGTTGAATGACCCATGGCACGTGTTACAAAGGGCCTTGCAATCCCCGGATCAGCATAGCCAAGGATCCTTTAAGATGAAACCCCCTAGTGCAACAACGCCCATGATAGCCTCTCCACTAGATGTTGAACCCCAACCTCATATCATGCACCCGTTCAAAGATTACCTAAGAGCTACTTGAATCCCACATATTAATTTACGAAGCTTCCCGGTTATGCAATCTGGTGTTGGGGATATAGGGGAAGCACCGCATATCACTCAACTACTAAATCCTACATCCAGCTGTATCCATCCGTCAACACATAACCAGGCACCTTCAGAAACTGTTTACCTCGGACCTTCGAAACGCATCCGATGTACTAGCTGTGGCAATACTCCCGAACTATCCCCCCAGTACTGGGTGACGTCAGGGTTATCTCACCACCAGACATGCATAGAAGAGTTTTCGATGTCGGCCGCCTCTGGTATTCTAGAACTGCAACGATACATTTGTGACGACAACACCTCGGAGCTCAACTCCCCGGGACACTGCCACAACCCTAAATGATAGGAGGCACCAAAAACAATGTTCTCCTCAGAAAGATATCGGAACAATCCAAACAATACCCGTGTGATCCTAAAACAAATTGGTGAGATTTTGAGAATAGTGAAGATAAAACAACGTCAGGAGTCCTCACGAGAGCGACGAAGGGGATGAGGAGTAAAAATAAATCCTACTATCTGATATATATAGGACTCAAAACATTTTGTGTGTGTGCCTAGACTCAACCGTCAGCGGTTCGATCAATCAGGGGGCTCCTAGGTCGGAGAAGGCTCTGAATACCAACTTGTAATGCCCAGGATGCGACTATATCTCCTACGTGTCGAGGCACGACTTAGAGACATAAGCGCATTCTGGAATGATCGCAAGCATGGTATCTTTGCACAACTCATGTAAAAGAACAGGGATGAAAGAGTAAAATAGTTGGCTTACACTCGCCACGTCACACAATGAATACAATAACATGCATTCATCCAAATAACACAGGGTCCGTCTACCGACGAAATCCAAACGAGAAAAGATACCACAACCACAAGTCTTGATTGCCCCTGGTAGGAACCACTACTGATCGTCGGGATACGATACATAGTAACGACCACTTGCCAACTCTCTGCCCATTTCGAGGATGTTTTTAACCCACTCACGAAACAAAGGCTTGAGAGGTGCGCCAGGCACATGTGTGAGAGTAGGAAACCGAAACGGACAACAGAGACGATGGAGACGATGCAACTACACACGGATGCAAGTGAGACTATGCCAATGGAATGCACATAATGAAAATGACATGGTGACATGCAACACACACACAACGCAAAAAAGAAGAAACCCGAAATGAAGGAAGAGCCCAGAATGGAATTGATTAAGTCAACGATGCATATATTGCCATATAAGGAAGTCTTACATCCGGGGCGTTACATCTCTCCCCCTCTCTCCCGGTGGCGCCGAAACGCCGCCGGGGCAATCATCGTGTGACGGTGATCTACTCCAACAACTTCGTCATCTTCACCAACATCTTCATCACCTTCCCCCATCTATCTACAGTGGTCCACTCTCCCGCAACCCTCTGTACCCTCTACTTGAACATGGTGCTTTATGCTTCCTATTATTATCCAATGATGTGTTGCCATCCTATGATGCTTGAGTAGATTTTTGTTGTCCTATCGTAATTGGTGAATTGCTATGATTGGTTTAATTTTCTTGTGGTTATGTTGCTGTCCTTTGGTGCCCATCATATGAGTGCGTGTGTGGATCACACCATAGGGTTAGTTGCATGTTGATAGAAATATGCATTGGAGGGCAAGAGTGACCGAAACTTCTTCCTAAACATATAAATTGATGCATAGAGGATTGAAGGGGGACCAATATATCTTAATGCTATGGTTGGGTTTTACCTTAATGAACGTTAGTAGTTGCGGATGCTTGCTAATAGTTCCAATCATAAGTGCATAGAATTCCAAGTAAGGGATGACATGCTAGCAGTGGCCTTTCCCACATAAAAACTTGTTATCGGTCTAGTAACCTAGTCAATTGCTTAGGGACAATTCCGCAAATCCTAGTACCACTTTTCCACACTCGTTATACTAACTTAATTGTACTTCTAACAGAATAGAACCTAACTTTCATTTTCCTTTTCTTTGTTATCTTGAAAACCTATCCTACTACACCTACAAAGTACTTCTAGTTTTATCCTTGTTCTAGGTAAAGCAAACGTTAAATGTGCGTAGAGTTGTGTCAGTGGTCGATAGAACTTGAGAGAATATAAATCTTACCTTTAGCTCCTCGTTGGGTTCGACACTCTTACTTATCGATAAAGACTACAATTGATCCCCTATACTTGTGGGTTTTAGGTCCCAAAGTGATAGATATTCAAGAGGGATATAATAGAAACTTTCATTAAGATCATTGTATATTAAACTTGATTCCTTGCAATAGTTTTGCGATACGGAGTTAGTGATAGGTGAGTCATGTTTGCGAGTAATTATGCTTTAGTAAGAATATTGTTGTTAAGGCTTGTGATTCCGTATGCATGCACGTAAAGTCAATAGTTATGCAATGAAGTTATATCCTACTTGGATATCCTACTTGGCCATAAGAAAAAGCCTTTAAAATAGTAAAATAACTTTTAAAATGATATTTTTGTGGTTTTAGGAAGTCCTATAACTAGTAGGATCCAAATATAATTGTGGAAATATTTTTCACATCCCAAATTAAGTAGTTGTAGTTTCAAGTCTGAACTCATGGGTTTTTGGAAAACCTAATTTAGAATAATAATTTTTGGCCAAATTATGCTTATAACACTAACATGTGTCTAGATATAAAGCTTGTCTTAGATTTATCTGGATACGGATGTATGTAACACTAACATGTGTCTAGATATGCTTATTGGGACGGTGGAAGTACTTAGTATGTTAAGTAGATAAGGCAACCTCACAAGAATGTTGAGACTTTACTTATCTCCTAAGCCTAAGCTCTTGTAGCCCTGCAGGTTCCTTAGAGCATGGGCATCATTACATGTATGTTTGGGTGGTCCAAAACATCTCAAAGTACTGCTTGCAAGGGAAAATTGGTTCCTCAAGAAGAGGTTGTCTCTTCCGTGACAAAAGTTGGTTGCTTACGTTGTAGGTGTGCCTTTGGATTCCTTTCTGACTCGCTAACAATGGCAAGCGATCTGCACCCTACGCGTTCTTCAGGAAAAGCAAGAGATGGAAATAGAACAATGAAGAAAACAAGAGATAGGGGTGGGGCCAGCGAGGATGTTGCATAATTGGGTGAGATTATTTCACACTGTGGTTTTAGGGTTCATTATCTACGTGCATAGATGGGACTCATGCTTCCTATAGCCTCCATTGCTCACGCCCTTAGGCTTCTACTTTGTGGTCCTAAGTAGTAGACTCTGACAACCTCAAAGAAAACCATCCCATGATGCGTCTGAAACGTATCTACTTTTGCAAACACTTTTGCTCTTGTTTTGGACTCTAATTTGCATGATTTTAATGGAACTAACCTGGACTGGCGTCATTTTCAGCAGTGTCATGGTATTATTTTTGTGCATAAATAAAAGTTCCCGGATGGGGCTAAAAATTTACGGAGAATATTTTCAGAATATATAAAAAATGTTGACGAAGAGAACTAAAGGGTGGCACCCAAGAACCAGAACCTCAGGGGGCGCGCCCACCTCTCTTCCCCCCAGGGCGCGCCTGGTGAGCTTGTGGGCCCCTGGAGCCTCCGGCAACCCTTAGTCCAACTCCATAAGTACCATCTCACGAAGAGAAAAATCAGGGAGAAGAAATCATTGCGTTTTAAGATATGGAGCCGTCGCCGCTTCCTCTTATTCAATGGGAGGGTTAATCTGGAGTCTGTTGGGGCTCCGGAGGATGGAATAAGTCGATGTTGTCATCATCAACCCTTCTCCATCAACAGTTACATGATGCTCACCACCGGGAGTGAGTAATTCCTTTGTAGGCTTGTTGGACAGTGGTGGAGTTGGATGAGTTTTGTCATGTAATCAAGTCAATTTGTTATGGCTTGATACCTAGTAACCACTATGTTCAGAGATTAATGTTACTATGACTTTGCTATGATTAATGCTTGTCACTAGGGCTCGAGTGCCATAATTTCATATCTGAACCTATTATATTTTCACGAATATATTTGAGTTCTTGATCATATCTTGCAAGTTGTATGCACCTATTACGCGTTACGATCCGCATGCCCCAAGGTGAAAAAAATTGGGATTCTTTCTAATGATTACCGTAGTATGAGAAGTCCATGTATTCACTATGTGTTAATGCATTGTTCTGGTTCTCTATTAAAAAGAGGCCTTAATATCCCTTAGATTTCCTTATAGACCCCGCTGCCACGGGAGGGCGGGACAAAATATGGCATGCAAGTTCTTGTTATAAGCACATATGACTATATATTAAATACATGCCTACATTATATTGATGAATTGGAGCTATTGTGTGTCGCTATAAGTTGTGACTGTTACATGATTAATATCATCCAAAACAATTTTCCATCACCGATCCAATACGTACGCTTTTCTCATATTGGTCTTTGCTAAATTATTTTCGTTACTGGTACAATCACTACAAAACTGCTTATGTTATTGTTCCTGTTACTACTTTTACTGTGCTACTATAAACCTTGCTTCAGAAATATAATTTCACAGGTGTTGTTGAATTGACAACTCAACTATTAAGGTTCATAAATATTATTTGTCTCCCTTTGTTGAATCAATAAATTTGGATGAAATACTACCGTCGATGACTGTCGCAACACCCTATACTTGCGGGTTATCAACCTCATTTCATGAAGTAGGTCCTCCTACATGCCTTTTACTATGCGTGTTGTTAGCCGTGCAATGGAGCGCCACACGCATCCCAAACCCATTGTACAGGACGACCAGCGTACACGCACTGTAGTATAGATTTTCCAAAAATAAAAGCAGGGGACATGTGGCGCATTTCTACAGGTTGAAACCGACTCAAGGCCGAAACATGTTACAATCATTGGATGGGGCTGGCCATAGTGAGGTAACATAATAAGTAGTATCATGCACTTGGGACTCACAAACATGCTTATGTGGCATGGAATTAAAGAAGAGAGAGATGGTTATAGTAACATACGTAGATGTCGTAACATAATAAATGTGATCCTACTATGTGTCATGCTAGCAATAAATTAGACCATCTATGATACTATGCACTATGGATGTACTACTATCATACATTAGTATCATATGCATGATAATAGTATATGATACTCCCCACTATGATCAGCTTAAAGGGCCTGGGAGGGCTATCATTAAAAGTTCACCTGAAATCTCTTAGATAGTACCGAGTCGGTTAACTGATCTAATTGTGTCTGTTCATTTATTTATCAAACTACTAGCAGGCTAAGTTTTTCCGTGGCTCAACGGGGTCTCATCGGAGACGTGGACAACATTGGCGTGCGGCACGGGATTGGATGCACTCGACGCTCCGGTGATCGTAGGCAACTATGGCGTGATCGACTATAACACCCTGGTCAAATCAGAAGTTTCTGGTCGTTGCATCTCGAATCTAAATTGGCCTCACATATCAACATTAGTCTTTCCTGAGCACCTTGTCCTCATTCTTGCTCACCCAGCATCAACTTTCTGATCGGTCACCAATTCTCAAATTGATTCAAACGAAGCATGCTTAACTTTGAGGTTCCTTTTGGATGGGCTCCCGAAAAAGAAGATTTCTTTAGACTTTCCGAAAAAGAAGATATACCTTATTAATATAAGTAGTCTATCGTTCTTATTAAGCCCAGCTGTCAAATTGACGGTGTTCAGAAGAGAACAATGGCCTCGCTTCTGCCCACGACGAGCTCGGTGGTGAATGGAATCGAGCATCTTCAAGCATTCCCTTTTATTTTCTCCTTTTTGTTTTCTATTTCTTGTTTTGAATTTGAATTTGATTCCAATCCAAATTCATCCAAAAATTTGGGTAACAAATTCATATAGGTCTAAACGAATATTTGGGACTCAGGAATTTACAGTTCATCCCAAAATCAATTAAATAAATTTTCACCCTATTTGAGATATTATATTTACTCCCTAAAATACTTTTAGGGTTCCATTTAATTCACAAATTTAATTTAGGGTTTCAAGTAATATTTGGGGCTTATGGAAAATTATTTCTTGCCCAAGATATTAAATACAAGTCCACACATGAATTTGCTAGCTCACTTCGGCATTTCACTTCAAACTTGAAATGGTGTTGCAATCAGCATCTTTATGATGACTAGTTCTATAGTCGCATCCATTCCTACTTCACGCCAGTCTGAAAATACACTGGCTGATGGGACGTTATTCTACCTTAGGTTACTGTCACAATTGTCCTCGGCGTTGATCTGGCCGCTTCCACACCACACCGCCATGAGTCACACTACAACATCCAGCATACCATCAAGGCCGTTACCACAGTGCTAGATGCCAGTGGGGTGCAATTTTTTGGATCAAACGAGACATATATTTATATTACACAATTTTATTTACGTTGTATACACCTTTTTTCATTGTCATGGATATTTTTTTAGAGCGTGTAATGGCATGTACATTTTTATGAATGGCACAATTTTACTTTTAACATACGCAAAAATCTTTTTACATTCTATGAACTTAAAAAAAGACGAACATTTAAAAAAATCGTGAACTGTTTTTTGAATGGTAGGAAACATTTTATGTAAAGTACACAAACATTTTATTACATTTCTTAAACTGTTAAGAACATTTATTGGAAACACACGGACATGTTTTCTAAGTGCCCCAACATTTATTGAATGCCATTAACATTTTTTAAAAAGTTATGCGGATATTATTTTTACATTACACGAAGATTTTACAAATGTGCCGTTAGCACTTTCAAATATTTAAGCAATTTTTTTGAAATATCTGTATTTAATATGTATTTTTGAAATACAAACAAAAGTAAAAAATATCTATACTTACAAAGAATGGAAGGTTCCATCTTACGACAAATTTTCTCCTCGCCACCTATTCGTCTGTCTTCTCATCCACCGAATGTATCTCAGTTTTCAGCACCTTTTGGTTTTCATCTACCAAAGATATAAACTAGATCGATCTATCTATGGTAAAACAACATGGTATGTGAACAAATTGTTTCTTATGGTAAAACTTGATACCGGTCACACATCTTTGAGAACCCAATAAATAACAATAAAACTGTGGCATGTAAACAAATAAATGGCAATTCATTTCTAACTTTCATAGCTAATCTACTTTCGCTTAGGCCAGGTCCTGCAAGTAAAGAGAAGTAAATATTGGAAACATGGGTATCTAGTTTATTTTATTCAATGGTTGAGTAATTGAAATTCCTTGCTTCTTCGAGCATAACTCAAAAAGCAGACCAGTCGCGGGCACATACCTATTTTTTTATTTAAATAATGGCAGAAAACTTAATCCTTAACTAAAATATAATCTGATTTTTTTTCAATTTGTTTGTGTCAAGACTTGCCCCGTACGCAGAAAGGCACATCACGCAGCCGCCGGCTCGCCACCATAGCAGCTGATGCTGCCAAAGCTTTCGCCACCACCTCGATCCCCCTCATCTTCCCCGTTTGGCGGCCTCACCGGCGGCAAAAGGAGTGAGACCCGTTCGTCTCATTTTTTAGATTTTGCTTCTCCGGTGACATCAACGAGGTGGTGACGACAATGGCATGTTGGAATAAACTCTCTCGGTCCCTCCCTGCCTCGAAGACGTCCGACCGACGCAGACGAAGTGCATGTGAGAGTTTGTGTCCCCAGATCTGTTTCCCTTCGTCTATCACCTCCCAACACCTTATCCTCCAGCCTTCGCTCAGAAAAGTTGGATCGCAGGAGGCGATCAAGGAGGCGACTAGGGGTCCCTTGCGCGCCGCCGGTGACGCCGCCGGTTCCCTCTCTCTCCGTCGGCCGCTCCGGCGGCGGGAGGGAGGGGGAACCTCAGGTCTGTTCACTAGGTGGGTGTGTGGTAGGGTTAGGGTTGAGGGAGACGCTGCCAAGGCCGTTGCGGTGGTGTCGCGTTGGAATAAGTTTCTCCGGGCTTCGTTCACGGTCAGGCGAGGCTTTTGCCTTCGTCTAGGAGCCAGCGGTGTTGGGGATCCCCGGATCTCATCGAGGTCGCGGGCTATGATGGTTGGAGGTCCATCGGCACTGGCCGTTTGGATCCTCAGATGGACGATGGAGGTAGGGAGACGAAGACCTTTCTTCTTCCTTGTTGGTATGATTTGCTGCTGTTGTTCTTCTCCTTTCTCTGCGCTGATGCTGGTGGGAGTTATTGCTTTGCCCGGGCGGATGGCCCGGCCGCGGTGCTGGACCGATCGGATGACTCGAGTTCTCTTCCTTCCGGAAGGGACACTTTTCGCGGTATTCAAAGCCAAAGATGGCGACGGCTGTTGCAGGTGTGTTGGATTGATGTCCATGCCTTCTCAGCGCTGGTGTCAACAAAGGAGGAAGCAGCGTGGCGGCAATTGTACCGTGGTCGAAGATAATGACCTGTTTGCGACTGGTTGCAGATCCTTCTGCTGCAGGGGTCTTCTCTCAAGATTCAGGGATGATGACATAGGGCTCCGGAGATCTTCTTGTGTTATGGTTGTCTTAGGGTACTCTAGGTGTTCATGGTCCTTTGTGTTTGCGTTTTAGTGTGCTTGTAAGGGTCACCTACTTTGTACTGATTCGTGATTTGAATAAAGATTTTCTCAAAAAAAAAAGATTTGTTTCCCTTCAAATCTTGGCAGATCGTGTGTCTTTCAAGGGGAACTTTGTAGTCTCTATTGGTGTGGCGGATTTGATATCTTCTTCTGTTGTTTTATGGCTTGGCCCAGTTTCTCCAACCCTCCGAACAGATGATGATGTTGCTTCAACGATTTTTAGATCTCGTCTCGAGGGGCGAGTGCCTATTGGCAAGGGTGTTTGCAAATATCGCTTTTCTTTATTGTTGGTTCAGTGTAATTTCCAATCTTTGATGGGCGTACTTACCGAGAAAGAAGAAGACTAGTATATTTTTTATTTTATTTTATTTTTACTGGTAGTTCCATCTCCAGTTGTCTATCCATTGTATTGGTTAATCAGACCTAAGATATCCTTTGAGTGTCTTTATTCAAAAAAGAAAGAAAGTAAAAAAGGACATGTCTCGTATGGCCCTCATATTCGCACTACAAAACAAATGAACGAACTAAGTTTTTTTTAGACAAGAATGAACGAACTAAGTAATGTAAGCATCAACTAACGGGCCGGACCAGTAGCACCTCTCGCGCTTGCTGTGTCCCGTTACTAGGCTGACCTGTTCATGCATTTCATTCGTTCGTCTTGTTTCTTTCGTTTTTATTTTCCAATTTTTCACTTTTATTTATTTATTATAAATATTTAAGATTTACTTAAATTTAAGAGCGTTCATATTTTTTATAAAGATATCATGTACTGTAAATATAATGCTCGAGCCACTTTTATATATGTTAATCGCATTCAAAAAACGCCGTGACGTTTAAAAAAATGTTCATGTGTTTCAATAAATATTTGTCACAATTTTTCATAATGTTTATACAATGTAAATAAATGTTTATGTAAGTTTCAGAAATGTTACTACCAATCAAGAAAATGTCATGCGGATATTAACATTTATTGAATGCCATTAACATTTTTTAAAAAGTTATGCGGATATTATTTTTACATTACATGAAGATTTTACAAATGTGCGGTAAGCACTTTCAAATATTTAAGCAGTTTTTTTTAATATCTATTTTGATATGTATTTTTGAAATAAAACAAAAGTAAAAAATATATATACTTACAAAGAATGGAAGTTTTCATCTTACGACAATTTTTCTCCTCGCCACCTATTCGTCTGTCTTCTCATCCACCGAATGTATCTTAGTTTTCAGCACCTTTTGGTTTTCATCTACCAAAGATATAAACTAGATCGATCTATCTATGGTATAACAATAAATTCATGGTATGTGAACAAATTTTTTCTCATGGTAAAACTTGATACCGGTCACACATCTTTGAGAACCCAATAAATAACAATAAAACTGTGGCACATAAACAAATAAATGGCAATTCATTTCTAACTTTCACAGCTAATCTACTTTCGTTTAGGCCAGGTCCTGCAAGTAAAGAGAAGTAAATATTGGAAACATGGGTATCTAGTTTACTTTATTCAATGCTTGAGTAATTGAAATTCCTTGCTTCTTCAAGCATAACTCAAAAAGCAGAACTGTCATGGGCACATACCTATTTTTTTATTTAAATAACGGCAGAAAACTTAACCTTTAACTGAAATACAATATTATTTTGTCAATTTGTTTTGTGTCAAGACTTGCCCCGTACGCAGAAAGGCACATCACGCAGCCGCCGGCTCGCCATCATAGCAGCTGACGTTGCCAAAGCTTTCGCCACCGCCTCGACCCCCCTCATCTTCCTCGTTTGGTGGCCTCATCGGCGGCAAAAGGAGTGAGGCCCGTTCGTCTCATTTTTTAGATTTTGCTTCTCCGACGGCATCAACGAGGTGCTGGCGACAATGGCATGTAGGAATAAACTCTCTTGGTCCCTCCCTGCCTTGAAGATGTCCGACCGGCGCAGACGAAGTGCATGGGAGAGTTTGTGTCCCCAGATCTGTTTCCCTTCAAATCTTGGCAGTGCGTGTGTCTTTCAAGGGGAACTTTGTAGTCTCTATTGGTGTGGCGAATTCGGCATCTTCTTCTATTGTTAATGGCTTGGCCGAGTTTCTCCAACCCTCTGAACTGGTAGTGATGGATTGCAAGCCTGTTCTACGTGGGTGATGCTATTGTCGATGTTGCTTAAACGATTTTTAGATCTTGTCTCAAGGGGCGAGTGCCTATTGGCGAGGGTGTTTGCAAATGTCGCTTTTCTTTGTTGTTGGTTCAGTGTAATTTCCAATCTTCGATGAGCGTACGTATCGAGAAAGAAGAAGACTAGTATGTTTTTAATTTAATTTTATTTTTACTGGTAGTTCCATCTCCAGTTGTCTATCCATTGTATTGGTTAATCAGACATAAGGTATCCTTTGAGTGTCTTTATTCAAAAAAGAAAGAAAGTAAAGAAAGACATGTCTCGTATGGCCCTCATATTCGCACTACAAAACGAATGAACGAACTAAGTTTTTTTTAGACAAGAATGAACGAACTAAGTAATGTAAGCATCAACTAATGGGCCGGACCAGTAGCACGTCTCGCGCTTGCAGTGTCCCGGTACTAGGCTGACCCGTTAGTTCATTTCATTCGTTCGTCTTGTTTCTTTCGTTTCTATTTTCCAAATTTCATTTTATTTATTTTTTATAAATATTTCAGATTTACTTAAATTTAAAAGCGTTCATATTTTTATAAAGATATCATGTACTGTAAATATAATGCTCGAGCCATTTTATAAATGTTAATCGTATTCAAAGAAGGCCGTGACATTTAAAAAAATGTTCATGTGTTTCAATAAATATTCATCACAGTTTTTCATAATGTTTGTACAATGTACAAAAAATGTTTATGTAAGTTTAAGAAATGTTACTACCAATCAAGAAAATGTACGTATATTTCCAAAATATTCACACCTTCAATAAAAAAATTAATGACATTTAATACTCATGTATGCCAGAAAAATGTTATTTTTTTAATACACAGTAAAAAATAATTTCGTGTATTATAGAATAAATGGTTAATATCATTCAGAAAACTGTTCTTATTTAAAAATGTTTAACATTTATTCAAAGAAAATGTTGCAAACATGTATTTAAAAAAAGTGTTAATCATGTATTAAAAAATGATCAACGTGTATCAACAAAATGCTGCTCCCTCCGTCCCTTAATGTAAGAGTGTTTTTACACTACATATAAAAAACGCTCATATATTAGGGACGAATGGGTACATGTGTACACAAAAAGCGTACAACGTGTATTGAAAATGTCAACATGTATTTGAACAAAATACAAATAAAAAATAAAAGCCAAAATCAAAAAAAACCTTAGAATATTTCTAAAGAAACACAAAAAAAACAGAAAACCAAAAAAAAGTGAAATAAAAAAACCAGCTAAGAAATACAGATAACCAAAAACCACAATGAAAACCACCACAGAAGATGCACACAAAAACCCACCCAGAAAAAGATCATAGAAGCTTTCTTGGAGGCCACTTCCTCAAGACTCGTACAACATATAGTCGCAATGAGTGACAAATTGGATTTTTTTTCCTCTACGGTTGCTACATCTTCTCGGCAAATTTGGGCCTAGCACAGTTGCATCAACTATGTTCATTGGAAATATGAAGGGTGCAACGAACAATTATTCGAACTCAAGTCTATTGTATCAACTACCACAGAAGACGCACAAAAAAAAACCACCCCAAAAAAAGTCATAGAGATGTCGTTCAAGTCTATTTTAATGCTTCGAAGACAAGTATTTTCATTGTGGAAGGGTTGCCCAAATAGTAAGAGGACAATGATTAAAGAGGTTCTTGATGTACCAAAGGAATAACTTGTTGAACGGTACCTCGGGTTACCGTCTAATGTTGGGAAATCAAGAAATGAATCTTTTAAATGTATTAAGGACATAATTTGGCACAAATTCAAGGGTGGGTGGAGAAGTGCATGTACTGAGTAGGTAAGGAAGTTTTGATCAAGTCTGTGGCACAAGATATACCCACCTTTTCAATGTCATGTTTCATGCTACCTCAGGGTCATTGTCAGTGCTTAAATTTTTGGGGGGAGTAGAACATGGAGATGAAGACAGCATGGGTCTCATCGGTAGCTTTGACAATGCCTAAATATTTAGGGGGCTTGGGAATCAGTGATACACAAAATGTTTAATTTGACCATTGTTGCAAAACAATCATGGCGCATTCTGAAAAACCGAACTCGTTGAGTGCTAGAATTCTGAACCCTGAAAAATAAAGAAAATCATAGGTCGGAAAGTTCAGCTTAACACCTTTTGCCGAAAACTAAACATAGGAGAATGAATTGGTTAGATGACTGAGCTAGAAATTCATATTTGGAGAGCGCCAATAGAAACTAGAGAAGGCTATTGAAATTGAAGGTTTCGGCAAAACTGGAGATCTTTGCATGGCGTCTTGCCAAAAATTCTATCCCAACTGAATCTCTTCGCATCACCAGAATATGTCAAACACAGATGTATGCATACAACGCCGAAGAGGATGCATGGAAGCCTGCTCTTGTTGAGCGTAATGGAGTTCATGGAGCATCTGATGTCTTGCAAACTTGGTGATCTGGTGACACTTTGGTCGATCTGTTGGGCATAGCGGCGAGCGATCCATGAAAATGAATTTCAGTCACCACGTACGACGTTCTCGTTCATACATCGCTATATGGTTGATCTTGGCTAATCTCCAGTGAAGAAGCCCCCCATTCAAGTGCTACCTTACACCAGTGAACGATGATGGAATGTCCCATTTCAAGGACAAGTCAAGATTCATGTTGATGCGATGGTAGGGAGACATGGAGATTGCGGGGCTATTGTGGCGATATGCAGAAATGAAAAATGTGTGTATGTTGGAGCTTTGGCGGTATGCTTTCCAGATTTGATCGAGAAACCAGTTATAATATGTCAAATCCCGCTACGACTTTAGGCTTAGGGAGTCACATATGGCTGTCTGAGAAACCAGATATAGTCTGTACTCCATCAAACATTTAAGAGAATAAAGTGCTTCCAACACTAAAAAGCAAGAATTTTGTTCCGGGTAGGGTTCGAATTATGCCATTGATTGGGAAATCTCGATCTACAAGAGGGGATTACATGAGGAGGGAGTCGTCGTCCTCAAGTAGCTGAATTCGCACGCAACACACGCCAGCTATTACTCGTTTCGTCCATCACCGCCCACACATGTGAACGCCCACGCATATAAGTATTATGCCCCCTTTTCGGCCAATTTTGGCCTAGCCAGCCGAGCAGGCAAGCAAGGTTGTCACTTGGGCTGGCCTAGAGTTTGAACTCCGTCTTGGCCTTCCCATTGATTGCTGACAAATTCATTGGCCCAAAAATTGTTTGCGAACAATGCAGGTGCACTAGAAATGCGCTTTATGTTTCAAAAAAATACATGGAGATATGCTTACACATGGTTGATTTGTAGACACGACGATGCGTATTTTTTGTCATACCATAACATATTCGCTCCACGCTTTGCCATGAAACTTTGGGCAATTAATGGCGTCATGGGCGAGTTGTTCCCACTACCTCCTCCTCAGCGTCCTTGCCTTTGATTGCCGACAATCCCACCTGACTTAGAAGTGGCTTGTCCCCAAGCCGGCGCTCGTGGAAACTTCTGGCGCAACGTCACCTTGTCTTACCAAGTGGCCATCTCTCTATGCGCATTGCTCCACTTGACGAGCACTTGGACCAATGAATCAACACCCCGACGGACGACTCACTACTGAAGTATTCAATTGGAATACTAAAACGGATCATCAGGGGTCGGAAGCAAAGGAAGTACGTGGCATCCCACATCAAGGACCTTGTGTGGCAGCGAAACATGGAAGAATGGGTGCACACGACTGGATACATGCACTGGCCAGTCCTGAATAGCCGAGATCTTAGATGGATCAATAGGAACACCATGTCCACTAATGATGTGCCCCAAGTAAGCAATTTGTGTTTGAGCAAAAGAACATTTAGACAGTCTCACTTGCCACTGATGTTGCATCAATAACTTCAACACTTCTGCTAAATGTTGTTGGTGCAGTGCATAAGAAGCACTAAAAACCAATATGCCATGAAAGAAACAACACTGGATATTTTCTTAAACAAGGGGACAAGGTATGATTCATAACAAACTGAAAGGTACTAGGCCCACCAGTTAATCCAAAGGAAAGGACAAGTAACTCAAAGTGTCCAAAATGAGTTTGAAATGCAAGCTTCCCTAGGGGCTAGTCTGATCTGATGATAACTAGATCTCAGATCAAGTTTGGAAAACCAACAAAAACCTGCAAGTTCCTCGAGGAGCTCATCAATGACTGGGATGGTGAACTTGCTTTTGATAGTGATTGCATTCAAATGCCTATAATCAAATACTGGTCTCCATGTTTTATCTTTCTTCTGAACTAAAATCATGCGGAAGAAAAATTGTTGCTATGTCTGAAGATACCACCTTCTAGCATCTCAGTCACTTGCTTTTCCATCTCATCTTTCAAACTTGGGTCCAATCTGTATGGTTCAATGGACATTGGCTGAGCTCCAGGGGTTAGAGGGACAGTATGGTCATATTTCCTTCTTGGGGAAATCATTTAGGGGCTTCAAACACAGAAGCAAATTTGTCTAGTAATTCTCTGATTTTAACAGGGAGTTCAGACTCCTCTGTAACTTCAGACACTAGTAGTGTAAACATTTCTATCAAGGCACAAATTTGCGGAGCAGCATCTTATCCTAACAAGGTAACAAGAGTACCGTCCAGCTAGAAGGAGAGTCAGTATTCTTCCCAGTCAACATGCATAGGGATATGAGAAGATAACCAATCCAACCCCAAAATTCCATCATAAGAGCCTAAACGGAAAACTTTGAAATTGGTCACAAAATTATGTTCCGCATAACTCCAACAACCTTCTTGCAACTGCTGTTACAAGGAACTAAACTTCCATTTGCCACTTTGACCATGCGAACTGAGACCTGAGAAATCCCTTGAAGTTTAGAAGGAACAACACAATCCACAAAAGAATGAGTGCTGCTAGAGTCGACTAAAAATACCAAGGACAAACCCTCCATCTTAACTTTCAATTTCATGATGCTAGGCCCGTTGTATCTCCCAAAGCTGCAGCTGATAAGCAAATGGCATTAACTTCACTGGCTACCTCTTCTTTAGTGTCACTGAAA
This sequence comes from Secale cereale, assembly GCA_902687465.1. NCBI lineage: Eukaryota > Viridiplantae > Streptophyta > Magnoliopsida > Poales > Poaceae > Secale > Secale cereale. The sequence goes on along the minus strand of LR738714.1, from coordinate 567,340,956 downwards.
TCAGACGGCATACTCTGTACATAGTCCAACATCTCCTCAACCTTCGCAACTGCACTTCTTGCTTGCATTTGTGTTCCCGAGTCTAGCGCTCATCACAAATAAAACAGAGCCCCTTGGATTTCCTGTATGCACGCAGAGCTCCCCAAGGATCATCAGTATTAGTAGCTGGCCGAACCGCATCAGTACTTCGTCTGTCGTCAGAGGTTTTGGAAATTGTTTCGATGTTGGGCACCCGGGAGGGGTTCGCTGCAGCGAAGCGCTTGGTACTAGCAGAGCTATTATTTGGAACCAGGGAGGTATCACCCAACTCTTTAGATAACAGCGCAAGTGCATATGCCGAATCTAGGTCAGTGAGTTGTTGAATCCCAACCAGCAGACGAGCTGACGATATCCGCCCTTCCATAAGTCGTGTAACATAATGAACATCACTGGGATTCGGTTCATAGGCAGTTAACTCATCATACAACTCTGGGAGGTGCTCAACATATTCTTCCATGGAACCGGTCTTGTGAATGTGGAACATCAGATGAACCAGATTCTGATGTTTGTTGCGCCCAAGACGGGGCTGCAACAAGGAATAAAAGTCAGACCAATTTACATTGGGAGCTCGCGCGCTGGACAAACTCAAGCGAACGCGCCGCATGGCCTTCAAACTGTGCAGACGCACACGAAATCCATTGATTATGTGGGGTGTTCCACAACTTGAAGTAGTCGTCACATCGTGACTGCCACAGCTTGGGATTAAAGCCATCAAAACGCGGTAACTGCATTCAAGGGCCAAAATTCAGAGCAACAAGCCAAATTGGGCACAAAAAAAATCATAGGCATCAACTGTCGTGACTGAACTGCCTCCGCTTGCACACCTCTGGCAGGGGGGCGGAACCTACCTCGGGCCCGGATTCTACTACTCTAGATGGGACCAAAATTCTTCTGATCCGCTCGAACCCCCGCTGGTTTGTGTCGGATGGGGCCCAAGCGGTGGCTCTCTCAGAGACACCGAGGATTAGGCTGGTGATGAGGTAGTACGGTCAGGACCAATCTCGCATCGAGCCTTGTCGAGGTCGACGCCGATGGTGAACTTGACGTCATCGATGCGCCTAGGCAGTTGGTCCAGCTTGTTTTCTAACTTGGCAAGTGCGGAGACCATATACTCGTTGCGCTCATTCGCTGTCTTGGCAAGAGTGGCGTCGAGATCCGCGCGGAGAAACTCGTAGATCGCATGGGTTTTCGGCGAAATTTTTTCCATGGCCTACGCTCATCATCAAATAAAAAACACGAGAAAAACGATCGATTGCAATAAAGCACACAACAGACAAGCTACAAAACTAATCCACACAGGCACACACAAGCATAAACAAGCAATGATGCTACATCAGATGCACATGCACTACACGAATGACTACACCCTACGCTTGAGAAAACGCTCGGGAGCTGACGAAGTAGAGAGCGGGACGGCTGGCTCCGAAACTACGGACGTACGAGGCGGAGGGGTTGGAGAAACTAGGGGATACTGAGGTAGGGCGGCACCAAGCAATCTCCTGGCTTGAATGGTGTCTCGGACTAACTCGGAAATAAGAAGACACTCGGCCGTCATGTAGCGAGACATGGCAAGGATAGCCGGGTCATCTTGAGGGTTGACAGAAGGAAACTGAATTCGCCTAGGATTCTCGATGATGGTGGAATAATATTGATAAGCACGGTTTTCATGCACCATGCTCTCTTGATGACGAAGACCGGTGATTCCTGCCATTGCGGCAAGCTGGACGGCACGCTCGGGAGTGGCGCCGTAACCACCATGGAAACTATAGGTGCGCTTACCAACAGGAATCGGGGCTGACAGATGGACATGAGCAACATATTCCAGGATTCTTCTTCTGGCAGAAAACTGGAATACTTGGTGATGAGGTGGATTTCCGAGGGGATAAATGTTATGGCACATATCTCCAAGAAGGGTGGCAAAGCTGAGAGGTGCAGGAGTGGGACTGGGCTAAATAGGAATAGCACCGGGAGCTCTGGGGACAGCATTGAACTCATGGAAGTTGACTGCCATCTACGCACGAAACATGTGTTAGGGGTAACCGAATAGGTCTATATGCAGCAAAACAAATGCAACAATCAAATGCAGCAAGCAAGGGCAACAACCAGACTCTATACTACCATTTTCTAATGTTCCAGTGGACTAGGACGCTCTACAACCAGACCTGGCTCTGATACCAAGCGTTGTGGCACTCGGGCTCAGAGAAATCGGAACACCCCGTATTCTAGCCCAGAGATTGAGGTGAAGTCTTCTCGAATACAAAACTGCTTAGCATAGAACAACCCAGCTTTCTATTACAGCGCGAATATGGATACAAGGTCTCTGATATTACAATGAATAAAATCGGCACGGCGACACTATGCCAACCACAGTTGCTCTATGCAAGCAACATAACAACTCGAGGCAGCGGAACCTCTACTGGCAGCGGAACAACGAATGGCGATGATGGACTCCAATCCGCAGGGACTCTGGCTGGAACGTTTATCCTAGCTCATGAACACAGGAACCACACCAAAACAAGCAAACCATCCCAGCACGTCTTGCAAACTGGCATGACATGCCAGGTCAGTACATTGAATGTACTTGCAAGCTCACAATAAACCAAAAGTAGTCAAGACAAACAACATCATGGTATTAGCAGGTTAATTCAATCATGAACATGATACTACAGAATAACATGGCATGCACAACTGAACATGATACACTAGAACAAGCATAGCATGAACATACGAACATGATGATACTACATGCAACATGATGATACTAACATGCAACATGATGATACTAACATGCACCAACTTACTCTACTCGGATTACGTCGTAACCCTCACATGCACAAACTTACCACCATAGACATCACATGATCATCTCAGGATCAAATCAAGCTTGGTATAAACAATGCCATAGTAATCATTAAATGACCACAAGGAGCTTGATCTTTACCCATGATTCTCGCACAACATCACGAATATCCAACAACTCGGTATCCTCGATACCACGGTGATCATCTCTTGATCACCACCAATCTCTATCCAACAACTCGGTATCCTCGATACCACGGTGATCATCTCTTGATCACTACCAATCTCTTTCTCATCAACTCGGTATCCTCGATACCATGATGATCATCTCTTGATCACCACTAATCTATTTCTCATCATCGAACCGGTGTTGTTATTAAGCACATTATTATTGTTACTGTTGACTCATAGTGTGACCGACACGAACTGGGCCCTTATCCGCGAGCATGGCTATCGATAGATTAAACACACACTCTACAGAGGTTAGCACACTATACCCACACCACAGAACTAATGGCCTCGCACTCCCATTCGGGTGGACCAATGACGTTCCGACAAAACTGTCCTACTGCCATGACACTCTCCCAGCCACTCCGACTCACTCCCCACTGGGCTAGTCCTGGGTGGCCCCATGCCTACGACCAAGCATACATGTGAACTAGATACTAGCGAGTAGTACACGCTAACAAAAAGCATCAGATCATAGCATGAAAGTGAGCATGAAACCACGAGCATTATCGAAACAATGATAGCAGTAGCAATCAAGCAGACAGATAACAGCAAACTTTTATTAAATATTCAAGTTGAAAACCATGGCTACTGCATGGCTATCATGCAAGTGGCTATTGTGGCTTGCCTGGGGTGACGAAGACTCCGGGAAGTAGTTTGGTGAAGCCGCGGAACGATTCGCCGGACGGTTCTCTCTCAGAGGGGGCTGATTAGAGGCAAGGGCATAAATGTCATTTTCACAGTGTGAACACTTAGTGAAGATGGCACCAACAGAAAGAGCTCGACAAGACGAAGATGTGAGCGTTGGTTTCACCTCGATCGGAGTTACGGTTGCGGAGTTATAAGGTGTAGAAGTTCAGGGACTTTTCTGTAAAAATAATATTCACAGCTAGGTCCGTGAGTGGAAAAGACAGAAACGGATTTCAGAAAAATGCGCTTTCCGAGTTAGAAAATGTATTCTGGGCTGATGAAGGAAAGAAGTACGCTTTCGGGCAAATGAAAGCGTACCAATGGAAATGCGCCTTCGGGCAAATAAAAACGTACACACCCGGGGCGCTTCCACTTGTCCACGTGGCATGGCGCTGGGCCACTAGCGCGTGGGTCCTAGGCGTAGGGGGGCAGGCGTCTGCTACTTCTCGAGCTTGCGTTGTATTCCCTCGAAGAGGAAAGGGAGATGCGGCACAGTAGCATAAGTATTTCCCTCGGTTTTTGAGAACCAATGTATCAATCCAGTAGGAGACCACACGCGAGTCCCTCGCACCTGCACAAACAAATAAGAACTTCGTAGCCAACGCGATAAGGGGTTGTCAATCCCTTTACGGTCACTTACAAAAGTGAGATCTGATAGAGATGATAGTTGATATTTTTTGTATTTTTTATTATAAGAACAGAAAGTAAAAGCGGAAAAGTAAAGAAGATTGTAGATTGATATGTTGAGAATAGACCCGGGGGCCATAGTGTTCTCTAGTGGCTTCTCTCAAGATAGCGATATTCTACGGCGGGTAAAAAAAATACTGTCGAGCAATTGATAGAAAAGCGAATAATTATGAGACTATCTAGGCATGATCATTATATATAGGCATCATGTCCGAGACAAGTAGACCGAAACGATTCTGCATCTACTACTATTACTCCACACATCAACCGCTGTCCAGCATGCATCTAGTGTATTAAGCTCATAAGAACGGAGTAACGCCTTAAGCAAGATGACATGATGTAGAGGGATAAACTCGAACTTAGTGATATAAACCCCATCTTTTTATCCTCGATGGCAACAATACAATATGTGCCTTGCTGCCCCTACTGTCACTAGGAAAGGACACCGCAAGATTGAACCCAAAGCCAAACACTTCTCCCATTGCAAGAACTATAGATCTAGTAGGCCAAACCAAACCAATAATTCAAAGAGACTTGCAAGGATATTATAATCATACATAAAGAGTTCAGAGAAGAACCAAATATTTCTCATAGATAATCTTGATCATAAACCCACAATTCATCGGATCTCGACAAACACACCGCAAAAAGAGATTACATCGAACAGATCTCCTCGAAGACCGAGGAGAACTTGGTATTGAGATCCAAAGAGAGAGAAGAAGCCATCTAGATACTAGCTATGGACCCGAAGGTCTGTGGTAAACTACTCACAACTCATGGTGAGGCGATGATGATGATGTAGAAGCACTCCGTGGAAGATCCCCCCTCCGGCGGAGCTCCAGAACAGGCCCCAAGATGGGATCTCACGGGAAGAGAAGGTTGCGGCAGTGGAACTAGGGTTTTCTGTGTTGTTCTGATGGTTTCGGGGTACGTAGGTATATATAGGAGGAAGGAGGGCATCGGGGGGCAAACATGGGGCCCACGAGGCAGGGGCGCGCCCTATTGGGGGGGCGCGCCCCCCACCCACGTGGGCGCCACGTGTGCCCTACTCCGTGGTTCTCAAGTCACCCGTGCATGTTTTTCTCCAAAAATATCTCTCCCGAAGGTTTCATTCCGTTTGGACTCCGTTTGATATTTCTTTTCTGTAAAACCGTGAAATAGGCAAAAAACAGCAATCTGAACTGGGCCTTTGGGTTAGTAGGTTAGTCCCAAAAATAATATAAAACTGGATAACAAAGCCCATTAAACATCCAAATCATAAATAATAGCATGGAACAATAAAAAATTAGAGATACATTGGAGACGTATCAAGCATCCCAAGCTTAATTCCTGCTCGTCCTCGAGTAGGTAAATGATAAAAACAGAATTTTTGATGTGGAATGCTAACCAACATAGTTTTTCAATGTAATTCTCTTAATTGTGGCATGAATGTTCAGATCTGAAAGATTCAAGACAAAAGTCTATATTGACATCAGAAATAATAATACTTCAAGCATACTATCAAAGCAATCATGTCTTCTCAAAATACTATGGCTAAAGAAAGTTATCCCTACAAAATCATATTGTCTGGCTATGCTCCCTCTTCATCACACAAAATATTCATATCATGCACAACCCCGATTTCAGCCAAGCACTTGTTTTCATACTCTATTTTTTCAAACCTTTCAACTTTCACGCAATACATGAGCGTTAGGTATGGATATAGCACTATGTGGAATAGAGAGGTGGTTGTGGAGAAGACAAAGAGGAGGGAGATAGTCTCACATCAACTAGGCGTATCGACGGGCTATGGAGATGCCCATCAATAGATATCAACGTGAGTGAGTAGGGATTTCCATGCAACGGATGCACTAGAGCTAAAAATGTATGAAAGCTCAACAAAAGAAACTAGTGGGTGTGCATCCAACTTGCTTGCTCATGAAGACCTAGGGCATTTGAGGAAGCCCATCGTTGGAATATACAAGCCAAGTTCTATGATGAAAATTCCCACTAGTATATGAAAGTGACTAAACATGAGACCCTCTATCATGAAGAACATGGTGCTACTTTGAAGCACATGTGTGGAAAAAGATAGTAGCAATTGTCCCTTTTTCTTTTTTTTCTTTTTTTTTCTTTGGCCTTTTTTTTTTTGGAGGGGCTTTATTGATTTAGCCTTTCCTCACATGGGACAATGCTCTAATAATGATGATCATCACACTTTCATTGAATTACAACTCAATATTACAACTCGATACTAGAACAAAGTATGACTCTATATGAATGCCTCCGGCGGTGTACCGGGATGTGCAATGAATCAAGAGTGACATGTATGAAAAATTATGCATGGTGGCTTTGCCACAAATACGATATCAACTACATGATCATGCATGGCACTAAGACAATATGATGCGTGTCATATGAACGGAACGGTGGAAAGTTGCATGGCAATATATCTCGGAATGGCTATGGAAATGCCATGATAGGTAGGTATGGTGGCTATTTTGAGGAAGGATATATAGTGGGTTTATGGCACCGGCGAAAGTTGCGCGGTGCAAGAGAGGCTAGCAATGGTGGAAGGGTGAGAGTGCATATAATCCATGGACTCAACATTAGTCATAGGAACTCATATACTTATTGCAAAAATCTACGAGTCATCAAAACAAAGCAATCAACGCATGCTCCTAGGGGGAGGTTGGTAGGAGTTAAACATCGCGCGCCCCCGACCTCCACACAAAGGTTGACACTTTACAAATACCTCATGCTCTAACTTCGTCACATAGCGGTTCACCGTATGTGCATGCTACGGGAATCACTAACCTTAAAACAAGCATTTCTCAATTTCATAATAACTCCATTAGCATGACTCTAATATCACTATCCTCATATCTCAAAACAGTTATCAATCATCCAACTTCTCATCTTATTCAATGCACTTAGTGTGAAAGTTTTTACTACATTGATATTGGATGTCTATAATGTGAAGACTAGTTTTATAACCTAAGCACATTACCATGTTGTTTTAATAGACTCTCAAATGGATATAAGTGAAGCATAAGATTTCAACAATTTCTTCAAAATATTATCACGACCGTGCTCTAAAAGATATAAGTGAAGCACTAGAGCAAAAACTATTCAACTCAAAAGATATAAGTGAAGCACATAGAGTGTTCTAGCAATTCCTAGGCCATATTTAACTCTCTCAAATAGGTGTGTACAGCAAGGATAACTGTGGCAAACTAACAAACAAAGACCCAAATTATACAAGACGCTCCAAGCAAAACACATATCATGTGGTGAATAAAAATATAGCTCCGAGTATAGTTACCGATGGATGAAGACGAAAGAGGGGATGCCTTACCGGGGCATCCCCAAGCTTAGGCTTTTGGTTGTCCTTGAATTTTACCTTGGGATGCCTTGGGAATCCCCAAGCTTAGGCTCTTGCCACTCTTTGTTCCATAGTCCATCAAAGCAATACTCAAAACTTGAAAACTTCACAACACAAAACTTAGACAAAAATCTCGTGAGCTCCGTTAGTATAAGAAAACAAACCACTACTCAAAGGTACTGCAATGAATTCATTCTTTGTTTATATTGGTGTTAAACCTACTGTATTCCATCTTCTCTATGGTTCATACTTCCCAATACTACTCATAGATGCATTGAAATAAGCAAACAACACACGAAAAACAGAATCTGTCAAAAACAGAACAGTCTGTAGTAATCTGAAGTTTCCGCATACTTCTGTAAGTCCAAAAAAATTCAAACTAAATTGGTAAACGTGAGTAATTTGTCTATTAATCATCTGCAAAAAGAATCAACTAAATAACACACTCCAGTAAAATTTGGTGACCATTCTAGCGAGCGCTAACGATTCCGTTTTTCACAGCAAGATCATATAAACTTCACACAAGTCTTCCCAAAGGTTCTACTTGGCACAAACACTAAACAAAACACAAAACCACATCTAAACTGAAACTAGATGCAATATTTATTCCTAAACAGAAGTAAAAACAAAAAATACAAAATTGGGTTGCCTCCCAACAAGCGCTATCGTTTTACACCCCTAGCTAGGCACGATACATGGATAGATCTAGGGAATGCCATAATGATACGATATATCGCGAACGCGAAAACTCATCTCATATTCTCTACGTTCAGCAGCAAGTTTCCTTTGTGGCAAGCAAAAGTAATCAAAAGGGCTAAATTTAATGGGACAAAAGTCCCCCATATCAAGCTTAGGAGGAATAGATTCCTTTTTAGGCCCTTTGTAGTGAACAACCAATTCATCATTATAGGCGTTCTTTTGGCAGAAGGTCATGAGCCTTCACTCAGGGGAGAAGCCTAAACCATTGTTTTGAATAGCAAAATCATCATTCAACTCAGAAATCCTATCAACCAAGAAATCGATAGGAACTTTTTTTCTAAGGTTTTCATTAAAAGCAACATGATCAGGAGATCGCAACCGCATTATATCTTCTTGATTAAATAAGATAGACTCTATGGGAGGTCGGCCGACATCTACTCCGTAATGAGCACAACTTTCTTTGGCCTCTTTCATGATAAATCTAAATTCGTGAGCCAAAAAGATAGTAGCTGCACGCTTAACAGAAGAATGCTCAATATTGGAAAACTCCAAAAATATTCTCTGAATACAGGGATGCATATAAATAAATTGCCTTTCAATTTGAACTATAAGCATAGATACAGCATCCGCAAGGCTACTAGTTCTGTGAAGAATAGAGCCACCCATAGTGGGCAAAGCACCGGCACAAGTATAGAAGTCTTGAAGAACTCCTTTTCCAATGATATTACCACTACCAACCCGGAACTTCTTAATGTGTAAAGTGGTAGTTTCATCCGGGGGTCAACATGGACGTTGCCCTCAACATTACTACCCTTCTCGATAAAATCTTCCCCCATCTCAGACATGAGGGCAAGCGAAAGACAAACACACGGCAGAAGAAGGGCAAATAAAACGGCAAGGGTGAAGTGGGGGAGAGGAAAACGAGAGGCAAATAAATGTAATGCAAATGATAAGGGTTTGTGATAGGTACTTGGTATATGACTTTTGCGTAAGCCTCCCCGGCAACGGCGCCAGAAATTCTTCTTGCTACTTCTCGAGCTTGCGTTGTATTCCCTCGAAGAGGAAAGGGAGACGCAGCACAGTAGCATAAGTATTTCCCTCAGTTTTTGACAACCAAGGTATCAATCCAGTAGGAGACCACGCGCGAGTCCCTCGCACCTACACAAACAAATAAGAACTTCGCAGCCAACGCGATAAGGGGTTGTCAATCCCTTTACGGTCACTTACGAAAGTGAGATATGATAGAGATGATAGTTGATATTTTTGGTATTTTTGATTATAAGAACAGAAAGTAAAAGCGGAAAAATAAAGTAGATTGTAGATTGATATGTTGAGAATAGACCCGGGGGCCTTAGTTTTCTCTAGTGGCTTCTCTCAAGATAGCGATATTCTACGGCGGGTAAACAAATTACTGTCGAGCTATTGATAGAAAAGCGAATAATTATGAGACTATCTAGGCATGATCATTATATATAGGCATCACGCCTGAGACAAGTACACCGAAACAATTCTGCATCTACTACTATTACTCCACACATCGACCGCTATCCAGCATGCATCTAGTGTATTAAGCTCATAAGAATGGAGTAACGCCTTAAGCAGGATGACATGATGTAGATGGATAAACTCAAACTTAGTGATATAAACCCCATCTTTTTATCCTCGATGGCAACAATACAATACGTGCCTTGCTGCCCCTACTATCAGTGGGAAAGGACACCGCAAGATTGAACCCAAAGCCAAGCACTTCTCCCATTGCAAGAACTATAGATCTAGTAGGCCAAACCAAAACAATAATTCCAAGAGACTTGCAAGGATATTATAATCATACATAAAGATTTCAGAGAAGAACCAAATATTTCTCATAGATAATCTTAATCATAAAGCCACAATTCATCGGATCTCGACAAACACACCACAAAAGGAGATTACATCGAATAGATCTCCTCGAAGACCAAGGAGAAATTGGTATTGAGATCCAAAGAGAGAGAAGAAGCCATCTAGATACTAGCTATGGACCCAAAGGTCTGTGGTAAACTACTCACAACTCATGGTGAGGCGATGATGATGATGTAGAAGCACTCCATGGAAGATCCCCCCTTCGGCGGAGCTCCAGAACAGGCCCCAAGATGGGATCTCACGGGAACAGAAGGTTGCGGCGGTGGAACTAGGGTTTTCTTGCTTGTTCTGATGGTTTCGGGGTATGTAGGTATATATAGGAGGAAGGAGGGCACCGGGGGGCAAACATGGGGCCCACGAGGCAGGGGCGCGCCCTATAGGGGGGCGCGCCCCCCACCCACGTGTGCCCTACTCCGTGGTTCTCAAGTCTCCCGTGTGTGTTTTCCTCCAAAAATATCTCTCCCGAAGGTTTCATTCTGTTTGGACTCCGTTTGATATTCCTTTTCTGTAAAACCCTGAAATAGGCAAAAAAACAGCAATCTGGACTGGGCCTTTGGGTTAGTAGGTTAGTCCCAAAAATAATATAAAAGTGGATAACAAAGCCCATTAAACATCCAAAACATCATAAATAAGAGCATGGAACAATAAAAAATTGTAGATACGTTGGATACGTATCAGCGTCGCTTGTCTTCTTCCTCTTGTTGTCTCCCCGATTAGAGACAGAACAACAGAGGGAGAGGGGCGAAGCCGGCGATGGGGCGGGCCGCTCCGGCCACCTCTGGCCAGGGCGCGGCCACCAGCGGGTGCGGGACGGCGCGGCGGGCCCGTCCACGGAAGAGGCAGCCACCGAGGAGGAGTGGATGACGCGGGGGCTGGAGGCTACAGGGAGGAGCTCCGGCGGGCGGGAGGTGGTGGTTGGCAGCGATGCGGTCCGTCCTTGGCGAGGGAGAGGGGGTGGGGCGTCTGCGGGGAGGTGGGGAGCACTCTGGTGAGGTCGGGGTCGAGAGGGAGTGGCTAGGGCGGCCGGACGAGGAGGTGCCCGAACGGTGAAGGCGGCGTTCAGACTAGGGACTCGCGCCAGAGGGGCTCTGGCGACGAACTGGGGAGGTGGGGTGGCTCGCGGAGACAAGGGGGACTCGGTGGACAGCTTGGAACGGCGAGGGGAGGCTTGGTTTGGTCGGAATCAACCCGAGGCCGAGGCGGCAATGGCGGACAGAGGCGAAAAGATGAGGAGTCCGAGGGCTCTGGTGGTCCAGGAGGAATGGGGAGAGGTTGGTGAGCTGCGGAAGGTCTCGGGGCACGCTTATATAGCCGAGGGGAAGGCTCTGGAGCATCGCTAGCGAGCTCGAGCAGTGCTCTAATGGTGGACAGAGGCTAGGCGCGGCACGGGCACTGTTCTTGCGGCGCATTTATGGTGAACGGTGACGAAGCAACGATGCAGGGCGATGCAGTCGAGCATGGGCGAGCTCCAGGACACGGAGAGACGTCGAGACGAGGAGGAAGGAGACGGGGGCAGGGGCAAGAACGCGCCAGAGCTTGCAATTTGCATGATGCAAGCGTGATCACCACGCGCACTGGAGCAAATTGCTCGTTTTGGCCGGACCAAGCATGTCTAGTAGAATGACCTTAGTGCCCTGAGTCTGAATGAGGAAATAAATCGGTCCAGGGGCAAAGAAGAGATTTGCACTTAGCTCCAAAGTAAATCAATAGGAATGAGTTTGTAACTCGCAATGGGGACACCAGCTTGGTAACGCGGCAAATAATTTGTCTGCTGGTGATCTCACACTAAGATGACGTAGATCACCAAAAATCATACTAATAGGAGGAGTTTAGATGAGGGTTGCTGCAGAAAGTGCAAAACTGGACAGATTAGGGGATTAAGATGTTGCACTCACATACTTATGTGTCATGAGCAGGAATTTGGTGGAGTGGGGTTATTTGACCATATGGAGCTGCTGTAAAAATTGCATGCCATTTGGAATTACCAAAGTGGCACTTGCTTCACAAAGCTCCATTCTGACCAGAAACAAGGAAACATTACTGATGGTAAATGGCTAAGTGGATTGAGCCAAAACTTGGTGGAGGGAGTAGGTATAGATGTAAGAATGTCCTGGTAAATTTTCAGCCCAAATGAAGCAATATAAAATATAGTTGCTTCACAAAGTGAAAATCTAACCAGAAACCAAGATTCGAAGCAGAGCTCACATAGATGATCTCCATAAGCTCAAATTTGGTAGAGAATCATGATTTGGTCAAATGAAGGATGTGACCATGTTTCAACTCATTTGGGCATGCCTAGAGTATACTTCCTTCACAAAGTTCCTTTTTGGACAAAAACTTTGGAATTTTTTTTGAAAAATAATTACTAGGCCAATGAGGTTGAAATTTGGCACAGGGCAATTATATGGACAGGTAAAGATGTCCAAAAAGTTTGGAGGCAGTTGGGCAAAGATAAATAGCACTTGCTTCACAAAGTGCCATTTAGGGCAGAATTGGAAAATGATTATTGGAGGATTAGTTTTGAACATGGCAATGATTTTTTTTCCATATTTGACAAATATAAGACCCAAACAATTTATGAGAATTATTTAGGAATTTTACAGAGATATAGGTTGCTTCACAACCTAGAGCAAAAAGAATTATTCCTTTAATAGAAAAGGAATATTCCTTGGAAAAAGAATATTGAGTTGGGTCAAGGATGGAAATGGAAGGGTCTTGGGATGATTATGAGGATGGCAAGCCACTATAAAACCTAGGAGGATATGATCTTCCCAAGTTTCAGAACCACATAGGCACAGAAAAACAAATAAAATCAAGAAAATCAAAGGAAAAAAGAAAAGAGCAAAAATCCAGGCTGTCAGAAACCTTCCCCCCTTAAAGGAATCTCGTCCTCGAGATTTTTGTGCTTAGGGAACAAGTAACTATTCTGACTTGAAGAAACCGTTTCCAACTCGGGTTTCTTTTATTCACTCTCACATTATATTCCCATATAATATTTCCACTAAATTTGATCTGACTGACTGCCTTGATCTGGGGTGGTTTGCTTTACCGTACCTGAAATTTTGGCCGGGATTTCCTGATATGCTCCTATTCATACTGTCTCAGAATTTTCTTTCATACTGCTGACTTAGCTAAGGTCTGAAATATTATTATTCTGACATACGTGTCCTTATCGATATTGATCCATGGCATGCTATTCTCGTATCGAGTACCGAGAATATTCCACGGAGTTGGGAACACCTTCCCGTGGACCAAATAAATCTCTTTTATCCAGGTATCGTGTTGCTCGAATATATATGCGTGCATTCTGGGTTCAAAACTATGATGTGAACCATACTTGTTCTTTTGATGGATTATGACGTCTTGCAGGAGTTTCTGACTTATATTGACTGGCTTCACAGTCTTGAGTATCTGGAGGTTTGACTGTTGCTTGATGTGTCTCAATAGAAAAATGCACCAGCTCACTGATTCTTTATTTTGCCGGTATATCCATGGGGATGACTGTCCGTGCGATGGTTCGCTGAGGTCAATATATTGAGCTATCACGAGGTCTGACGTGATAGACATCGGGTATTCAATGCTTGTCAGTTCTGAGCATACTGTGGACTGATCAAGTTGTCCTGATGCGAGATCCTTACTATATTGTCGGTCTTGATCCTTCATTATTATTTTCTATGTCTGGACTTTTAACTGAAAGACTGGGCAGCTTGCACTGGAAACCACAGGGATATCTTGCTGAGGAAGACTGGATGGCTTGTGCTCAAAGCTTTCGACGGATAGCTTGCTGGGAAGACTGGGTACCGTACCGCAGAAGCTTCCCCCCTTAAAGACTTGCTAGGGAAGAATTGGTATCTTATGCCAGAAGCTTGTGCAATATCTTATTGAAGAGTACTGAATGTCTTGCATGGGAAAAAATTCATACCTTACTGATGCAGACTGGGGAATCTTGCCTTGTACTCTTCGCTGATAAATTGTGAAGGCGGACTGGGCTAATTTTCTTTGGGAACCAAATAACATATATATATTCTTGCCACTCCGACTGCTGATTATTTGTATGACAAGAGTTGTCTGACTGTCCTTGCGGAATTCATTGCATATTTGTACTGGCTTCTGGGTGTCGCATGTTTCAAAACTGACTCATAGAAAAATTAATCATTGTGTACTGACCATACCTCTGACTTGAAATGCACGGTTGGACTTGGATCCAATTTATGTTCTCCTGTTGCAATAAAGGTAGATCTCTGACAGTTACTTGTTACTGAGAGTCTGCGCATAATATGATTTGTACCCAGACCGGATATCTGCAATACAATGCTGTCGGCTGAAAATCTCATTGCCTTTAGCTGAGTGCCTTGGTGTATTTCTTTGCTTCTCATGGCTACTTTTGATCCGGTGTCGGTTGATGAGCAATTTTCATAAGGGGGTAATAGCGAAGATTCAAATAAAGAAGCACGAGAAACGACCGATTGCAATAAAGTACACAGCAGACAAGCTACAAAACTAATCCACACAGGCACACACAAGCATAAACAAGCAATGATACTACAGCAGATGCACATGCACTACACGAATGACTACACCCTATGCTTGAGAAAATGCTCTGGAGCTGACGAAGTAGTGAGCGGGATGGCTGGCTCCGAAACTCCGGATGGACGAGGCGGAGGGGTTGGGGAAACTAGGGGGGATGAGGTAGGGCGGCACCAAGCAATCTCCTGGCTTGAATGGTGTCTCAGACTAACTCGGAAATAAGAAGACACACGGCCGTCATGTAGCGAGACATGGCAAGGATAGCCGGGTCATCTTGAGGGTTGACAGAAGGAAACTGAATTCGCTTAGGATTCTCGATGATGGTGGGATAATATTGATAAGCACGGTTTCCATGCACCATGCTCTCTTGATGACGAGGACCGGTGATTCCTGCCATTGCGGCAAGCTGGATGGCACGCTCGGGAGTAGCGCTGTAACCACCATGGAAACTGTAGGTGTGCTTACCAACAGGAATCGGGGCTGACAGATGGACATGAGCAACATATTCTAGGATTCTTCTTCCAGCAGAAAACTGGAGTACTTGGTGATGAGGTGGATTTCCGAGGGGATAAATGCTACGACACATATCTCCAAGAAGGGTGGCAAAGCTGAGAGGTGCAGGAGTGGGACTGAACTAAATAGGAATATCACCGGGAGCTCTGGTGACGGCACTGAACTCATGGAAGTTGACTGCCATATACGCATGAAAAAGGGGTTAGGGGTAACCGAATAGGTCTATATGCAGCAAACAAATGCAACAACCAAATGCAGCAAGCAAGGGCAACAACCAGACTCTATACTACCGTTTTCTAACGTTCCAACGGACTAGGACGCTCTACAGCCAGACCTGGCTCTAATACCAAGCGATGTGGTACCCTGGCTCAAAGAAACCGGAACGCCCCGTATTCCAGCCGAGAGATCGAGGTGAAGTCTTCTGGAATACGGAACTTCTTAGCATAGAACAACCCATCTTTCTATTACAGCGTGAATATGGATACAAGGTCTCCGATATTACAATGAATAACATCGGCACAGCGACACTACGCCAACCACAGTTGCTCTATGCAAGCAGCATAACAACTCGAGGTAGCGGAACAACGAACGGCGATGATGAACTCTAATCCGCAGGGACTTTAGCTGGAACGTTTATCCTAGCTCGCGAACACAGGAACCACACCAAAACAAGCAAACAATCACGGCACGTCCTGCAAACTGGCATGACACGCCAGGTTAGTACATTGAATGTACTTGCAAGCTCATAATAAACCAAAAGCAGTCAAGACAAACAACAACATGGTATTAGCAGGTTAATTCAATCGTGAACATGATACTACAGAACAACATGGCATGCACAACTGAACATGATACACAAGAACAAGCATAGCATGAACATACGAACATGATGATACTACATGCAACATGATGATACTAACATGCAACATGATGATACTAACATGCACCAACTTACTCTGCTCGGGTTACCTCGTAACCCTCACATGCACAAACTTACCACCACATACATCACACGATCATCTCAGGATCAATTCAAGCTTGGTATAAACAATAACGTAGTAATCATTAAATGACCACAAGGAGCTTAATCTTTACCCAAGATTCTCGCACAACATCACGAATATCCAAAAACTCGGTATCCTCGATACCACGGTGATCATCTCTTGATCACCACCAATCTCTATCCAACAACTCGGTATCCTCGATACCACGGTGATCATCTCTTGATCACCACCAATCTCTATCCAACAACTCGGTATCCTCGATACCACGGTGATCATCTCTTGATCACCACCAATCTCTTTCTCATCAACTCGGTATCCTCGACACCACGATGATCATCTCTTGATCACCACCAATCTCTTTCTCATCATCGAACCGGTGTTGTTATTAAGCACATTATTATTGTTACTATTAAATCATAGTGTGACCGACACGAAGTGGGCCCTTATCCGCGGGCACGACTATCGATAGATTAAACACACACTCTGCAGAGGTTAGCACACTGTACCCACACCATAGAACCCATGTCCTCGCACTCCCATTCAGGTGGACCAACGGCATTCTGACAAAACCGTCTTACTGCCATGACACTCTCCGGTCACTCTGACTCACTCCCCACTGGGCTAGTCCTGGGTGGCCCCGTGTCTACCAAAGACACCAACGACCACCGTCGTGGCCAAAACATAAACGTCCCACACGGGGACACGAGCTCAGAACAACAACAACGGGCACACAAGGCTTATGTCCGCCTACCTGATGAGGGTAGCACGCGACCATAACCTTCCCTCATTGGAGGCACCGGCGAAAGGCATGGCAATAGACCCAGTTAGGACCTTTAAAGGCAAGTGTGGCTGCACTGGTCAGCTCGATTCGATGGCACCATGACTCAGCCAACAATTGTTCAAGTTCATTTCAATTCCGGTTAAACTTGAATGCAAATGATGCTGAGCCATATTAAAATAACATGATGCAGCTACAATGCATGAGCATGATATCAACATAAGCATGGAGGTGCACCATAATCATCGAGCATAACCACAATGAAATATTTAACCAAATGAGCATGGCATACTGGCGAGCATGAATATCACAAGCATAACACTACTTATAGCATAACATGACTACTAGCATCATAAATAAATATCATGCAAGAACATACTAGCATCAACAATAAATACCATGCAAGAATACAACAAGAATACTACCAAGTAAGCATGTAACCAGCTAGTTGCAATAGAACATGCACAACAACGTTACTAGATAGCAGACGCTAAACATGCAACAGACGAGCATTACTACTACTAGCATGTACTTCTACTACCAATCATACATGTGAACAAGATACTAGCGAGTAGTACACGCTAACAAGAAGCATCAGAACATAGCATGAAAGTGAGCATGAAACCACGAGCATAACCTAAACAATGATAGAAGTAGCAATCAAGCAGACAGATAACATCAAACTTTTATTAAATATTCAAGTTGAAAACCATGGCTACTGCATGGCTATCATGCAAGTGGCTATTGTGGCTCGCCTGGGGTGACGAAGACTCCGGGAAGTAGTGCGGTGAAGCCGCGGAATGATTCGCCGGACGGTTCTCTCTCGGTGGAGTGAATTGCATAAAACCACCACATTTCAGGCTTCATCTGCAGAAAACCACCTGGTCCCTAATCATTTGCAAAAATCACCGCACATTCAGTAAACTTTTTGCAAAATGCACTGATCAGGTGATTTACCCCGTTTAACCACTTTCTGACAAGTGGGACTGGAATGTAAGGAGCTAATTTGGCAACAAATTAACACACACACCCCTACATCTAAAAGAAAAACGCAATCAGGCCCTCCCCTTGTGGATAACCTACCTCCTGGCCCTTGACCGCCGGCGCGCTGCTGTTCGGTCGGCGGCGCTCCTCCGCTGTCAGACACACCCCTCCCATCGCCCGAGACCACTGTCAGCGCCACCGCGCCCGTCTTCTTACTCACGGCGACAAAGAAGTGGCAGGAGGAGCGCCTCCATACTCGCGGCCGCATGGTCGTTCTCCGGCGCGCGCTCGCTCCACCAGCCCTGCCATCTGCCGGAAGCAGCGCAAGTGCGGCTGCTGCTCGGGGCCTTGAAGGTCGGCGGCGCGCCCAGACCCTATCATGTCCGCGCCTCGGCCATCTATCGGGGACGCCCAGGCCCTGCCGTGGCCGCGCCTCGGCCATCTCTCGGGGACGCCTGGGCCGCTCGACGCCTAGGCCCTAGGAGTGTGCTGCCGGCTCCAGGGGTGCATAGGAGAGGTGTGCCACCACCCTGTCGCCTCCTCTTCATGGATCTAAGAGCTCACCGCCGCCCAGACTCCGATGGCCACCACACCCTGGATCGACGTTGTGGTGTGCGCTAGAGGACCAGGTGCGTGGCTCGAGAGCATGCGGAGGCTCGTGGCGACAGTGTGCCGCTGGCCCTCGCGCTCGCGAAGACGACTGACACTTGCGGGGAGATCTCCTGCGCCGTCATGGGTCTCGCCGGCCGGTGTGCCCCCCATGTTGCTGCGCGCGAGGAAGGAGATGCCCTCCGTAGGGGAGGGGGAGGGGCTTGATTGCTTTTTCTTTTAAGATCCAGGGAGGTATACGTCAATTTGTTGCCAAATTAGCTCCTTACATTCTGGTCCCACTTGTCAGAAAATGATTAAACGGGGTAAATCACCTGATCAGTGCATTTTGCAAAAAGTTTACTGAATGTGCGGTGATTTTTGCAAATGATTAGGGATCAGGTGGTTTTCTGCAGATGAAGCCCAAAATGTGGTGGTTTTATGCAATTCACTCCTCTCGATGGGGGCTGATTAGAGGCAAGGGCATAAAGGTCATTTTCACAGTGCGAACACTTAGTGAAAATGGTACCAACAGAAAGAGCTCGACAAGACGAAGATGTGAGCGTTGGTTTCACCTCGATCGGAGTTACGGCTGCGGACTTATAAGGTGTAGAAGATCAGGGACTTTTCTGTAAAAATAATATTCACAACTGGGTCCCTGAGTGGATAAGACAAAAACGGATTTCAGAAAAAAAATACGCTTTCTGAGTTAGAAAACGTATTCTGGGCTGATGAAGGAAAGAAGTACGCTTTCGTGCAAATGAAAGCGTACCAATGGAAATGCGCCTTCGGGCAAATAAAAACGTACTCACTTGGGGGCGCTTCCACTTGTCCACGTGGCATGGCGCTGGGCCACTGGCGCGTGGGTCCCAGGAGCACTGGGGGCAGGCGTCGCTCATCTTCTCCCTCTCGTTGTCTCCCCGATCATAGATAGAACAACAGAGGGGGAGGGGCAAAGCCGGCGACAGGGCGGCCCGTTTCGGCCACCTCAGGCCAGGGCGTGGCCATCAGCGGGTGCGGCACGGCGTGGCGTGCCCGTCTAGGGAAGAGGCAGCCGCCAAGGAGGAGTGGATGACGCGGGGGCTGGAGGCTACAGCGAGGAACTCCGGCAGGCGGGAGGTGGTGGTTGGCAGCGATGCGGGCCGTCCCCGGCGAGGGAGAGGGGGTGGGGTGGTCCACGGGGAGGTGGGGGCACTCTGGTGATGTCGGGGTCGAGCGGGAGTGGCTAGGGCGGCCGGACGAGGAGGTGCCCAAACGGTGAAGGCGGCGGCCGAACTAGGGACTCACGGCCAGAGGGGCTCTGGCGACGAACTGGGGAGGTGGGGTGGCTCGCGGAGACAAGGGGGACTCGGTGGACAACTTGGAACGGCGAGGGAGGCTTGGTTTGGTCAGAATCAACCCGAGGCCGAGGCGGCAATGGCGGACAAAGGCGAAAAGAGGAGGAGGCCGAGGGCTCTGGTCGTCGAGGAGGAATGGGGAGAGGCTGGTAAGCTGCGAAAGGGCTCGAGGCATGCTTATATAGTCGAGGGGAAGGCTCTGGAGCATCGCTAGCGAGCTTGAGTAGTGCTCTAATGGTGGACAGAGCCTGGGCGCGGCACAGGCACAGTTCTTGCGGTGCATTTATGGCGAATGACGACGAAGCAACGACGCAGGGCGATGCAGTCAAGCACGGGCGAGCTCCAG
The DNA here is from genome assembly GCA_902687465.1 of Secale cereale. Lineage (NCBI taxonomy): Eukaryota > Viridiplantae > Streptophyta > Magnoliopsida > Poales > Poaceae > Secale > Secale cereale. The sequence goes on along the minus strand of LR738714.1, from coordinate 567,320,474 downwards.
GACACGGAGAGACATCGAGACGAGGAGGAAGGAGATAGGAACATGGGCAAAAACGCGCCAGAGCTTGCAATTTGCCTGATGCAAGCGTGATCACCACGCGCACTGGAGCAAATTGCTCGTTTTCGCCGGACCAAGCATTTCTAGTAAATTGACCATAGTGCCCTGAGTCTGAATGAGGAAATAAATCGGTCCAGGGGCAAAGAAGAGATTTGCATTTATCGCCAAAGTAAATCAACAGGAAGGTGTATGTAACTTGCAATGGGGACACCGGCGTGGTAACGCAGTAAATAATTTGTCTAGTGATGATCTCACAGTAAGATGATGTAGATCACCAAAAATCAGACTATTAGGATGAGTTTAGATGAGGGTTGCTGTAGAAAGTGCAAAACTGGACAGATTAGGGGATTAAGATGTTGCGCTCACATCCTTAAGTTTCATGAGCTGAAATTTGGTGGAGTGGGGTCATTTGACCATATGGAGCTGCTGTAAAAGTTGCATGCCATTTGGAATTACCAAAGTGGCACTTGCTTCACAAAGCTCCATTCTAACCAGAAACTAGGAAACATTACTGAGGGTAAATGGCTAAGTGGATTGAGCCAAAACTTGGTGGAGGAAGTAGGTATAGATGTAAGAATGTCCTGGTAAATGTTCAGCCCAAATGAAGCAATATAAAATATAGTTGCTTCACAAAGTGAAAATCTGACTAGAAACCAAGATTTGGAGCTGAGCTCACATAGATGATCTCCATAATCTCAAATTTGGTAGAAAATCATGATTTGGTCAAATGAAGGATGTGACCAAGTTTCAACTCATTTGGGCATGCCTAGAATATACTTCCTTCACAAAGTTCCTTTCTGGACAGAAACTTTGGAATTTTTTTGAAAAATAATTACTAGGCAAATGAGGTTGAAATTTCGCACAAGGCAATTATATGGACATGAAAAGATGTCCAAAAAGTTTGGAGGCAGTTGGGGAAATATAAATAGCACTTGCTTCACAAAGTGACATTTCGGGCATAATATGAAAATGATTATTGGATGATTATTTTTGAACATGGCAATGAAATGTTTTGCCATATTTGAGAAAGATAGGACCCAAACAATTTATGAGAATTATTTGGGAATTTTTAGAATGGCTGAGATATAGGTTGCTTCACAACCTAGAGCAAAAAGAATTATTCCTTTAATAGAAAAGGAATATTCCTTGGAAAAAGAATATTGAGTTGGGTCAAGGATGGAAATGGCAGGGTCTTGGGATGATTATGAGGATGGCAAGCCACTATAAAACCTAGGAGGATATTATCTTCCAAAGTTTTAGAACCACATAGCCACAGAAAAACAAATAAAATCAAGAAAATCAAAGGAAAAAGAAAAGAACAAAAATCCAGGCTATCACAATAGGGTTCAAGCGAACCAGAAGTACAAGGGGGCCACAAGGGAGAAGAGATAAATAAAAAAAAACACACATCGACAACACACAAGGTGAAGGAAATATGCCCTAGAGGCAATAATAAAGATGTTATTTGTATTTCCTTATATCATGATAAATGTTTATTATTCATGCTAGAATTGTATTAAACAGAAACATAATACATGTGTGAATATATAGACAAACAAAGTGTCACTAGTATGTGCTACTTCTCGAGCTTGCGTTGTATTCCCTCGAAGAGGAAAGGGTGATGCAGCACAGTAGCGTAAGTATTTCCCTCAGTTTTTTAGAACCAAGGAATCAATCCAGTAGGAGACCACGCGCGAGTCCCTCGCACCTGCACAAACAAATAAGAACTTCGCAGCCAGCACGATAAGGGGTTGTCAATCCCTTTACGGTCACTTACGAAAGTGAGATCTGATAGAAATGATAGTTTGATATTTTTGGTAATTTTGGTTATAAGAACATAAAGTAAAAGCGAAAAAGTAAAGTAGATTGTAGATTGATATATTGCGAATAGACCCGGAGGCCATAGTTTTCTAGTGGCTTCTCTCATGATAGCGATATTCTACGGCAGGTAAACAAATTACTGTCGAGCAATTGATAGAAAAGTGAATAATTATGAGACTATCTAGGCATGATCATTATATATAGGCATCACGTCCGAGACAAGTAGACCGAAATGATTCTGCATCTACTACTATTACTCCACACATCGACCGCTATCCAACATGCATCTAGAGTATTAAGTTCATAAGAACAGAGTAACGCCTTAAGCAAGCTGACATGATGTAGAGGGATAAACTCAAACATAGTGATATAAACTCCATCTTTTTATCCTCGATGGCAACAATACAATACGTGCCTTGCTGCCCCTACTGTCACTAGGAAAGGACACCGCAAGATTGAACCCAAAGCCAAGCACTTCTCCCATTGCAAGAACTATAGATCTAGTAGGCCAAACCAAACCAATAATTCAAAGAGACTTGCAAGGATATTATAATCAGACATAAAGAGTTAAAAAAGAACGAAATATTTCTCAAAGATAATCTTGATCATAAACCCACAATTCATCGGATCTCGACAAACACACCACAAAAAGAGATTACATCGAATAGATATCCTCGAAGACCGACGAGAACTTGGTATTGAGATCCAAAGAGAGAGAAGAAGCCAGCTAGATACTAGCTATGGACCCGAAGGTGCCGGTGTATTTGGATCGACACCTATGGGATCACAAGAATCCCTACTACGGTTGTGGGTGCGGGGTTGAGAGAAGAGGGGATCTAACGGTCAGGACACAGTTCATTTACCCAGGTTCGGGCCGCAAAGATGCGTAAAACCCTACTCCTGTTTGGTGGATTGTATGTTGTGTTCTTCAGCTAGTGAGGAGCTCCAAGAGAGTCGCGAGGAGTTCTAAAAAGCCGAATCCCCCTCCTGGTCGCCTTGGGCCTCCTTTTATTGGGAAAAGGGGTTGCCAAAGTGGCACACAGGAGGTGGAAAGGGTACAGTGATGCGAGGTCATCCCTCGCATTACAGGACAAGGTGCATTTAATGCGCCCAGCTTAGGTGTCCCTGCTTTATCGGGGACGAGGGGAGCCGCCCGTCTTGTCCGTCGCCGCCCCTCCTCGCGTTGACACGCGCCCTGGCCAGCGGTGCCTGAGATGCCATGTAGGTAGACAGTCAGCTGAGGTGGCGTAACGGCGGGTCCCCATGAGGATCTGTGGATTGCCATGCAGGAGCATGTCCAGCTGGCCTGGTCGGCAGCTGCGTGGGTCGGTGGAAACCCAGTTGGTGCGGGCCTGATGGTGGCCCCGTGGGTGTCCTCGGTAAGGGCCTTGCCGGGGCCCCGACAAGGGTCTTGCCGCGGCGCGTGCTGTCATCCCCGGCAAGGTGCTTGCCGGGGACCTTGTGGTCCTCCTTGGCTGGGATCCCGCCAAGGGTCGTCGTCTTCTTACCTTTCATCTGATCTTGAAGGTCTTCACAAAGATCTGCATGCCACCACGGGGATATCTCCCGAATCCTCGCCCCATGGGGGCGGTGGAGTCAAGGGTGATTCACTCCGTAGGCGCGGGGCGAGCTGCCGCAGCAAGGGTCTTGCCAGGGCTGCCCGAGCCGGCCCCGGCAAGGATCTTGTCGGGGGAAGCCGCTTCATCCCTTTGCTCTTTGTGGTCTTGTTCTTGGCGTCGCTCCAGTCTCTATTGAGCTTTAGTCTTGCCCCGGCTCGCCTCCCTCGCCAGGCTTGGTGTGGTGGCGCCGTGGCTCAGACTGCCCGTGCACAGTCATTGGGGTACAAAAAGTGTACCCCTCTTTTTGTACACCGACAGGAGCCCCCGGGCCTGGGCCACACATAAGCGCGACACGTTGTTGGGCCAGGCCTAGATCGGTGCGCGGGCAGGCGGGGTGGTTTTCACCGTGGTAAAATTTCTGCGCACTGCGCCTCCAACGACCCGCGCGCGCGGCGCGGGGTGGAGGGGCGTGCGTGACTTGGGCGGCATGCGTGGGGCGGTTTCCGCAGGCATGCGTCACGTGCAGTAAATGTGAAAGGAGGCGGTCCGCGCCTTCCCCATAAACAGGGGGAGGTGCGGTGGCGTGGCCCGCTGACTGGATGGGGCCGAGGCGCGGTCTGCTAGGCGTCCACTCCCCACGATCACGGGGTGGGGAGAGGTCGCCTCACTCGTCCCTTCGGTCCTGCGGGTTCGCCACGTGCCTTCCATGCGTTCGAGGTGGCGAGCGGTGGAGGCGGGAAACCGAGCCGTCGCTGGTTGGGGCGGCGGGTCGGTCCCAGCCCCTCTCGCCTTCTGCATCTTGATTGGCCGAGCGGGGCGGTCGAGCTCCAGCCCCGCCCCTTTATAAAGGGCGGAGGGAGGGGGCGGCGCTCCGCACTCCTCCATCTTCTTTCTCCTTCAGCTTCTGCTCCTTTCTTCTGTCCGCCATGAAGAAGGAAAACCCCGGCTCCTCAACGGTGGCGGCGAGGGTTGCTGCTCGACAGCGCGTCCCCGCTTCTCCTGCACCCGCAGTGGCCGAACCGGCCACGAGGGAAAGAGGGAGGGGGCGGGGCCGTGGGCGAGGCCGGGGTGCTCGGGGAAGAGGAAGACGGGGCAGCTCGCCGGCCTCGCCCCCGCCAGCAGCTCCTCCTCCAATGGAAGGTCATGTTGGAGATGACCCCTGCGAATTCTTCATTAGGATGCGGGGGTCGCCGCGCCGTCGCCTTCATCTCCCGACCCCGTTTGCGCGGGAGATGGAGGTGAACCCGCCGGAGTCGCTGCGGCTGCACATGAGGGGTTGTGGGATCAGTGGCACGCGGGCTCGCGTCGACTTCCCCGCCCCTCATGTGATGTATCTTCGCCAAGGATGGAAGAGGTTCGCTCGCATCCACAGCCTGACGGATGGGCTCACCCTCCACTTCAAGTTGATGGGGGATGGCCACCTCTCCGTTAAGGTCTTCGGGCACCTCAAGACTCGCGTGAGGTGCTGCATGGAGAGCTCCTCTGATGACGAAGACTCCTCCTCGAACGAGGGTGACGAGGAGGACAGCGACAGCGACGACGAGGGCGGGGGACGGCAGGATGACGGGTCCGACTAGGTGTCGGGCGCCGCTCCTGGTGGCACCGGCGACCCCATCATCCGCGTCGCCGGCTCCTTGAACTTCTCGGGGTCGTCTCCTTGGCGGCTAGCGTAGGGAGGTTGCGGAAGAGGAAGAGGAAGAAGGCGGGCGGCAAGGTCGTCATGTCGGAGTACGCGGGCACCAACGCCTTCGTCTCCTACTGACGTCCTGCCGCCTCGTCTTCGAGCTCAGCCTCCGGCGCCGTCATCACCGTCCAGTCCTGGGGAGGCCGCCGAGATGCCTTCTCGGTGTCTTCTGCCACCCGTAGCTCGCCTAGGCGCCCCTTTTGCCCTTCTCGCCTCCTTGACCTACCTCCTGAGGAGAGGGACAAGAAAGGCATTACGGGCATCTTATCTCTTTTTAGTCTGTAAGCCTTCGGGCATCTGTTAAGTTTAAAACTTGTAATCCCCTTATTCATGTTGTTCATTCCCTATGAACTGTACCTGAGTGGAATGTTTTTAATGAAAAAGGAATGTTTGCCAGGTCATTTGTTCGTAGGTAAAAAAACCCACAACCGGGAATAAATCCCTGATATCCTCAAGATAAACATTTTCTCGCCCGGCAACAGGCCCTGCCGTTTCCCTACTTCGCTCAACCTTTCTCACGCCCTTGGCGGAGGCAGGGACGAAGCGGGTTTAGGCTCCCCGTTTTATCCCTTTGCCGCCGCGACTACGACCAAACCTAGTCCCGGGAACGAGCCTTAGGGCTTAGAGTTATGGGAGCACGGTAGCTTAAGGAAAAGAACGAGGTTTCACATACCTCAGTCCATAACGGAACGCATGATAAGGGAAAAAGGACTTATCTGAGGCTGCAGCCCCCCGGCAACCCTGGTCTGCCGTGGGCGAATTCTTGCCCTTGCAGCCCCCGGCAACACTGGTTTGCCGGGGCCTAGGCACTGGTTCGTTCTTCTTTCCTTCCTCCAAGTGGCTTTGGCAAGGATGCCTGTGCGTCCTGTAAACCAAGGAAGACAGAGGAAAGACAAAGACTCGACCTCTAAGCTAGGGGTTAGCCGCTGCTAAGCACTATCAACCCTAACCAAGGACGAGACTCGACTCAGCATGCATGCTAAAACTTAGGGCGCCAGCGCTTCATTTATTTATGCTCAGGGTCTGCGCCTGGCTTTGTACAAAGGGTCACATGCCTTGCCGGCAAAGCTTGTACAAAAGGGTGGCTTGCCGGGGGGCCCGGCAAGCCGCGCCTTATGGGTAAAACTTGCGAAGATGCTTGATGTTCCAGGAATTACTCACCGGAATGGCATCCTCGGTCTCCAGGCGGACAGCGCCAGGCCTGGTGACTCGTATTACCCGATAAGGGCCTTCCCACTTCGGCGTCAACTTGTTCGTATTCCTGGCCGATTGAACGCGCCGGAGAACAAGGTCGCCTTCCTCAAAGCTTCGGGCATGAACCTTGCGGCTATGGTAGCGGCACAAGGCTTGCTGGTAGCGCGCTGCTCTCACAGCCGCCCGAAGACGATCTTCCTCAAGGAGCATTGCGTCATCTTGCCGCAATTGCTCTTGCTCAAGCTCATCATAAGCGAGCACTCGAGGTGACCCGTATATGAGTTCCGTGGGGAGAACTGCTTCTGCCTCGTATATCAGGGCAAAGGGCGTCTGGCCAGTGGCTCGATTTGGCGTCGTCCTGATCGACCAAAGAACCGCCGGCAATTCATCAATCCAGCGCCTCCCGCTCTTGTGCAGCCTGTCAAAGGTCTTTGTCCTTAATCCTCGCAGCACTTCAGCATTTGCCCTCTCAGCTTGACCATTGCTTCGGGGGTGAGCAACGGAAGCAAAACAGACCTTGCTGCCGAGGTCTTGGGTATATTGCATGAAGGTGCGGCTTGTAAACTGTGTGCCGTTGTCGGTGATGATCCTATTGGGTACACCAAAACGGCACACTAGTCCCTTGAAGAACTTGACGGCTAACTGAGCTGTGACCTTCCTCACTGCCTCCACTTCTGGCCACTTTGTGAACTTGTCGATTGCAACGTACAAGTACTCAAAGCCCCCGACGGCGCGGGGGAAAGGGCCTAGTATGTCGAGCCCCCAGACCGAGAAGGGCCAGGAGAGAGGAATGGTTTGAAGGGCTTGAGCTGGTTGATGAAGTTTCTTCGAATGGAATTGGCACGCTTCACATCTGGTGACCAGTGCCGCCGCATCCTGGAGGGCGGTGGGCCAGAAGAAGCCTTGCCGGCAAGAGCTCTCGACCCTATGTGGGATCCACATATGCCTCCATGTATCTCTGCCAACAGCTCCAGTCCTTCCTCTCGGGGGATGCACTTCAATTTCACACCGTTCGGTCTCCTTCTGTACAGGACGTCATCGACGAACTGGTACATGGCAGACCGGCAGGCTACTTTCTCCGCTTCTTCCCGCTCCTCAGGAAGTTCCCCAGTCTGAAGGAATCGGACGGTATGCTGCGCCCACGCTGGAGCCTGGGGCTCGACGGCGAGGACTAAAGGCATTTCCTCTGCCAAGGGAGTGGCTATCTCGACGGCAAAAGCTTGACGCTCCGCCGGAGTTAGCCCTCCGGTGGCGGGCTCAGTGCCCCCGGCAACATCCTTGCCGGCGGCTCCGGGGAGCTCGGCGGGAAAGTACTTGTCGGGCCCTGAATTCCTCCTCTTGTTCTGCTCTGTTGATGGATCAATGGATGGCTGAGAAAGCTGAAGCACAAAGGTACCTGGTTCCACAGGTAGCTTGAGGGCAGCACGCTTTGACAGGTAATCGGCGTTGTTGTTCTCCGCTCGGGGAACGTGCTCTGCCTGTATACCGTCAAAGCACTCTTCCAACTTCCTCACTTCATCGACGTAGGCCTTCATCAATGGGCTCTGGTAATCCTTGTTGACTTGTTTGACGACAAGCTGTGAGTCGCCCCTGACAATGAGCTTCTTGATTCCGAGGTCCGCCGCGATCCTAAGACCAGCAAGCAGCCCCTCGTACTCGGCAGTGTTGTTTGTTGATACCTCCCTAGGGAAGTGCATATGGATCACGTACTTGAGGTGCTCTCCGGTGGGCACGACCAGCAGTACGCCAGCCCCGGCGCCTTGTAAAGAGAAAGCCCCATCAAAGTACATGATCCAGTTGCAACTTGCCTCTTTGCTGGGGAGAGCAGTTTCTTGGAGTTCTTCATCAGGCGTTGCGGCCCATTCTGCAACGAACTCTGCCAGGACTCGGCTCTGAATTGTCGAGGTGCTTTCAAACTTGAGGCCAAAGCTGGACAGCTCCAGTGCCCACTCCACAATCCTTCCCATTGCATCTAGATTGTGCAATATCCGTTGCAGAGGGAGGCGAGTGACGACAGTGATCTCGTGCGCCTGGAAGTAGTGACGCAGCTTCCTCGAGGCCATAAGAAGGCCAAAGAGCAATTTCTGCACACCGGAGTACCTTGACCTAGCCCCTGCAAGAGGGAGCTAACAAAGTAGACCGGGTGCTGCATCATCTTCTTCTTCGGCTGCACTCCAATCGGCTATGTCGTCTCTATGCCAGTGGCACCAGGCTTCGTTGCTGCTATCACCTCATCATCGATTTCTCTCTACGCCACTAGTGCAGCGCTGACCACCTGGTTCGTTGCCGCTAAGTATAGCAGCAATGGTTCCTGTGGTTGAGGCACAACCAGTATTGGCGTGGAGGAAAGATACTTCTTCAGATCTTGTAACGCTGCTTCGGCTTCCGGTGTCCACTCCATTGGGCCCGCCTTTTTCAAAATCTTGAAAAAGGGGAGGGCGCACTCAGCAGACTTGGAAATGAATCTGCTCATGGCGGCAACGCAGCCAGCAAGCCGACGCACATCCTTGACCCGTTTGGGCGCTTCAATCTGCTCTATAGCTTTGATCTTGTCCGGATTGGCTTCTATCCCACGCTGTGACACAAAGAACCCGAGAAGCTTGCCAGACGAAACGCCGAAGACGCACTTCTCAGGGTTCAGCTTGAGGTTGATCTTGCGTAGGTTCACAAATGTTTCTTGTAAATCCGGTACAAGGGTTGCCATGTTCTTGGTTTTGACCACTATATCATCCATATAAGCCTCCATATTTCTATGGAGTTGGGGTTCAAACCCAATCTGGACTGCCCTTGCAAATGTCGAGCCAGCACTCTTCAGCCCGAAAGGCATTCGTACGAAACAATACGTACCACATGGGGTGATGAATGTTGTCTTCTCTTCGTCTTCTCTCGCCATGAAGATCTGGTGGTAGCCGGAGTAGGCATCGAGGAATGATAGCAGGTCACACCCTGCCGTGGAGTCGACAATCTGGTCTATGCGCGGCAACGGGAAGGGGTCCTTGGGACAAGCTTTATTGATATCTGTGTAATAAATACACAGCCTCCACTTCCCATTTGCCTTGCGCACTACCACTGGATTGGCCAACCACGTTGGGTGGAGCACTCCTTTCACCAAACCCGCAGCTTCCAGTTTTCGGATCTCCTCGGTGATGAACTCTTGCCGTTCCAAAGCTTGCTTCCTGACCTTCTGCTTGACGGGTCGTGCATGAGGGCAGACAGCAAGGTGGTGCTCAATCACCTCCCTGGGAACGTCGGGGATGTCGGATGCTTGCCAGGCAAACACGTCGACATTCGCCCCCAGGAAGGTGACGAGCGCGTCTTCCTATTTGTTGTCAAGGGCGGAGCTTATGGTAAAAGCCCCTCCCGTGCCGTCCTCCTTGACAGAAACCATCTTGGTTCCTGGCGGCGTAGCCCTTGATCTCTTGTTTCTGCCGGTGGAGCTCTCTGGCACGTCCTCGACGGGAGCGCGACACTCCGAAGAGGTGCGCTTGCCGGAGTGGGTGTCTGGGGTCTCGTCGATCTTCTTCTTTCAGGTGGAGCTCTCAGGCACGTCCTCGATGGGAGCACAGCACTCCAAAGAGGTGCGCTTGCCGGAGTGGGCGCCCGAGGTCTCGTCGGCCTTCTTCTTCTTCCCTCCTGGGGCTCCAGTGGTAGGAGCAAGTGCCCCCGTAGCGGCAGTTGCTGCAACTGCTTGCTGGTACAAATGGTCGGCGCAAATCAGCGCATCTCTCTTGTCGGAGGGGATGGTGATGATCGTCACGGGCCCTGGCATCTTCAGGGTGTTGTAGGCATAGTGTGATGCTGCCATGAACTTGGCCAGCGCTGGGCGGCCAAGGATCCCGTTGTATGGCATGGGGATCTTGGCAACATCGAACACGATCCTCTCTGTCCTGTAGTTCAGATCACTCCCAAAAGTCACGGGCAGTGTGACTTTCCCCTTTGGTTGACTCCTTCCTAGGCTGACCCCTTGAAACGTGCCCGTATCCTCGAGGTCTCATCAGGAACTTGCAGCTTCTCGATCACGGTGGGCGAGAGTAGGTTTAGGCCGGCCCCGCCATCGACTAGCATTTTCGTCACCTTGAGGTTGCGTATTCTTGGTGAAACCAACAACGGCAAGCACCCGACCGTAGTAGTGCGATCAGGGTGGTCTTCGGCGTCAAAGATGATAGGTGTGCTGGACTATTTCAGCGGCTTTTGTGCACCGGACGATGGCTCCGCTGCAATAATTTCACGCGCCCACTGTTTAAGCTGGCGGTGAGAAGCATGCAGCGAGGCGCCACCATCGACGCACATGGCGTCTGTAGCCTTCTGAAACTCTTGGCCACCGAACTCGTCGTCCTCTTCATGATCGTTGTCCTCAGATCTTCTGTCGCGGCCCCGAGCGGGCCTTTCCTGTTGTTTCTCCTTGCCGCGACGGCCTGCTTGGCCGTCACGTTTCTTGTTGGACCCTTCAGCCCCGTCTTGGCCCTTCTCCTTGTCCCGCCTCTCGTATTCAGCCCTTTGCTTCTCAGCAAGGAGCTCAACCTGGTGGCAGTCCTGGAGATCACGGCCCTTGGTGCGATGGATCTTGCATTACCGTTTGCCGGAGTTTCCTGGCTTCTCGGCGGCCACCAAGGCCCGGCAGGCGACACACCCGGCAATTTCCTTGACAGGGTCACCCGCCTTGGTTTTCTTGGCGGAGCCGGCGTCATAAGATCCCTCGACGGCAAGCACGGCCTTCCCCTTGCGCTTCCTGTTACGGTTCCGGCCCTTCCTCGCCGGGGCGGCAGTATCTTCGTCCGAAGAGTCGGTTTCCGCACCGGCGCCTTCGCCGGGGTACTTCCTCCCCTCTTCAGCCCGGGCACATCTGTCGGCAAGAACGTAGAATTCTGCCACGTCCTTCACCTTGGTCGTCGCCAGTTCTTCGCGCATCTTGCGGTTGCGCACGTTCTGGTGGAACGCACTGATGATGGTGGCAGGGTCAACATCGGGGATATTGTAATGCACCCGGGTGAATCTCTGTATGTACTTGCGTAGAGTCTCGCCTTCCTTCTTATCGTCGCGATCCCCGGCAGCTTGCATCGCGATGGTGTAGATGCTGAGGAACTCCGACGGGTGGGTCTTGCCGTTGTATTTCTCGCCAATGTCAGGTTTGAAGGTGCGGTGAGAGGGCCATTGGAACTGCCGCAGCTCACGGGTGAAAGTCGGACAGCCTACCTCGTAGGGTAGACATCCAGGACTTTCCGGTGCTGGGCGATCCGCAGCAGGCCCTGCTCGCCTGTCTGACTGGTGGCGTGTTTCGCGCCGGCGCTCGATGGTGGTTCATGCGTCTTCATGAGCTCGCTCCTGAAGAACTTGACGCTGGTCGCCGCGGGTCCGCGGGTCGGACGACGCTATGGAGATGGCGTCGCCCGCGACATCTCGACGGGTCGACGCATGCGGCACTGGGCGAGGAGGAGGCGAATGCACCGTAGCCACGGCGCTGCCAGCTCTCCCGCCCACGGTGCGTGGGACCCCATCGGAGCGTCGGCTTGGGAGCTCCGTTGGATTTAGGTCAACCCTGTTGGCGACTGCGACAAGGCTTCGGATGGTGGCTCTCCATTCGTCGAGTTTCCCCGTAATGGGAGGAAAGTCGAGGAGCAACTGCGCGCGCACCAAAGCTTCGGCTGGTGTCAACGGTAGCGAAACCTGCACGGATCGTGACGCACTTTGACCCCTGATCGTGTCAGGGGGAGCTCCATCACGATCCTGCGGTCGCCTATCGTCTCCACCAGTGCTTCGGTGGGCGGGCAGGTCTTCTACGTCCCGGGAGCGGCGCTCGGGGCTCTTCCCATGGCGACGTCCGGGGTCTTCGGGACGACGACGCTGTTCGTCGCGCGCTGCTTGAGAAGAGTGTGCTGTTGGCGCCGGCGTGGGAGTTCTGGAGGGCCTCGCGTCGCCCTCGGGCGGTGCGGCCGCGACCTTGGAGGGCCCCGCGCCACCCGCGGAGGGCCGGGTTCCATCTCTCGAACTGGCGATGTGCGGCCTGTTACCAGGCGCACAAGCATCGCCACCTCCCAAACTCCGGCTGTCGGGATGGCATTGGTGTTCGCGAGCAGCGCCCCGAGTCCTTTCCGCGACTGGTCCACTACTCGCCCGTGTCGGGACGGGCTGTCCGGCTTCCGACTGGCCAACCCCACCGTCGTCTTCTTCTTGGGCGCCATGATGATGCAGTCGAACTAACCACTAAAGCCGATTCTCACAACTGCGCGCCCCCTACCTGGCGCGCCAAAGATGTCGGTGTATTTGGATCGACACCTATGGGATCACAAGAATCCCTACTACGGTTGCGGGGCGCGGGGTTGAGAGAAGAGCGGATCTAACGGTCAGGACACAGTTCCTTTACCCAGGTTCAGGCCGCAAAGATGCGTAAAACCCTACTCCTGCTTTGGTGGATTATATGTTGGTGTTCTTCAGCTAGTGAGGAGCTCCAAGAGAGTCGTGAGGAGTTCTAAAAAGCCGAATCCCCCTCCTGGTCGCCTCGGGCCTCCTTTTATAGGGAAAAGGGGTTGCCACAGTGGCACACAGGAGGTGGAAAGGGTACAGTGATGTGAGGTTATCCCTCGCATTACAGGACAAGGTACATTTAATGCTCCTAGCTTAGGTGTCCCTGCTTTATCGGGGACGAGGGGAGACGCCCGTCTTGTCCGTCGCCGCCCCTCCTCGCGTTGACACGCGCCCTGGCCAGCGTTGCCTGAGATGCCATGTAGGTAGACATGCAGCTGAGGTGGCGTAATGGCGGGTCTCCACGAGGATCTGTGGGTTGCCATGCAGGAGCCTGTCCAGCTGGCTGGGTCGGCAGCTGCGTGGGTCGGTGGAAACCCAGTTGGTGCGGGCCTGATGGTGGCCCCGTGGGTGTCCTCGGCAAGGGCCTTGCCGGGGCCCCGTCAAGGGTCTTGCCGCGGCGCCTGCTGTCATCCCCGGCAAGGTGCTTGACGGGGGCCTTGTGGTCCTCCTTGGCTGGGATCCTGCCAAGGGTCGTCGTCTTCTTACCTTGCATCTGATCTTGAAGGTCTTCACAAAGATCTGCATGCCACCACGGGGATATCTCCCGAATCCTCGCCCCATGGGGGCGGTGGACTCAAGGGTGATTCACTCCGTAGGCGCGGGGCGAGCTGCCGCGGCAAGGGTCTTGCCGGGGGTGCCACAGCCGGCCCCGGCAAGGATCTTGCCGGGGGAAGCCGCTTCGTCCCTTTGCTCTTTGTGGTCTTGTTCTTGGCGTCGCTCCAGTCTCTATTGAGCTTCAGTCTTGCCCCGGCTCGCCTCCCTCGCCAAGCTTGGTGTGGTGGCGCCGTGGCTCAGACTGCCCGTGCACAGTCATAGGGGTACAAAAAGTGTACCCCTCTTTTTGTACACCGACAGAAGGTCTGTGGTAAACTACTCACAACTCATGGTGAGGCGATGATGATGATGTAGAAGCACTCCGTGGTAGATCCCCCCTCCGGCGGAGCTCCGAAACAGGCCCCAAGATGGGATCTCACGGGAACAGAAGGTTGCAGCGGTAGAACCAGGGTTTTCTCTGTTGTTCTGATGGTTTCGTGGTACGTAGGTATATATAGGTAGAAGGAGGGCACCGGGGGCCAGACGGGGTGCCCACGAGGCAGGGGGCACGCCCTATAGGGGGGCGCCCCCACCCTCGTGGATGCCACGTCAGCCCTACTCCGTGGTTCTCAAGTCTCCGGTGCATATTTTTCTCCAAAAATATCTCTCCAGAAGTTTCATTCCGTTTGGACACCGTTTCATATTCATTTTCTGTAAAACCCTGAAATAGGCAAAAAAACAGCAATCTGGACTGGGCCTTTGGGTTAGTAGGTTAGTCCCAAAAATAATATAAAAGTGTATAACAAAGCCCATTAAACATCCAAAACATCATAAATAATAGCATGGAACAATAAAAAATTATAGATACGTTGGAGACGTATCAAGCATCCCCAAGCTTAATTCCTGCTCGTCCTCAAGTAGGTAAATGATAAAAACAGAATTTTTGATGTGGAATGCTAACCAACATAGTTTTTCAATGTAATTCTCTTAATTGTGGCATGAATGTTCAGATCTGAAAGATTCAAGACAAAAGTCTATATTGATATAAGAAATAATAATACTTCAAGCATACTAACAAAGCAATCATGTCTTCTCAAAATACTATGGCTAAAGAAAGTTATCCCTACAAAATCATATGGTCTGGCTATGGTCCCTCTTTATCACACGAAATATTCATATCATGCACAACCCCGGTTTCAGCCAAGCACTTGTTTTCATACTCTATTCTTTCAAACCTTTCAACTTTCACGCAATACATGAGCGTGAGCCATGGACATAACACTATGTGAAATAGAGAGGTGGTTGTGGAGAAGACAAAAAAGGAGGGAGATAGTCTCACATCAACTAGGCGTATCAACGGTCTATGGAGATGCCCATCAATAGATATCAATGTGAGTGAGTAGGGATTACCATGCAACGGATGCACTAGAGCTAAAAATGTATGAAAGCACAACAAAAGAAACTAAGTGGGTGTGCATCCAACTTTCTTGCTCACGAAGACCTAGGGCATTGAAGGAAGCCCATTGTTGGAATATACAAGACAAGTTCTATAATGTAAATTCCCACTAGTATATGAAAGTGACTAAACATGAGACTCTCTATCATGAAGAACATGGTGCTACTTTGAAGCACTAGTGTGGAAAAGATAGTAGCAATTGTCCCTTTTTCTTTTCTTTTCTCTTTTTTTGGGCCTTTTTTTTGGCCTTTCTTTTCTTTTTCTTTTTTTGGAGGGGCTTTCTTTATTTAGCCTTTCCTCACATGGGACGATGCTCTAATAATGATGATCATCACACTTCCATTAAATTACAACTCGATATAACAACTCGACACTAGAACAAAGTATGACCTATATGAATGCCCCCCGCGGTGTACCGGGATGTGCAATGAATCAAGAGTGACATGTATGAAAAATTATGCATGGTGGCCTAGCCACAAATACGATGTCAACTACATGATCATGCATGGCAATATGACAATCTGAAGCGTGTCATATGAACGGAACGGTGGAAAGTTGCATGACAATATATCTCGGAATGGCTATGGAAATGCCATGATAGGAAGGTATGGTGGCTGTTTTGAGGAAAGTATATGGTGGCTGTTTTGAGGAAGGATATATACTGGGTGTATGGTACCGGCGAAAGTTGCGCGGTACAAGAGAGGCTAGCAATGGTGGAAGGGTGAGAGTGTGTAGTATCCATGGACTCAACATTAGTCATAAGAACTCATATACTTATTGCAAAAATTTACGAGTCATCAAAACAAAGCAATCAACGCATGCTCCTAGGGGGGAGGTTGGTAGGAGTTAACCGTCGCGCGCCCCCGACCTCCACACAAAGGATGACACTCTACAAATACCTCATGCTCTAACTTCGTCACATAGCGGTTCACCATACGTGCATGCTATGGGAATCACTAATTTTAACACAAGAATTTCTCAATTTCATAACAACTCCATTAGCATGACTCTAATATCACTATCCTCATATCTCAAAACAATTATCAAGCATCCAACTTCTCATCATATTCAATGCACTTAGTGTGAAAGTTTTTACTACATTGATCTTGAATGTCTATCATGTGAAAGCTAGTTTTATAGCCAAAGCACATTACCATGATGTTTTAATAGACTCTCAAAAGGATATAAGTGAAGCATGAGAGATCAACAATTTCTACAAAATATAATTACCACAGTGCTCTAAAAGATATAAGTGAAGCACTAGAGCAAAAATTATTCAACTCAAAAGATATAAGTGAAGCACATAGAGTGTTCTAAAAATTCCTAGGCCATATTTATCTCTCTCAAAAAGGTGTGTCCAGCAAGGATAATTGTGGCAAACTAACAACAAAAGACTCAAATTTTACATGACGCTCCAAGTAAAACACATATCATGTGGTGAATAAAAATATAGCTCCGAGTATAGTTACCGATAGATGAAGACGAAAGAGGGGATACCTTCCCGGGGCATCCCCAAGCTTAGGATTTTGGTTAACCTTGAATTTTACCATGGGGTGCCTTGGGAATCTCCAAGCTTAGGCTCTTACCACCCATAATCCATCAAAGCAATACTCAAAACTTGAAAACTTCACAACACAAAACTTAGACAAAAATCTCGTGAGCTCCGTTAGTATAAGAAAACAAACCACTACTCAAAGTTACTGCAATGAAGTCATTCTTTGTTTATATTGGTGTTAAAACTACTGTATTCCAACTTATTTATGATTCATACTTCCCAATACTACTCATAGATGCATTGAAATAAGCAAACAACACACAAAAAACAGAACCTGTCAAAAACAGAACAGTATGTAGTAATCTGTAGTTTTCGCATACTTCTGTAACGCCAATTTTTTTTGAAATAAATTGGTAAACGTGAAGAATTTCTCTACTAATCATCTGCAAAAAGAATCAACTAAATAGCACAATCCAGTAAAATCTGGTGACCATTCTAGCAAGCGCTAACGATTCTGTTTTTCACAGCAAGATCATATAAACTTCACACAAGTCTTCCCAAAGGTTCTACTTGGCACAAACACTAATTAAAACACAAAACCACATCTAAACAGAAGCTAGATGCAATATTTATTCCTAAACAGAAGCAAAAAAAAAAAATTGGGTTGCCTCCCAACAAGCGCTATCGTTTAACGCCCCTAGCTAGGCATTGATAATTTGGATGATGCTCACATGAAGGTAATAATTGAAGCACAAAGAGAGCATCATATAGCATGTGAAAATCACATCTAAGTCTAACATACTTCCTAGGCATAGGCATTTTATAGGAAAACAAATTAGCAAGACAAGCAGGATCTAGCATATGCAAGGAAGAAGAAAGAAACAATAGCAATCTCAAAATAACGAGAGGTAATTTAGTAACATGAAAATTTCTACAACCATATTTTCCTCTCTCATAATAATTGCATGTATGATCATAAGAAAATTCAACAATATATCTATCACAAAACATATTCTCAACATGATCCACATGCATACGAAGTTGACACTCTTCCAAAATAGTGGGAGCAATATTAACTAAAGTCATGACCTCTCCAAACCCACTTTTATAAAAAAAATCATAAGATTGATCATACTACAAATACATGGGATCTAAAGTTGACACTCTTCCAAACCCACTTTCAATATTATTGCAAACATTATTATCAATCTTACATTCATCATGGGGATTAAACAAATTTTCAAGATCATAAGAAGAATCACCCCAATCATGATCATTGCAACAAATAGTAGTCATAGCAAAACTAGCATCCCCAAGCTTAGGGTTTTGCATATCATTAGCACAATTCAAATTAGTAGAATTTATAATAACATCATTGCAATCATGATTTTCATCGAAGGAACTATCAAGTATGGGTGCAATTGCAATGATCTCATGTTTAACATAAGGAACTATAGCAAATTCATCTTCATAAATATTGGCATCATGGCCACAAGGATAGCAAGCATCATGTTCATGCATATCATTATTTTCTTTCAAAGCAGCGGTCATTCTTTCAATAAATTTAAGTATGTCAAAATTATGAGCATAGTTTTCAAAGCAATATTTAATTATGTCAAAATTTTCAGATTCGTAGAGAGTAATATCATACTTTTAAATCAAAGAAGCAACTTCATAAGCACCCTTAAAAGCAACAAATTCTTCAATTTGTTCGATATCGTAGTAACTATAAACACCCTTTGCACAAGAAGATAAGATTTCATTATCATTAAACTCACATAGGTAGAATAGGTGTTTTTTAGGGTTCTTAGAGCAACAAGCAAAATCATAAATTTCACAAAGATTCCAAGCATAACACAGCAATCTGTTTATTTGATCCCATAAGAGTCTCCCTTTTTCAGACAAACGGTGACGCACAAAATGAGCATGCTCATCTAAAGATTTCCCATCAACGAGGCTAGTTGGGGTTTCAGCACGAGAGCATAGGGATCAAAGATGATCCAAGTAGAACACTTTAAGGTGATCCATAACAATATATTTTTAGCAAGAAAAGATGCAAGCACATTGAAGGCACATGGAGACACAAGCAAACAAGAAGCAAGCGAACGGTAAACACATGGCAAAAGAAGGGGAAATAAAACGGCAAGGGTGAAGTGGGGGAGAGGAAAACGAGAGGCAAATAAATGTAATGTGAAGGATAAGGGTTTGTGATAGGTACTTGGTATATGACTTTTGCGTAAGCCTCCCCGGCAACGACGCCAGAAATTCTTCTTGCTACTTCTCAAGCTTGCGTTGTATTCCCTTGAAGAGGAAAGGGTGATGCAGCACAGTAGTGTAAGTATTTCCCTCAGTTTTTGAGAACCAAGGTATCAATCCAGTAGGAGACCACGCGCGAGTCCCTCACACCTGCACAAACAAATAAGAACTTCGCAGCTAACTCAATAAGGGGTTGTCAATCCCTTTACGTTCACTTACGAAAGTGAGATCTGATAGAGATGATAGTTTGATATTTTTCGTATTTTTGGTTATAAGAACAGAGAGTAAAAGCAGAAAAGTAAAGTATATTGTAGATTGATATATTGAGAATAGACCTGGAGGCCATAGTTTTCTCTAGTGGCTTCTATCATGATAGCGATATTCTACGGCAGGTAAACAAATTACTGTCGAGCAATTGATAGAAAAGCGAATAATTATGAGACTATCTAGTCATGATCATTATATATAGGCAGCACGTCCGAGACAAGTAGACCGAAATGATTCTGCATCTACTACTATTACTCCACACATCGACCGCTATCCAGCATGCATCTAGAGTATTAAGTTCATAAGAACAGAGTAACACCTTAAGCAAGATGACATGATGTAGAGGGATAAACTCAAAAATAGTGATATAAACCCCATCTTTTTATCCTCGATGGCAACAATACAATAAGTGCCTTGCTGCCCCTACTATCACTTGGAAAGGACACCACAAGATTGAACCCAAAGCCAAGCACTTCTCCCATTGCAAGAACCATAGATCTAGTAGGCCAAACCAAACCTATAATTCGAAGAGACTTGCAAGGATATTATAATCATCCATAAAGAGTTCAGAAAAGAACCAAATATTTCTCAAAGATAATCTTGATCATAAACCCACAATTCATCGGATCTCGACAAACACACCGCAAAAAGAGATTACATCGAATAGATCTCCTCGAAGACCGAGGAGAACTTGGTATTGAGATCCAAAGAGAAAGAATAAGCCATCTAGATACTAGCTATGGACTTGAAGGTCTGTGGTAAACTACTCACAACTCATGGTGAGGCGATGATGATGATGTAGAAGCACTCCGTGGTAGATCCCCCCCTCCGGAGGAGCTCCGGAACAGGACCCAAGATGGGATCTCGCGGGAACAGAAGGTTGTGGCGGTGGAACTAGGGTTTTCTCTGTTGTTTTGATGGTTTTGGGGTACGTAGGTATATATAGGAAGAAGGAGGGCACCGGGGGCCAGACGGGGTGCCCACGAGGCAGGGGGCGTGCCCTATAGGGGGGCGCGCCCCAACCCTCGTGGATGATACGTCTCCAACGTATCTATAACTTTTGATTGTTCGATGCTATTATTTATGAAGTCTTGGATGTTTAATGGGCTTTATTATTCACTTTTATATCATTTTTGGGACTAACCTACTAACCCAAAGGCCCAGTCCATATTGCTGTTTTTTGCCTATTTCAGGGTTTTGCAGAAAAGGAATATCAAACGGAGTCCAAACATCAGGACCAAGTCAGGGGACATTTGGACTCCGTTTGGACTCCGTTTGATATTCCTTTTCTGTAAAACACTGAAATAGGCAAAAAAACAGCAATTTGGACTGGGCCTTTGGGTTAGTAGGTTAGTCCCAAAAATAATATAAAAGTGTATAACAAATCCCATTAAACATCCAAAACATCATAAATAATAGCATGGAACAATCAAAAATTATAGATACGTTGGAGACGTATCAATATGCCTCTACTTGACTAGCTCGTTGAATCAAAGATGGTTATGTTTCCTAGCCATAGACATGAGTTGTCATTTGATTAACGGGACCACATCATTGGTGAATGATGTGATTGACTTGACCCATTCCGTTAGCTTAGCACTTGATCGTTTAGTTTTACTGCTATTGCTTTCTTCATGACTTATGCATGTTCCCATGACTATGAGATTATGCAACTCCCGAATACCAGAGGAACACCTTGTGTGATATCAAACGTCACAACGTAACTGGGTGATTATAAAGATGCTCTACAGGTGTCTCCGAAGGTGTTTGTGGTGTTGGCATAGATCGAGAATAGGATTTATCACTACGAGTGTCGGAGAGGTATCTCTAGGCCCTCTCGGTAATGCACATCACTATAAGCCTTGCAAGCAAATGATTAATGAGTTAATCACGAGATGATGCATTACAGAACGAGTAAAGAGACTTGCCGGTAACGAGATTGAACTAGGTATTGAGATATCGACGATCGAATCTCGGGCAAGTAACATACCGATGACAAAGGGAACAATGTATATTGTTATGCGGTTTTGACCGATAAGATCTTCGTAGAATATGTAGGAACCAATATGAGCATCCAGGTTCCGCTGTTGGTTATTGACCGGTGATGAGTCTCGGTCATGTCTACATAGTTCTCAAACCCGTAGGGTCCGCACACTTAACGTTTGGTGATGATCGGTACTATGTGTTTATGAGTTTTGATGTACCAAAGGTAGTTCGGAGTACCGGATATGATCATGGACATGACGAGGAGTCTCGGAATGTCCAAGACATAAAGATCGATATATTGGAAGCATATATTTGGACATCCGAATGGTTCCGGGTGAAATCGGGATTTTACCGGAGTACCGGGAGGTTACCGGAACCCCCAGTAATTATATGGGCCTTATTGGGCCAAAGTGGGGACAAAGAGAGGTGGCCAGGGCAGGCCGCGCGCCCCCTCTCCCTCTAGTCCGATTTGGACTAGGAGGGGAGGGGCGGCGCCCCCCCCCCCCTTTCCTTCCTCTCTCCCTCTCCTTCCTTCTCTCCTAGTCAAACTGGGGAAGGGGGAATCCTACTCCCGGTGGGAGTAGGACTCCTCCTAGGCGCACCATAGGGGGCCGGCCTCTCCCCCTCCTCCACTCCTTTATATACGGGGGTGGGGGCACCCATGGACACACAAATTGATCATTGATCTTTTAGCCGTGTGCGGTGCCCCCCTCCACAGAAACACACCTCTGTCATATCGTTGCGGTGCTTAGGCGAAGCCCTGCGTCGGTAACTTCATCATCACCGTCATCACGCCGTCATACTGACGGAACTCTCCCTCGAAGCTCTACTGGATCATGAGTTCGTGGGACGTCACCGAGCTGAATGTGTGCAGATCGCGGAGGTGCCGTACGTTCGGTACTAGGATCGGTCGATCGTAAAGACGTACGACTACATCAACCACATTGTCATAACGCTTCCGCTTACGGTCTACGAGGGTACGTGGACGACACTCTTCCCTCTCGTTGCTATACATCACCATGATCTTGCATGTGCGTAGGATTTTTTTGAAATACTACGTTCCCCAACACAAGGGGGACAAAGAGGGAAAACACAACACAAAACAAACAAAGAGCACCGCCAGCGTAATCGAACGGCATTGGCCAGCCAAGACCAAACCAGGACACTGCACCATCGATGCAATCAAAACGTTTCACGCATCCGAGACTGCACAACGCCGCGACACCACCTGTGTCGTGGGGCGCATTCGAAGGGTCACATGAGGCCGAGACTACGCCACGACACCTGTGTGCCATTGGTACAGTCAAAGAGCATCACCAAGCGGACCAAACCATGACATTGCACCGTCAACGCAATCGAAAGGCACCGCGCAACCTAGACGGCGCAACGCCACGACACCACCTGTGTCGGGGGTACATTCGAAAGCTCACGTGAGACCGAGATGATGCCATAACACCTATGTGCCACTGGCGTATACGCAGGGCATCGCCTAGCAGAGACACACCAAGAAGCACTCGAGCACGAACACCGCCAAGGAGAGCACAAAACCACCGCCGACCCAAACCGGCCGCACCACCACCACCATCAGCCACACATCACCACCACCATCCGCCACACACCATCACCAACCAACCACATGAGCCGTCGGTTTCCACCCATAGTCAGGGTCTCCAAGATGACGCCTCCAAGAAGGTAGCGACGTACATGACGCCGTCGTCGCCTGGTCTAGCAAACTAGATCATGGGCTTTCGCCCGGAGACCCCGGACTCGAGGGATTTGGCTGAACTGGACTCCTCGGCAACGCGCCTATAGGGAGGAGGACGACACCAAAAAGCATCGCGTATCACCGGCATCGACCGAGGTCTCTGCAAGGTTTTCAGCCGGAGCCAAACACGAATGCCTCGCCTCAAAATCCGAAGACCGGGTCACCTCTGGCCGCCGCCGCAGGCCCGGGGAGGGGAGAGGAGCACCCCTACTGCGCCACGAAAAGAGGGCCGCTAGAGTCCTCGCCATGAAGCCTGAGACCCCCTCCACCTCCACCCTCACATGAGCTAGACCAGCCGGAGCCGACAGCAGGCACTACCGGCGCAGAAGCGCAGGATGGCGGGAGGGAGGTCGTAGGATGCGGCCGCATGCCCATATCTGGAGCCACGCAAATTCGCCAAATCTGGGCCAGATGCACGCGCGCCCGCACCAACCCTGGCCGAGTCCGGCTCCACTGCACGCGTCGCACAACAGACAACACCGGCGAACCTCGAGCCGCCGCAACTCGAGAGCCCGCCTAGCCGGACAACTGCCGCGCACCACCGCGAGATCCAGCAGCCGCCAGCCGCCAGGAGCTCCCCGCGCGGAAAAAAAGGGTTGGTCCCGCCGCCGCCAGCCGCCAGCGGGCTTTGCCCATCGACGTGTGCCGAAGGCGGCGAGGGAGGAGCGGGAGGAGGGTGTCGGTTTAGGCGGCGGGGGTCGGGGGTCCGTCCGAGTCGCCTCCAGAGGAGACCGAACTCCATGATTTAGAGGTTTTGATACCAAATTGTAAGAGCTAGGGTTCAAATTATGCCATTGATTGGGAAATCTTGATCTACAAAAAGGGATTAAGGGGGGAGGAATGAGTCGTCGTCCTCAGATAGGACTCGCATGCAACACTCGCCAGCCACTAGCTGTTTCGTCCATCGCCGCCCACATAAGCGAACACCCACACATATAAGTACTATACCCCCTTCCTGGCGCATTCCGGCCCAACGAGACGAGCAGGCAAGTGAGGCTGTCGTTTGGGCCGGCCTAGTGTTTGAACTCCGTCTTCATATTCCCTTTGATCGCTGATAAATTCATTGGCCCAAAAATTATTTGTGGACAAGGCAGGTGCACTGGAAATGCGCCTTTTGTTTGAAAAAATACATGGAAATATGCTTACACGTGGTTGCTTCGTAGCGTATTTGTTGTCATACCATAACATATCGAAAATGATAAGTCCTGAACGTTCGGATTTTAAGCACGGCAATCCGAACGATTTTCATGGCAACTTTAGTTCAAGTGAGGTTGGCAAACATGCCAATTTGCTGACAAAAAAACGAACTGGGACAAAGTTGCCATGTTCGAACAACTAAAGTTACCACCTCGCATCAACTAAAGTTGCCATGAAAAACGTTCGGGGTGACAGGCTTAAAATCCGAACGCTTCGAGATTTATCGGCTTCCCAACAGATTCGCTCCACGCTTTGGCCATGAAACTATGGGCAATTAACGGCGTCATGGGCGAGCTGTTCCCACCACCTCCTTCCCAGCGCCCCCGCCGATCAATCCAAGACCAAGAAGACGACGCGCTAAATACACACACTCCTACTCGGCATTGCAGCTAGCGTACCAGTGTAACATAATCACACTATACCGACGGCCTGTCGCTAGTCCGCTACTACTCCAGTACTACACAGTACACACACTGACACTGCCGCCCGTCGTCGTCGTCGTCGTCTTCCCCGTCGACGGTCGCGTCGTGACGAAGAAAAAACCAGCCGCCTTGATGGGCATGATTTCTCGGTGCCTTACGGCGCGGCGCGCGATTTAGTGGGAGTCCGGCCGGGACAGCTCACGTGGTCGGTAAGAAGGTCGTTTTCTTGCTGGTGACCGTGTCGTCGGTTGGACTCCTCGTTTGGTGCCTCGGCGCATGCAGATGCAAGCTAACTTAGTAGGCGCTATTCCTGGCCTGACAGGCTCTCTATTATTCCCGCCCCCGTCCCTTCTCCTTTATCTATCGGCGGTTGCCCTGCCCCCATCGGAGGCTTCAAGCCGAAGCTTCTCTAAAGATTCATCGGCTAATCACGTACGAGCAGTACAAGATTCCGCCTCGCCACCAGTACCACCGAATTTGCACCGAGGAGAAAGACGATGATGCTATCCATGATTGTCGTCGGTCAGAAAGCCACGATCGACATCGATCGATTAGCATGGAATGGAGGCCACTTTAAGGAAGTGAGTTAGGCTTTCGCATGGTGGCTGCTAGCTCTGAGGCCTGAAGTTCGATAATTCATACCAGCTTTGGAAACCAATTAATAATTTAAAAGTAATAAAAAAAAGAGAGCAGATTAAGTAGAATTCAGACCGTACCATAGATTCCGTCTCTCCGGTAGTAACCGAATTTGCTCCAATGGGAACATGATAATATGATGATGACTCCGATTGTCTAATCCCTTTCGAAGAAAAAATATCCATGGTCTAATATCGGTTAGCTAGCAGGTCACTATCCGCCCTTTTCCATGATTATCAAGTGAGACTACACTGTACCGTACTACCACTACCACTACCACTGATTGCTAGCCACCATAGAGTCGTGTGAAGGTCCAGTTGCACGGCCCGGACCGAAGTTGCCATGCATCAGACGCCAAGTGCACATGGCCCATGGCACATAATTATTCCCCTGATGGTGGCTCGAGCTCGCTAACCACCGCGGGGCACGCTTCGTCAAAATCGGTACCATCACTGGCTCACTGTGATGGACGCGCGCATTACCCGTAAGATCGGCTTCAATTTGGCGATGGTTGCGCTTAACTGCCAGCTTCATTCGGCCGATCGGCTTCATGAATGCGCGCACCGAACCTGACCTTGCTGGGCTACACACCAAAGCAGCTTTTGATCAACCATATGCCTTGCCTTCGGCCCGTCACAGTACAGATACTAATTTCCATGGCGGCAAAAACACCTTTGGCAAAACACGCATGACTTGTGTAACTGAAGAAAGCATATACAGTGGCTGAAAAAACAGCACGATTGCAGAACATATTCAGATGCCCGAGCTGAACGCACGGCAGGGTCTGAACGGGCACGGCTGGGAGCAGCGACAGCGGCAGCGGCAGTACCCAAACGTGCGGCGTCGGCCACATATCATTGTGGCAACTAGATAATACCCCGCGCGTTGCTGCGGGAACCTTGTTACAAAATTGTATGATTAGGTGCTACAAAATCAACTGAAGCAAATGCACGGCGAATGTAGAATTTTCCTTGATTATTTATTTTTTAAATTAAAGGCATCAACCATGTAACAAATTGATGTATAAAGAAGTGCAAAACTTATCAGTTATAGTAGGAAATGATATTTTCTTGCAAAAACAAACATTAACTACATAAGCATTCTCCAAGCATTTAACATGCCGTCTTGACAATAAAAAAATGGCAAATGGTACTTTAGTCCTAAGAGGATTAAAAAATCATAAAAGGAATATATTAATATCACATAAGCGGACTCAATTGTACACCTAAACAAAAACTACCGACAAAACCATCTCCTATTTAATCCATTCTGCACTATTATCAATCTTGCCAACCATCCCCCTCTTTTGCTACATTGTGAATATCCCCATGTGGGTATGTTGTTGACTAATGGATATGAAGAAAAGAACAGGTGGATGACATTAGTTTTTTTCAAACGCGCGGGGGGGGGGG
>LR738714.1:567282131-567294170 GCA_902687465.1 Secale cereale | reverse complement strand
AATTCCCCACCTGAATTGTATTCATTTTGCTGCAGCCCGTGGCAAGATAGGTTCAAGAGAACCAAAAGTACAGGGGCACAAGGAGTAGAGATAAAGCAAAATAACACACACTGACCACACACATAACAGGGGAGAACAATGAGGGAGAACTCAACACGACACAACACACCAAAGGTGGATGACATTAGTGACAAAGATATCAGTGGATATAAACATTTAAATGGGTACATTTGCGTATGTACTCAAAAGCATCACACATGTCTGCTTCAACGGTGAGAGTAATAAGTTGTTAATGACAACATACATATTTTCAGATTCGGGTAGAAGATCAACAGGAGTGTACATACTAAATCTTACAGGATATTTGTAGAGACCACAATTCAAGCAGATTGGATCATCAATGAAGTACTAAGCTGCAGTCATGCCATGACTTCTGTTCTTCGTACAAATAATCTTGTTCATATATAGTTCTCACTTAAAACAATGAGGCAGCTCACATGAGAATATGATGCTCTGTCGAAACTCTGACGTGTAGCTGCACAAAATGATCATCAGAGGTTAAGGTTTAGTTAGCAGCCAACAAAAGAAGTTAGTTAGGAACCAAAATAGCATACCAGAACGGATTCTAGCAATCTGGACTTTAACATATTCCCTGAAAATAAGTTCAATTTTTTGCAGGGAACCTGAAAACTGGCTCCACGTAAACTGAAAGATTCAAAGTTGTACAATACATGTCAATCCATTGCCATCTATGACAAACTTGCCTAGATGGAAAATCGAGATGTTCCCGATTAATCACATGCCAAAACATGAGTAAATCGGATTGCAGAAGTAATCTGCAAGTCATATCGTATCCAAAATGATTAATTTTCCTAATATCGGACCACAAAGAAGGGAAGTAAATTAATGTCCCAACCAGGATGTGATCCTCATTTCCTAATTCCCAAATCAATCCATTTTTAGGGGACTTCTTATCGATCTAGTAGGAGAACTATAGGCTCAAACCTTTTGAGCGAGCTGCAACCGAAGATCCTTTGTCATCCAAACCTTGCCGCCTCTCTGGCTATTGGTGTGTCGTCTCTCGAACTCGTCCCGTTGTTTTCGCCAGAGCACCATTCTGGAGGTCCTCCGCGTGGTCTATGGCCGCTGCTAGCAAACTATTAGAAAAATCAAATGGAAATTTAGTGGACCTAATAGCCTGCTCCCTTCTGTCTCCCCTCTCCCGTCAGACACAGCCGGACAGCCGGTGCTACACTCCGCCATGCTCCCCTGCTTTCTCTTGTCTTCCCCTCCCGGATCCATCGAGCGGCGACAGGTGGAAAGCGAAAGGAGAGGGCGTTGGGCTGGGTGGTCTTCCATCGAGTGGTGAGGCTTCCAGATATCCGAGTGGAGAGAAGATAAGACGTGCATACCAAGCGGTGCGTCTTGGCTCTTAAAGCAAACTCTGAGTATAGAATAATCTCGTCGGTTTCAGAATACAAAGAGGAACAGGTGTGTACTGGAAATATTAATTCACACAATTTAGTGACTAATAGAGGGGGGGAAAGAGTTTTTTTTCCAACGCCATGACCGTAGGGTGAATAAGATTGATTGGCTGGTTTTGCAACTGATTGATGATGTGGCATAGAGCTGATGTGGACAATGTGCATGATGAGAGAATAGGTAGAAGTGGGGAGCAACTTCTTAAGAATGGTAGATCCGGTGGTTGGAGTGGCCATGGATGAGAGATGGTTCAAAGGCGCTGAAAGCTACGTACCCGTGCGTGGGACTACCAAGCGCCAAGGGCGGGCGCGCGCCCATGCGGCGGGGAAACTCTATAAAAGGCCACACGGGTGCTGAGCTTGGTGCTATCCACCCATAGCTAGCCTGCACTGAGCCAGCCACCGCAAGGAGGAAGAACAAGAGGAGGGGAGAGGGTGAGAAGGTTTCAGCTCAGACAAGATGGCGCCGGCGCCGTTGCCCCTTCTCCTCGCCGCCTTCTCGCTGCTCTTCGCGGTGGCGACTCCGATCAGGGACGTCGCTGACACCTGCTCCTCGCAAGTCCAGGGTATATAATTCCTTCCTTCCTCCCTAGCTAGTCTGCCTGAATTTTTTGGGCAAGAATATGTATAATTGCTTCGCCATTAGCTATGTCTTTGCTTATGCAACTGGTTTAAACACAACTGATTTGCTGACTTGCTAAAAACAGCACATGATAACTTGTCAATTGTCATAATAACTTATTACTAGAGATAGTTCGGTAGGACGTGAGAAGAGTACAGTTTTGAAGAGCCTTAGTAAGAGTGAAGTTCAGATTATTTTGCATCTTGAGATGATTTTGTGATGAGCGGTAGTTAACCTGATGACGACCACAAGTACTACTGGTGCCCTGACTCCTGAACCTGAACTGCAGTAACACTGCAACACACATGGTAGGCCGAGAGAGGTCAATTTTCAAGTTCACCTTACTCCAACCTACAGTGTCCAATAGGAAGCGCCTGTGGCTGTCGAGGATAGTAAACTGTATGAGAGTCGACAGCCATGGCTGGAACCAAAACTTCAAAAGGACAATCCAGGCAGAATCTTCTCCCAGTAGCCCCTCACTTTTGCCAATTCTTTTCTCCACCAGGAAGTAAATAATACTAGTATAACCACCATGTCGTTAGGTGCATAATGACCGATAGATTACGCATACTTTCCGGAATTCCGTCGCACCGCCAGGACGGAAAGCGTCCTGATTAGGTGCACGTATTCGTCCCCGGCCAATCGGCGCCTCATCACAGCAGCTTTATGCCAATCATATCCCACTAATTGCCACGGCCATCCTGCTAATCGCCGCTTAATTAACACCGCTCCTTTCTCACCGTGGATCGATCACATCACATCACATGGCCCCGATCGATATATGGAATTGATGGGCAGTAAGTTAGTGGCCGATCGATGGTACTTTGGCCTCCCGTGACGTCCATCGATGGGTCAATCAATGGCCCCGTACGCCCCCCACCGCCAACCACCGTATCTAGCGCGACACGCCGGGATGGCCGCCGAAATGGGCGGGCACGCAGCAGATGCCGAACGTCGCCGGCCAGGATACAATCTGGGTGGTGTCTGGTCGACCAAGGACGCCAATTTCGCGTCGCCTTTTGTTGTTCCACACGCACCCATGCCGGAAATGCGGCCATGTTGGAGGGTGGGATGATTGGCGTACGTATAGGCATTGTTGAAATATATTGGCCATCTTTTCCCGTCAGCTCGGATTTTTGAACGAGTTGGCTGAAGCCATGTCTGGAGCAGCATGGCGGTCCATCTTTACTCTTGCCTACTAAGCTTTTGGTTGGTTGCCGGGAGTAGTAGTTAGTTGTCCATCCCCAATCATGGAATTAATGCAGTGGTGGTGCTCGGGGAGTACAGTCTTGGCGCTAGTTCTCCCTGAGAAAAATATCTCCGGCCTAGTGGCCACCTTTCTCATTTGCCTGAATAACAAGAATATGGTACTACTACTTATCCTGTACTGCTATGGTATGGTAGTCCTGTGTGCTAATTAAGGCACTAAAGCCATGGAAGGCGTGTTGAACTCACTGGTGGTCCTTAATCATGCATGGCAACCACCCCAATCATCCATCGTATCATGCCGAGTACTGTTCAAAATAAAAAGCTAGCTAGTGCAAACCAAAAGCGTACGGCTCACTTCCTTGCCGACGTGTGTTCATTCTTGTTGGAATTTTCAACGTGCCCAAAAAACTCCAATCTACAGTATTGATTCCTCGAAAAATGAAAAATAAACATGGAGCTAGTTCTATTTTCCCATCCTATATATATGGCGTTGCTTTCAGCAGTATCCTCGGTGCCACCTACTACCACTAACACTATTGGGCGCGATTTAATACGGTTATGACCACCAGTTGATGCGCCCCGGAAGGCGATCATGAGAGCTGCCATTCTCGTGCGTTCTGAATTCTGATCAACATGATCGCCACATGTGTTGGTTTGGGCCATTCATACACGTATGTGAACGATCCAAACTCGGAGGCCGGACCCATCGGGAAAATGAAAATGGACAGGAATAATCTGGTGTCAGGTTTCTTTACTCTGAACCCGTCAGACACCTCCAAATCTGGTGACATATGACATGTGCTCCCACTGCCGGTAGTACGTGGCACTGCTCGGTTGCCATGTCGGGTGAGGCATCGATACCGCATCGTGCATGGATCACTCTCAGACCACGAAGTGGTTGCCGACGATGCACTGATCATTTTTGTCACGGTTAGTTGATTAGTCGCGGTAACATCGGAGGAAGCACGCGCATGTGTTACGTACGTACCGTGGCTAAAATGAATTCTAAGAACTGTGTGTTGTTCGACGTACAGCTGCAGATTTCGAGCACCTGAACAGCTCCGCCATGCACCTCCCGCTGCACCACTCGCGGGGCCCCTGCTCGCCGTTGTCGGTCCCGACGGACCTCCCGTTCACGGCGGTGCTCACGCACGACGACGCCCGCATCGCGTCACTCGCCAGGCGCCTCGCCAAGGCGGCGCCGTCGTCTTCCGCGCGCCCCACGGTCACGGTGGCCTCGCTCTACCAGGCGAACGACGAAGACGCCGGCATCGCGGGCTCCCTCGCGTCCGTGCCGCTCACGCCGGGCACGTCGTACGGCGTGGGCAACTACGTGACCCGCATGGGCCTCGGCACCCCGGCCAAGCCGTACGCCATGGTGGTCGACACCGGCTCCTCGCTCACCTGGCTCCAGTGCTCCCCCTGCCGGGTGTCGTGCCACCGCCAGTCCGGCCCGGTGTTCGACCCCAAGACGTCCAGCTCCTACGCCGCCGTCTCCTGCTCCACGCCGCAGTGCAACGACCTCTCCACCGCCACGCTCAACCCGGCGGCCTGCTCCTCCTCCGACGTGTGCATCTACCAGGCCAGCTACGGCGACAGCTCCTTCTCCGTGGGCTACCTCAGCAAGGACACCGTCTCCTTCGGCTCCAACAGCGTGCCCAACTTCTACTACGGGTGCGGGCAGGACAACGAGGGCCTCTTCGGCCGCTCCGCCGGCCTCATGGGCCTGGCCCGCAACAAGCTCTCGCTGCTCTACCAGCTCGCGCCCACCCTCGGCTACTCCTTCTCCTACTGCCTCCCGTCCTCCTCCTCCTCCGGCTACCTCTCCATCGGCTCATACAACCCGGGCCAGTACTCCTACACGCCCATGGTGTCCAGCACGCTCGACGACTCGCTCTACTTCATCAAGCTCTCCGGGATGACCGTCGCCGGGAAGCCGCTGGCCATCTCCTCCTCCGAGTACTCCAGCCTGCCCACCATCATCGACTCCGGCACGGTCATCACGCGCCTGCCCACCACCGTCTACGACGCCCTCAGCAAGGCGGTGGCGGGGGCCATGAAGGGGACCAAGCGCGCGGACGCCTACTCTATCCTCGACACCTGCTTCGTGGGCCAGGCGTCGAGCCTGCGCGTCCCCGCCGTCAGCATGGCCTTCTCCGGCGGCGCCGCGCTCAAGCTGTCGGCGCAGAACCTGCTCGTCGACGTGGACAGCTCCACGACGTGCCTCGCGTTCGCGCCCGCCAGGAGCGCCGCCATCATCGGCAACACCCAGCAGCAGACGTTCAGCGTCGTCTACGACGTCAAGAGCAACAGGATCGGCTTCGCCGCCGGCGGCTGCAGATAATTCCTGTGGAAGAAGGTGCACCCGCGCATGCATGTGCGGAATGGATTTAATTTAATTTGCTTCATGTCCCACGATCACTTTCTCAACTCGTCAGATCGACCGACCGACCACACAAGCTCAAGCATGCATCTTGACGACTACACGCCATAAGGTAGATATAAAAAGGGATGTGGTAGTTGATTAAGTGGTGTACATGCATGCA
This sequence comes from Secale cereale, assembly GCA_902687465.1. Lineage (NCBI taxonomy): Eukaryota > Viridiplantae > Streptophyta > Magnoliopsida > Poales > Poaceae > Secale > Secale cereale. The sequence goes on along the minus strand of LR738714.1, from coordinate 567,288,312 downwards.
TGTTTAATTATCACAGCTTCGTTGTGTTACATAAAAGGAGAGATCGAGCACATGACCATACTATTTATAGGATTCGAGCTATTTATATTGTTCAGAACAGATAGTAAAGTATGTGAAGGTGGAAATGTATAACTTGAAAGGCAGATAATCAAGAATTCATGATATGTGAAATACCTTGTTATGTAAATTCTTTGGCAGGTAAAGGTCAAAATAATGTACTTTATAGCTAAGTTAAAGGGGTGCATATGTTTCGAATATGGTGTATAGACCTTCAAAAATTGCTTCTATGTGTGGTGAACATGTGACTTGTAAAAGTGGAAAATGTATGTTGTATTATTATTTTTTGAAATGAGGGCATAAGATTTCCCTCATCTATTAAATAATGGGGAAATTAAGGACAGTAAAATTGAACCCTTTCCGAGGCCTCTCACGCATCCACAAATTTAGGCCGTAGGATCGCGTGACTCAGCTATCCCTGGCCGTCCAAGGAACTTTTTCTCCCGCATGGGCTGTTACTGAGCCGATTCGGTCTGTCCTTTAGCAGCTATTCCCTTTCCGAGGCCTCTCACGCATCCACAAATTTAGGCCGTAGGATCGCGTGACTCAGCTATCCCTGTCCGTCAAAGGAACTTTTTCTCCCGCATGGGCTGTTACTGAGCCGATTCGGTCTGTCCTTTAGCAGCTATTCCCGTGGCCAAATCCAAAGCTTCTCGTTGATACGTCCAAAACGTATCTATAATTTCTGCTTGCTCCATGTCACTTTTGGGTGATATTGCTATGATATTCATACACTTCCATACACTTTTGATCATATTTGGACTAACTTACTAATCCAGTGCACCCCAGTGCCAGTTTCTGTTTTCGGCTGTTTTTGTATTTCAGGTTTTCACGTTACGAGAACTGTCCAGAAAAATCCAGAAAAATTATATAAAAAATCAGCGTTTCGGAAACAACCTTGCGTCCGAAGGACAGCCGGGGGGGGGGGGCGCCTGGGCCCCCCGAAGCTCCCCCGATGCCCTCCTTTGGCATATATTTAAAGTGTCCTCCGAAACCCTGAGAACAGGAACTCTTTTCGCGATCCCATCTCTGTTCCGACGCCGCCGCCGCTTCCAAGATCGGGAGCACCAGGAGAACTCTTCCCGGCACCCTGCCGGAGGGGAGGATCACCACCGGGAGCTTCTCCACCACCATGGACGCCTCCCGGATGACTCGTGAGTAGTCTACCTTGGACCATGAGTCCATGACCAGTAGCTATGTGATGTTCTCCTCCCGTTCTTGTGCTTCACTAATTAGTCCTCGTGAGCTGCCCTACATGATCGAGGCACTTATGTAATCCTTATGTTGTTGCTATGTTGAGTTTGCTGGGATCCGATGGATTATGAGATTATGTTCAGATTGATCCTGAGTAATATATTTGATTCACCTCTTTTATATTTATGTTCATAAGTAATTCTTGCATGTTCTCCGTTGTTATTTATTGCTTTGGCCAAGTAATACGTAGTGACTCCAAGAGGGAACGTTATGCTCGATTGTGGGTTCATGCCCCTCGATGACTAGCTTGAGTGACAGAAACATGAGTCTAGGGGATGTGCTGTTGCCACAGGGGGGAAAACAACGGTGCTTGTGCCCGCGGGTGCAAGGATTGTTTACTTTACGCAAAGTTCTTTTAATGCAGTTGTCTGTTGCATTGAGTTTACACTATGGGTGGGACTCGCAACTTAATACCAGCGAGATGTTCTGGATAGATATCTCAAGGTGGATGATTAGTAGTAGATATTGATGGATTTCGGTCTACTTACTTTGGCATACCGCCCATGCTTTGAACCTCAACCTTTCTTGCAATGTAGTCAGCATTGGTTTGCGTTCGTGGTCCTGTCAATTGCCCAGCTGTAATTTGTTTACCTCACATAGCTGTTTTATCGTCTTTTGGGAGAGAGACATCACTAGTGAACATCATGAGACTCCGGTCCATATTACCATCATTGATCACATCCACTATTTACTTTTCGTTATTATTTACTATTGCAAAACACTATCTATCACTACTATCATTGCTTTTAATCCTTTGTGAACTACAAGGCCGGAGGGATTGACAACCTCTCTGTACTCGTTGGGAGCAAAGTTATTTGTATCTGTGTGCAGGTCCACGTTGATTGCTACTAATCTGGAGCTGTAGCAGTTGACACCTACTTGTTGAACCTAGGAGTCTTTGGGGATTCGATCCTTGGCATCTTTGCTAAGGGAAAACACTTCTACATACTGCATCTTACACCTTCCACTTGGGGTAACCAACGAGGGGTTCGAGGCCCATCAAGGAGTATTTTCTGGCGCCGTTGCCGGGGACTCCACTCTTCAGGATAGGGGAGTTGCATGCTATCTTTTACCTTTGCTTTTTAGTCTTGTTAGTTTACCTTTCATTTTTGCTTTAGTATCCTTTATCAAAAATCACAAAAAAATTATTTGCCTTTTTATTAGTAGTCCTTTCTGTTTAGCCAAACATGTTAGGATTTGGTGCTTTGAGGGAATCAGAAGTTCTAGATTTCCATCAAAGAGATGGAGAAAATATGAAGAAGGCATGGGACAGAATTTCTGATGCACATAGAAGAATTATGCCTTGGATACCTATAAAAATTGTGCTTAAAAATTTTTACCATGGTCTTTTTAAATGGTGTAAACACTCCCTTGACATTATAGCTGAGGGAGATTTCCTAGAGTGTGATGAAGCTAGAGCTCTTGAAATTATACATGGTCTATCTAGTTACTTTGTTTATGATCATAATTTTGATACTGTCATAGATAGACTTGCTACTATTGAAAAGAGAATGGATGCTCTAGACTTAATGAAGGTAGAGAAACCTAAACCCAATAAGGGAGATATTTTGGAAATAGATAATGACTGGGAGCCTCTTGTTAGGATTAGCATCTCTAATCAAGACTTCCTTGCTTATTGTGATATTGGATCTATGGTTTCTACTATGCCAAAAATTGTTCATGATTCTTTAAAATTAACATGGATAGATTACCGTCTTATCATGAACATACTAATGGAGATATTTCTGAAATCCAGGGAAGAATAAAAGATGTGCCAGTTAAATTCCTTAAAGGGATTGCAATGGTTGATTTCTTCATCATGGAGCCAAACCAAGGAAATATAGTGCTTGGAAGGGACTTCCTCCGAGCGGTAAAAGGCTTCATCGATATAGGTAAGGGACAAATCCGCTTATGCGGGAAGGCAAAAGGTGTGTACCCCTTTCCTAGAAGGAACAAGAATGAACTTGTTGAGGAACCATTTGAAACAATTTATAACTCCGATTATTATGATGGTTATTGATTCCTCTATGCATTATGCCTAGCTTAAAGGCATAAAAGAAAGCGCTTTTGGGAGGCAGCCCACATGAATATTTTTTTTTCTTTTGTTGTGTCTTGATGTTGTTTACTGCTGTAGCATCATCATTGTATCTTTGCTTTTCATATTTGTGCCAAGTATAGCCTCTGATTGCTAGAAAGTTCAAAAGTTGTGAGGTGCTGTCCAGGAAACAGATTCTGTCCTTGGATAGAAAAATTCGTATAAAATCACCAGATCATCTTTTTGGTCTCAATTTTTTCGACAGCGTTCTCTATATAATTTTATTTCGTGCGTCTGTTCTGAGTTTTTTGATTTGAGTTGCAGAAGTATCCCGAACAGATCAATTACTACCTGCTGTTCTGTTTTTCACAGATTCTGTCCTGTTTTGCCTTTCCTTCACTTTGCAAATCAAGAGCTTGCTTTTTCTTTGCAAAAACCTTTTGGCAATCTTGAGAAACAGTAGAACTTCAAGAATATCTTTATTTCCAGCAAGGTATAATTATTTTATTAAGGATACTAACCTCGCTAATCAGATTATGATGAGTTATGTATGAAGGGAGTTTTCAAGTGTGCGAGGGAAGATGATAAAAAGATTTAGGAGTGTCAAGCGCTCAAGCTTGGGGATGCCCCCGTGCACCCCCAAGAAATATTCAAGGAGACTCAAGCGTCTAAGCTTGGGGATGCCCCCGTGCATCCCCTTCTCCATCAACATTATCAGTTCGTCTTTCGTTTCGCTATATTTTTATCACTTCATGTGTTATGTGCTATGCTTGGAGCGTCTTGCTTTTAGTTTTCTTTTTAGTTTTTCATAACGAGTCGGGACTCAGCATTCTTTATGTGGGAGAGAAACACGCTCCACTTATACCTAGAACATAACATAGAATTTTCATGTCTATCTATGCTGTGTGTATTCTTTGTCTTTTAATAGCTACTATCATGCTCTGCTCTTAGTATTCATGCTTATCTTTTCAAAGAGCTTTTGTTTAGTTGGTTGCTTGAACTCTCTTTAATTACCATGCTCACCTTATTAAGAGAGTTTGCTTCTGTTGCATTGGTTAATGTGTCTATGATAAAGATGCTACGTGCATAATGGTGCTTAGTAGTTCAGGTTTTCTTATGGTTAATCCCAAATAGCTGGGGGGTTCCCAATGTGTTAATGGAGTACCAACATGATTTGTTTGCCTATGATATGGTATGGTTTAGTAATATCTTCCTTCGAGAATTTATTTTGATTGACTTAGCGTATGCTCACGCATATTTAAGACTGTAAAGAAAGTCTGTCAAGCCTTGATGATCTTTTATTTCTGAGTAGCGATATAACTTCCATGCCTGATTCAATATTGCTTTGTCGCTCTGCATGATTATGACCGTCATTGCTCTCTTAGTTGGTCGCTCCCAGTCTTTTTGCTAACCTCCACCTGTACTAAGCAAACTAACTTTGCAATATATAGCTCATGGGAAAGTAGCTTAAAAACTATTTGTGGTAAAGAATATGTTGCTTATGTATCTTATTTCTTATAAGTTGCTTGCTGAGCGGTAACCATGTTTCTGGGGACGCCATCAACTGTCACACTTTTGTTGAATATCATGTGAGTTGCTATGCATGTTCGTCTTGTCTGAAGTAAGGGTGATTTGCCGTGGGTTGTATGAATATGCATATTGTTAGAGAAGAACATTGGGCCGCCAACCAAAGCCATGTATCATGGTGGAAGTTTTAGCTTGGACGTTAATCATCAATCTCTTATGAGAATATGCTTATGCATTGAAGAGGAGTCCATCATCTATTTTCTATGTTGTCCCGGTATGGATGTCCTCAAGTTGAGATCTATCAAAAACGAGAAATCAAATGCGATTTATCTCCTTGGACCTTTGTACAGGTGGCATAGAGGTACCCCTTTGTGACACTTGGTTGAAACATATGTAATGCAATGATAACCCATGGAGATCCGAGCTAATTAGGACAAGGTGCGAGCACTATTCGTATACGATGCATGAGGCTTGCAAATTATAGGATGTCTTATGCATGACACATATGAAGTACTACTACCGTTGACAAAATTGCTTCCATGTTTTCAAAATAAAAAGCTCTAGCACTTAACCTTTCTTTTACTTTTATGTTGAAGCACCAACTACTGAGAGCATGATTGTCATTCTGAGTGTAATGTGCATTGTCCCAAAGTAGCATTGTCTTTTGCATGATTGTGATATCGTTTATTCTGAAATGATTGTATCTAGTCATCACTTAAACGGTTAAACCTTGAAGGTGCCCCTGCATTTATTTTTTGCATCACTAAAGGGGCAAGCTAGATATCACTTTATCATATTTGCACATCATGTTCATTGCAAATCTATTTGATGTTTCAGTTTCATATTGTAAAACTTTCAGTCATTTGTGATTTTCTCATGAGGCAACTTAATTACTTTAGAATCATTGTCTCAGTAAGCTTTTGTCATATGACTATGAAAAAGTCCTATATGGTTAATAGCATGTCACCACAGAAATTATTCTTGTTATCATTTACCTACTCGAGGACGAGCATGAATTAAGCTTGGGGATGTTGATACGTCCAAAACGTATCTATAATTTCTGCTTGCTCCATGCCACTTTTGGGTGATATTGCTATGATATTCATACACTTCCATACACTTTTGATCATATTTGGACTAACTTACTAATCCAGTGCACCCCAGTGCCAGTTTCTGTTTTCGGCTGTTTTGCATTTCAGGTTTTCACGTTACGAGAACTGCCCAGAAAAATCCAGAAAAATTATATAAAAAATCAGCGTTTCGGAAACAACCTTGCGTCCGAAGGACAGCCGGGGGGGGGGGGGGCCC
>LR738714.1:567199819-567282067 GCA_902687465.1 Secale cereale | reverse complement strand
CCCCCCCTGGGCCGCGCCGGGGGGGCGCCTGGGCCCCCCGAAGCTCCCCCGATGCCCTCCTTTGGCATATATTTAAAGCGTCCTCCGAAACCCTCAGAACAGGAACTCTTTTCGCGATCCCATCTCTGTTCCGCCGCCGCCGCCGCTTCCAAGATCGGGAGCACCAGGAGAACTCTTCCCGGCACCCTGCCGGAGGGGAGGATCACCACCGGGAGCTTCTCCACCACCATGGACGCCTCCCAGATGACTCGTGAGTAGTCTCCCTTGGACCATGAGTCCATGACCAGTAGCTATGTGATGTTCTCCTCCCGTTCTTGTGCTTCACCAATTAGTCCTCGTGAGCTGCCCTACATGATCGAGGCACTTATGTAATCCTTATGCTGTTGCTATGTTGAGTTTGCTGGGATCCGATGGATTATGAGATTATGTTCAGATTGATCTTGAGTAATATATTTGATTCACCTCTTTTATATTTATGTTCATAAGTAATTCTTGCATGTTCTCCGTTGTTATTTATTGCTTTGGCCAAGTAATACGTAGTGACTCCAAGAGGGAACGTTATGCTCGATTGTGGGTTCATGCCCCTCGATGACTAGCTTGAGTGACAGAAACATGAGTCTAGGGGATGTGCTGTTGTCACAAGGGGGAAAACAACGGTGCTTGTGCCCGCGGGTGCAAGGATTGTTTACTTTACGCAAAGTTCTTTTAATGTAGTTGTCTGTTGCATTGAGTTTACACTATGGGTGGGACTCGCAACTTAATACCAGCGAGATGTTCTGGATAGATATCTCAAGGTGGATGATTAGTAGTAGATATTGATGGATTTCGGTCTACTTACTTTGGCGTACCGCCCATGCTTTGAACCTCAACCTTTCTTGCAATGTAGTCAGCATTGGTTTGCGTTCGTGGTCCTGTCAATTGCCCAGCTGTAATTTGTTTACCTCACATAGTTGTTTTATCGTCTTTTGGGAGAGAGACATCACTAGTGAACATCATGAGACTCCGGTCCATATTACCATCATTGATTACATCCACTATTTACTTTTCGTTATTATTTACTATTGCAAAACACTATCTATCACTACTATCATTGCTTTTAATCCTTTGTGAACTACAAGGCCGGAGGGATTGACAACCTCTCTGTACTCGTTGGGAGCAAAGTTATTTGTATCTGTGTGCAGGTCCATGTTGATTGCTACTAATCTGGTGCCGTAGCAGTTGACACCTACTTGTTGAACCTAGGAGTCTCTGGGTATTCGATCCTTGGCATCTTTGCTAAGGGAAAACACTTCTACATACTGCATCTTACACCTTCCACTTGGGGTAACCAACGAGGGGTTCGAGGCCCATCACTCGTTCGCTAACATTCTCAATGTTGGATGCCGATCGGATGAACGTGATTCTGCTTCGCCCTCCAATAAAAGGATTCTGCTTTGTGTATTCATAGACTCCTCTTCCCGCACACGCCTTGCACTCCACCCCCGACCCATCGCCGCGCCGTCGTCACCGCAGAGACAAAGAGAAAGAGAGAGTGTCGACGATGGCAACGGCGGGCCAAACGGACTGCCAAGCACATCCTGCAAAGTGGAGCCGCTCGGATCTCTGGCCTAATCGAGTCTCCAAATCTCGCACAAAAAAAGGGATAAAGGTGATGGCGGCGGCCGGAGTCACATCCTTCGACAGGTCTGTGTATCTCTCCTCCTTTTGTGCATCCGCTGTTTTCTATGAATCGCTTACTCGACCTGGTCTCCGAGAAGGTCAAATAGGAGAAGAAGAGGAGAGGCTGAGCACATGTGTATCACTGTCGTGCAAGAAGATGATGTATTTGAGCCTAACGCCACTGCCCACACGCATGATGAGGCGCCCTCATGTGACGACCGAACCTTGGAAGGGGATCGATCCCACAGAGAATTTTTGGATGAGGAAAGCAAGACGACGAGATGAGGTAGGAGAAGGGGATTGGGATTCAGAAGGAGAGAGTTCAGTTTACTCGCTGACCAATACAACATAGCTGGAGACATTAGTAGTCACTTACACACGCTTGGTCACAGGTGGCCAAAGACGCCCATTGGGCTCAGCCCGGTTACCCTTCTCCCTATTTAGTCCACTACTACATAGGAGCAGGTGTGACATTTTCCCCGTCTTGAGCGAGAGTGTCATCGGTCCAGCATAGTGCACCAGGGTAGCGCTGACGGAGCACCGTGTAATCCTCCCAGGTAGCCGAGTCCGGTGAGAGTGAAGTCCATTGAACACGGACCTGCACAATGGAAGAATTACCTTTCTTGACCATACGATGATACAAAATGACTTCCGGTTGGAGCGGGGCAGCCGTGAGATCTGGTGTGCGGGGCAACTCTGAGAAGACTGGTGTGTAAATCTGGTGTAAATGGCTTCAACTGGGAGACATGGAACACGTTGTGTATTCTGCTGTCAGGTGGTAATGTCAACTTGTATACCATGGCGCCGATGCGTTGCTCCACTGTGAATGGTCCAAAGAATTTGTATGCCAGCTTGGGACATGGACGATTGGCCACTGTGGATTGAGTGTAAGGTTGAAGCTTGAGTAGTACTGATAACCCACAAGTGTAGGGGATCGCAACAATTTTCGAGGGTAGAGTATTCAACCCAAATTTATTGATTCGACATAAGGGGAGCCAAAGAATACTCTCAAGTATTAGCAGTTGAGTTGTCAATTCAACCACACCTGGAAAACTTAATATCTGCAGCAAAGTATTTAGTAGCAAAGTAATATGGAAGTAACGGTAACAGTGGCAAAAGTAGCGATAGTAGTTTTGTAGTGATTGTAACAGTAGCAGCGGTAAAGTAACTAAGCAACAAGCAATATGTGAAAAGATCATAGGCATTGGATCAGTGATGGATAATTATGTCGGATGCGATTCCTCATGTAATAATTATAACATAGGGTGACACGGAACTAGCTCCAGTTCATCAATGTAATGTAGGCATGTATTCCGAATATAGTCATACGTGCTTATGGGAAAGAACTTGCATGACATCTTTTGTCCTACCCTCCCATGGCAGCGGGGTCCTATTGGAAACTAAGGGATATTGAGGCCTCCTTTTAATAGAGTACCGGACCAAAGCATTAACACATAGTGAATACATGAAGTCCTCAAACTACGGTCATCACCGGAAGTGGTCCTGATTATTGTCACTCCGGGGTTGCCGGATCATAACACATAGTAGGTGACTAATGACTTGCAAGATAGGATCAAGAACTCACATATATTCATTAAAACATAATAGGTTCACATCTGAAATCATGGTACTCGGGCCCTAGTGACAAGCATTAAGCATGGCAAAGTCATAGCAACATCAATCTTAGAACATAATGGATACTAGGGATCAAACCCTAACAAAACTAACTCGATTACATGGTAAATCTCATCCAACCCATCACCGTCTAGCAAGCATACGATGGGATTACTCACGCACGGCTGTGAGCATCATGGAATTGGTGATGGAGGAAGGTTGTTGATGATGACGACGACGATCTCCACTCTCTGGAGCCCCGAGCGGACTCCAGATCAGCCCTCCCGGGAAAGATTAGGGCTTGGCGGCGGCTCCGTGTCATAAAACGCGATGAATCCTTCTCTCTGATTTTTTTCTCCCCGAACATGAATATATGGAGTCGAGGCATATGTCGGTGAAGCCTCAGGGGGCCCACGAGGCAGGGGGCGCGCCCGGGGGGCGCCCCCATCCTCGTAAACATGGTGTGGGCCCCCTGGTCTGGTTCTTTCCGCAGGTATATTTTATATATTCCAAAATAAATCTCCGTTGATTTTCATGTCATTCCAAGAACTTTTATTTCTACACAAAAATAACACCATGGCAGTTCTGCTGAAAACAGCATCAGTCTGGGTTAGTTCCATTCAAATCATGCAAGTTAGAGTCCAAAAGAAGGGCAAAAGCGTTTGGAAAAGTAGATACGTTGGAGACGTATCAACTCCCCCAAGCTTAAACTTTTGCTTGTCCTCAGGCAATTTAGTTGATAAACTGAAAGTGATAAAGAAAAACTTTGACAAACTCTATTTGCTCTTGTTGTTGTAAATATGTAAAGCCAACATTCAAGTTTTCAGCAAAGATTATGAACTAACCACATTCACAATAACTTTCAAGTCTCATGTTTACTCATATCAATGACACAATCAACTAGCGAGTAATAAAAATAAGCCTCGGATGACAACACTTTCTCAAAACAATCATAATATGATATAACAAGATGGTATCTCGCTAGCCCTTTATGAGACCGCAAAACATAAATGTAGAGCATCTCTGAAGATGAAGGACTGACTAGACATTGTAATTCATGGAAAAGAGATCCAGTCACAATCATACTCAATGTAAATTAATAGCAATGCATGCAAATGACAGCGGTGCTCTCCAACTGGTGCTTTTTAATAAGAGTTCTCGAATCTTCCATGCTACACACAATATAGGAAGTTCCCAAATAGAATGGTAAAGTTTATACTCCCCCAACCACCAACAAGCACACTCCATGGCTGGCCTGAAACAACGGGTACTGTCCATACCAACAACAACCCTGGGGGAGTTTTGTTTAATTATTATGATTTGAGCATGGGACTGGGCATCCCGATTACCAGCCATTTTCTTATGAATGATGAGCGGAGTCCACTCATCGTGAGAATAACCCACCTAGCATGGAAGATATAGACATCCCTAGTTGATACATGAGCTGTTCGAGCATGCAAAACAGAATTTCATTTGAAGGTTTGGAGTTTGGCACATACAAATTTACTTGGAATGGCAGGTAGATACCGCATATAGGAAGGTACGATGGACTCATATGGAACAACTTTTGGGTTCATGGAAGTGGATGCACAAGCAGTATTCCCGCTTAGTACAAGTGAAGGCTAGAAAGAGACTAGGAAGCGACCAGCTAGAGAGCGACATCAGTCATGAACATGCATTAAAATTAATCAACAATGAATGCAAGCATGAGTAGAATATAAATCCCCATGAACGTAAATATCGTGGACGCTATGTTGATTTTATTTCAACTACATGCGTGAACATGTGCCAAGTCAAACCACTTGAATCATTCAAAGGAGGATACCACCCTATCATACCACATCACAACCATTTTAATATCATGTTGGCACGCACGGTAAACCATTATAAACTCCTAGCTAATTAAGTATGGCATGAGCAGCTATGATCTCTAATTGTCATCGCAAGCATGTTTCATTCATAATAGGCTGAATCAGGAACGATGAACTATCATATTTACAAAAACAAGAGAGGTCGAGTTCATACCAGCTTTTCTCATCTCAATCAATTCATCATATATCGTCATTATTGCCTTTAACTCGCACGACCGAACGGTGTGGAAAATAATAATAGTGCATGTGCATTGGACTGAGCTGGAATCTGCAAGTATTTAATACAATGGAGAATACAAAGTTATATGGCTCATGGTTAAATCAACAGTAATGCATACGAGAGCCACTAAACATTTTCATCATGGTATTCTCCTCTTGACCCCCAAAGAAAAGAAAAGAAACTATTTACACGGGAAAGCTCCCAACAAGCAAAAGAAGAATGAGAAATCTTTTTGGGTTTTATTTTAATTACTACTACTACAGGCATGAAAAGCAAACTAGCTAATAGTTACAACTAATTTTTTTTGTTTTTCTTATGATTTTTCTAACGCAAAAGAAAAAGACTAAGAAAAGAAATTAAACTAGCATGGATAGTACAATGAAAAAGTATGAGCACCGACAACTGGAGTGAGTGTGTGAATATGAATGTAATGTCGGTGAGAAATACGTACTCCCCCAAGATTAGGCTTTTGGCCTAAGTTGGTCTATTACCACGGATCAAAGCTACTCTCTCCGGTGCACGGAGGAGCGTCCTTTGGGTGCCACTGGTTGGCAATCTCATCCGGATCCCACCGATAAACCGACTGCCGGTAGGGGTCTAGTGGTGGCTCCGGCTCCGGCTCTGAAGCTTTTGCTTGGCTCCAGTACGTGCTACTTCTCGAGCTTATGTTGTATTCCCTCGAATAGGAAAGGGTGATGCAGCACAGTAGCGTACGTATTTCCCTCAGTTTTTGAGAACCAAGGTATCAATCTAGTAGGAGACCACGTGCGAGTCCCTCGCACCTGCACAAACAAATAAGAACTTCGCAGCCAACGCGATAAGGGGTTGTCGATCCCTTTACGGTCACTTACGTAAGTGAGATCTGATACAGATGATAGTTTGATATTTTTGGATATAAGAACAAAAAGTAAAAGGGGAAAAGTAAAGTAGATTGTAGATTGATATGTTGAGAATAGACCCGGGAGCCATAGGTTTCTCTAGTGGCCCCTCTCATGATAGCGGTATTCTACGGCGGGTAAACAAATTACTATCGAGCAATTGATAGAAAATCGAATAATTATGAAACTATCTAGGCATGATCATTATATATAGTCATCACGTCCGAGACAAGTAGACTGAAACGATTCTGCATCTACTACTATTACCCCACACATCGACCGCTACCAGCATGCATCTAGAGTATTAAGTTCATAAGAACAGAGTAACGCCTTAAGCAAGATGACATGGTGTAGAGCGATAAACTCAAATAACATGATATAAACGCCATCTTTTTATCCTCGATGGCAACAATACAATACGTGCCTTGCTCATAAATAATCTTGATCATAAACCCATAATTCATCGGATCTCGACAAACACACCGCAAAAAGAGATTACATCGAATAGATCTCCTCGAAGACCGAGGTGAACTTGGTATTGAGATCGAAAGAGAGAGAAGAAGCCATCTAGATACTAGCTATGTACCTGAAGGTCTGTGGTAAACTACTCACAACTCATGGTGAGGCGATGATGATGATGTAGAAGCACTCCGTGGTAGATCCCCCCTCTGACGGAGCTCTGGAACAGGCCCCAAGATGGGATCTCACGGGAACAGAAGGTTGCGGCGGTGGAACTTGGGTTTTCTCTGTTGTTCTGATGGTTTTGGGGTACGTAGGTATATATAGGAGGAAGAAGGGCACCGGGGGCCAGACGTGGGGCCCACGAGGCAGGGGGCGCGCCCTGTAGGGGGGGCACGCCCCCCACCCTCGTGGACACCACGTGTGCCCTACTCCGTGGTTCTCAAGTCTCCCGTGCGTATTTTGCTCCAAAAATATCTCTCCCGAAGGTTTCATTCCGTTTGGACTCTGTTTCATATTCCTTTTCTGTAAAACCCTGAAATAGGCAAAAAAACAGCAATCTGGACTGGGCCTTTGGGTTAATAGGTTAGTCCCAAAGATAATATAAAAGAGTATAACAAAGCCCATTAAACATCCAAAACATCATAAATAATAGCATGGAACAATAAAAAATTATAGATACGTTGGAGATGTATCAAGCATCCCCAAGCTTAATTCCCGCTCGTCCTCGAGTAGGTAAATGATAAAAACAGATTTTTTGATGTGGAATGCTAACCAACATAATTTTCAATGTAATTCTCTTAATTGTGGCATGAATGTTCAGATCCGAAAGATTCAAGACAAAAGTCTATATTGACATAAGAAATAATAATACTTCAAGCATACTAACAAAGCAATCATGTCTTCTCAAAATACTATGGCTAAAGAAAGTTATCCCTACAAAATCATATAGTCTCGCTATGCTCCCTCTTCATCACACAAAATATTCATATCATGCACAACCCCGGTTTCAGCCAAGCACTTGTTTTCATACTCTATTTTTGCAAATCTTTCAACTTTCACGCAATACATGAGCGTGAGCCATGGATATAGCACTATGGGTGGAATAGAATGGTGGTTGTGGAGAAGACAAAAAGGAGGGAGATAGTCTCACATCGACTAGGCGTATCAACGGGCTATGGAGATGCCCATCAATAGATATCAATGTGAGTGAGCAGGGATTCCCATGCAACGGATGCACTAGAGCTAAATATGTATGAAAGCTCAACAAAAGAAACTAAGTGGGTGTGCATACAACTTGCTTGCTCATGAAGACATAGGGCATTTGAGGAAGCCCATCATTGGAATGTACAAGCCAAGTTCTATAATGAAAATTCCCACTAGTATATGAAAGTGACTAACCATGAGACTCTCTATCATGAAGAACATGGTGCTACTTTGAAGCACAAGTGTGGAAAAAGATAGTAGCGATTGTCCCTTCTCTCTTTTCTCTTATTTTTTTGGAGGGGCTTTCTCCTTTTTTTTTATTTAGCCCCTCTCTATAATTTTTTTGGGCCATCTCCCTTTTCTTTTATTTGGCCTTTCCTCACATGGGACAACGCTCTAATGATGATAATCATCACACTTTTATTGATTTACAACTCGATATTACAACTCGGTACTAGAACAAAGTATGACCCTATATGAATGCCTCCGACGGTGTACCGGGATGTGCAATGAATCAAGAGTGACATGTATGAAAAATTATGCATGGTGGCCTAGCCACGAATACGATGTCAACTACATGATCATGCATGGCAATATGACAATATGAAGCGTGTCATATGAAAGGAACGATGGAAAGTTGCATGGCAATATATCTCGGAATGGCTATGGAAATGCCATGATAGGTAGGTATGGTGGTTGTTTTGAGGAAGATATGTGGTGGCTGTTTTGAGGAAGATATATAGTGGGTGTATGGTACCGGCGAAAGTTGCGCGGTACAAGAGAGGCTAGCAATGGTGGAAGGGTGAGAGTGTGTAATATCCATGGACTCAACATTAGTCATAAGAACTCATATACTTATTGCAAAAATTTACGAGTCATCAAAACAAAGCAATCAACACATGTTCCTAGGGGGAGGTTGGTAGGAGTTAACCATCGCGCGCGCCCGACCTCCACACAACAGATGACACTCTACAAATACCTCATGCTCTAACTTCGTCACATTGCGGTTCACCATACGTGCATGCTACGGGAATCACTAACCTTAACACAAGTATTTCTCAATTTCATAATTACTCTATGTGACACCCCGAGACCAATGCGCCAAGTGTCAGTCAGTTATTCGTCGCCGTTGCCATGTCGTCTGCTTGCGTGTTGCATCTTTGCCTTGTCATAATGTGCATTGCATCAGCATGTTTTCAAAACTTGCACTCGTCCGAGTCCGCCCGTCCTTTCCGTTGTCCGTTCTAAGCCCAGACACACTTGCACGCGCCCGCGGCGCCTCCCAATATTTATTGTATGAGTGGCCGGAAAACGTTTTCGGAATGGGTTGAAACTTGGTGTGTGGTCTTATTATAGCATAGGTAGACCGCCTGTCAAATTTCGTCGCATTCGGAGTTCGTTTGATAGCCCAACGGTTAACCGCGTTAACAGTCGAAGCCCCTTCTCTTTTGGCCCAGCACCCCCTCCACAACAGCCCGCTAGCCCATCCCAACCACCTCCATGCTCTCGGTCGTTGGATCGTGATCGCGTGGCCGAAAACCGCTCCTCATTTAGACCCTCCTAGCTCCCTCTAGCTATAAAAACGTCCCTCCCGTCCAAATCTGGAAACCCTAGTCCATTTTCCTCGATTTCCGTGCCCCTTCACAGCTCCTTCGCGTAGCCGGACGTGTCCGCGTCGCCGTCGGACATGTCCACCCCACCTCCACGTCGCCCGGGCCAATCCCAGGCTGCCACGTCAGCTCCGCCGCTGCCTAGAGCCACTCATGCGCCACCACGTCACCGCCTCCACGCCTCCACCCGCCGCGGCCCGGGGAAGCCCATCGCGGACCCACCCGGGCCCGGATATGCGCCGCCGCCTCCCGCGAGTGCCCGCGCGCCCGAGCCGCTTCGACCCCGCCGCTGCCGCCTAACCGCGCCTGGTTGACTCTGCCTTCGAGCCAGCCGTCGGCTTCCTCCTCGCCCGCCGCGCCTCGTCGACCTCCACCGCTCTGCCCGCGTTCGGCCGCCGGATCCATTTCCCCGCGCCGCCTGCTGCCGGATCCGGACGGACCCGCCCCGCCTCGCTTGCCCCGCCATCCCCTGTGCGTTGCCAGCGCCGCCAAGTCCTCTGTCGGCCACGACCGTGCGGGAGGACGACGACGCCCCAACGCCCAGCCTCGCGTGTCCCGCGGGCCGGCCCGTCCTGCGCCCATGGGCCGGCCAGCTCAAGCCTCCCACCACCCGCCGGCCTGCCCGACCGCTCCTCCAGCTGGGCCGAGGCCCACTAAGTGAGAGCACCTGGCCAACCCTATCCTTCGCCCCGGGCGTAGCTTGGTATGTTGGGCCCGTACTGTTTTTTTTTCTCTTTCTCTGAAAAAACTGCTAAGTCCTAAAAATCTGTTAATATGTGTGCATGTTTGAGTGGCTGTATCTTTTCGTGTCGTGATCCGAATTGAGCATATAATATGTCCAAATGTTCGTTGTGATATGCTCTTCATTTTGTTCCACTGTGGCATGCTTGTTTGAGTTCATCTTGATGCCCTAATCATCTTTGCAAGAGTGCTATATGTTTAAAACTGCTGATAACTGTAATTTTGTTGCATGCTTGTGGTGATGGTAACTTTGTGCATGTTGGTCAAAATGGAGTGTGTGATATGTCCAAATGTTCATTGTGAAGTGCTCTACATGTTGATTGATGTAGCATTCATGTTAGGTGCCATCTTGCCATGTTAATCTCTGTTGCAAAAGTGCATGTGATTTGACTTGTTCATAGCTATTGGTGTGTTTGTCTTTTATGCCTCACTAGACGACCAGTTGCGCCAAATGGCGCAAAGACCCATTTAAAACCATGTTCGTGTTGAAAATATTTGCATTTTTTCAATAATCGTATATTTGAGTACATTTGGTAAGAACTTATACCCCTTATTTATAAAGGAAACTAAATGCAAATATTTTATTAAGGTAATAATGTCACAAATTATATCATCGGTAGGTAAAGATAGTTGAGTCTACAATTAGGAACTCCGAGTAGCTGTAAACTTGCATTGAAAAAAAGTAAACACAAGTGACACAATAAAATGTACTTAATACATGAACTCGTGAACATTGCGTACAAAAGTTAATAGAAATAGTGGTCAATTACATCATATAATTTGGTTCTATACTCTTTTGTGTGTATATATCCTGAATGCTACCCCTTTGTGATCAACTCTTTGTCCTTCAAATCAAATGGCACAACTACCGCCCCTTGTGGAAAAATAAAGGACTATGTAATACTCATAAATGTAAAAGGAAAACATCATGTGATGCATCTCAACCTGCGCAAAACAATGTAAAAACCATACATGCTATCTACACTCTCATCGTCTAGCAAAGCATAAGTAGTTGAGGGACCCTGTACAAAAGAATTGACAATTAGCAAGAAAGAAGCATGCCATCAGCTGTCTAGACAACCATAAAACAGTAAGTGGCAAAAGCCCCATCAGAATTAGCATTTCCCATCCAGTTTATGAGCTAAAGTTGAGCATTCACCGGTCGATAAAACATACTCCCTCCGTCCCAAAATTCTTGTCTTCGATTTGTTAAAATATGGATGTATCTAGTCATGTTTTAGTGTTTGATACATCCGTATCTAGAGAAATGTTAGACAAGAATTTTGGGACGGAGGGAGTATTAAGCATCAGCTATGAAACAAACTCTATTTTCCTAATAAGACAACATAGATATGAAGTGGGAAAACCCTATTTTGCCATCCAGTTTATGAGCTAAAGTGGAAAGCTATGGTCACAAATGCATAAATAAACAATATAGAAAATTAGTTAAACATATTCTGTTTTTTCCCTTGAAATACCTAAAGGAGCACGCTAATTCCACGTGTGCTTTGAAAAAAGTACAATGTATTACTTGTTTTAGTTGTGGGAAACACATTCTGCCTTATAACCTTTGATAATAAGATAGACATCGTTTTGAAAAGTATTAGAAGCATGTGTATTTTGAAGTAATTTCCTGTGTGAGCAAGGATGCATAGTAAAAAATATATGGCCTTGTATATAAAAAAACAGAGAAGGAAAATCAATCAAAAAGGAAAAAAGATACAATGGAGCATAATAGAACCCTTGGAAGCATCTCAGGCGGAAGTAATAGGCCTGTGAAAGCAGTAGAAGACCAGCGTGCAGGGTAGCCTGCTCATAGGCGTGCATAAAACAACATTACACCGCGTTCCATGAGAAAGCCCTCAGTGGCACCCCCTCTGGGGCGGTGTGAAGACACTATCAAAGACCACTATCTTGCTCCCTCCATATGCTCTAGATGACCAGAGAGATAAAAGCGTTCCTAGTTTCTTTTGCTCACCCTGCATTCTTGACCAAGCATCCTGCCACCAGGCCCGGAGAGCAATATTAGTATGAGTGACCTCGTTTCAGTGAATGTACATTGACAACATACAATTTTTGCAGTTGATATCTAACTAAGACATCTCTTCCCAAATTACCAAGATTAAAATATTGTTCCGATGGTTAGCACAACAGACGCCAGCCAACATAATGGTCGTCCTAAAATATTGTCGTGCTCAAACATCAAATAAGCGACAACTAACTCTAATTGTTCAGGGCAAAAGACAACACAACATGTGAATTGCACACGATCCCTGTACTTTTATTTTGGTTGCAAGATTTTCACATTCGTACAAAATTCAGAAGTTTAGATACAGAAAATTTTATCAAAAGTGCAACAAAGTCACTTCAGGTGAATGATTAAATCAACGATTTTTTCTTTTCTAATCAAACCATACAGTCTACACAATCTATTTGAGAAGCAGTTGAATTAGAAATAGAAGACAGTGAGAAACAGAACAGAAACATACAACATGCAGGAACGTCCTGTGTCCGTCGACTCGTCGGTATTCTTCAGGTCCAGCAAATTAGCAGGATGGTTGCACGTATAAAACTACTTGAGCTGCTGGTTGCGCTCATATGGATCCGTCTCCAGCGAGCTTGCTAGGGTACGGAGATCCTTCTCTCCCGTGACCGCGAGTCACTCGTTGCCGGGGCTGCCATCGACCATGGCTGTAGGAGGTCACCGGGGTGGGTCTATTCTCTATCAGATCTGAGACAAACCATACAAAATTACTAATCGCACTACAACATGACCCCCCCCTATAGCAATGCATTACTATCTTGCAAGGGCTTGATCGACTATAGTGTAGCCTGCTCATAAACAGCCAAACAGGCTCGACATGCACAACCCCAGAAAAACCTCGCCACCATGGAGGCCCGTCCCGAGCTCGCCTCGCCTCACCGCCATATATGCAGTCAAGATGAATGAATCAAAGAGAGGAGGTATTACATTGGGGATCACATCTTCGCTGGAGTGAAGCGCATGCCTATGTCACAGTAGCATCTACTCTGATATAAATCAACTTGGCATACATTTAGAAGGGAGTGAAAAGACGTGCTTCAGCTACCCAGAGTTGGTGTTCAAATGAAATATCAAGTTAGATAATTTAATCCGACTCCTAGGTACTAAACATTTATACATCTTTGAGTCCAGGATATATCAGCATGTAAGAGAAAGACATTACACCTCATGACAATACACTTGTATTGAATAATCAATAGCAGGAAATCAACCTGGCCAAAATAGGTAAATTATACAGCTAGTGTAGTAAACATAGATGTAATACTGGATCTTGGCTGATGCAGAACCTATGCACAGAAGCCAATTCTTGTGATCAATTGCCCAAAGAGGAAAAAATACATCACTAATGTATTCGAGGATAATCTGTTAGAATTGTATCATCACAACTACAAAACATGTTAGGACATGGAAAGAGAGAAAATGCATGTGTCGTGAGAAGATATTCACAGGAGCTAAAATAGGAGTGCTGCCAAGCAGTCGTATTGACATTATTTTTATTTAACACTTGATGCTATGCTTTCTAGATTCTTGATAGAACTACACAAAGAAAGCTATTTACTTAATCAAGGGACTGTATATTCTCATGTTGTGCATGTTCCCACCAATCCAAAATTAGTCAAACATTATGTGCACAGAGCTTGCCTCAAATATAAGTGTTTCTTAGCTGAAAAAGGTAGCATCATTAAAGAAGAGGTCGAGTTGAATGGTGAAGCTACTACCGCATCAAATCCAGGAAAGTAAAAGGCTACATTGACCATTGATTTTTTTACAACCCTCTACCCCTATAGCCTGATCCACAATGAGTAACAAATGTTTGATGTGGAGAACAACTACTTATGCAGCCAATTAGCAACGATGTAGCAGATAAACCTATACATGGTCAGATTCAATAAACAGGACTTGCAACTCAAAGGTCAAAATCACATGAGTAAATAAGTGAGTATATCTCACCTTTGTTTGAACAACCACCAATTTGGACTACGCTTCAGCCTGAATTAGCATCAACAAGTTGATGCATGCCTCTCTCAACTGTAAGCAAACTATTATAGGCACAAAGGTTGCAGTTGTAAGAGTTTGAGTAATTAAATGAATAATACACAATGCTAGATAAATGAAGGTAAACGGTAAAGATCTCTAGCATGGCAATATTAGGGACCACATAGAAAGATGGATAAACTATTTAGGTCAAGATAACCAACTTCTACGACAAACATCAAGCAAAGCTGCTTGATACATTTGGCCACTCCAAGAGCACACACAAGAAGCAAGTAAATAAATGATTGCATCCAATAGAATAAGAGCACTAACATTGACTACTTCATGGAGTTAAATTGGGTTTACATTCAGAAAATAAGAACAATGCAAACACACTGTAATTATTTACAGAAATGAACCTAATTTTAAAGATGGGTTGTTATAAAAGTTACATAAATGATTGGTAAACAGCTATGAGAGAACATGAACTATCGATGTACAATATTATTTATCACTATGCATCACTTCTTTTATTCTTTCATTAGTTAGTAACCAGGCGATGATCAAGCATAAGTAAACAAATGGAGACTAAATAGTGAAGTTCTTTATTATCTACATTTGAAAATCGAACTGACTGAATATAAAACATGTTGGGTGCAGAATGCAACATCAAGGGACAGAACAAAGAGACAAATCAAGGGAAGGCATTCGTTCTTACTTCTTCCAATTAAGTATGAGCTGGATCACCGCAGACACTCAAAATCAGAATCTAAAACATTAAGCATAACTAGAACGCTAGGATGCAACTCAGATTATGTTATTTCATCCATGCCAAATAATAGACGATAGAATCATAATTAAGTTTATCTAGCACATGGAGTAATCTTGAGATGACACAACTTATAGTGCTGAATGCCCAAGAATGTTAGTCCACAACACATGTGAAATAACACTAAGTCACACATGCTTTCATATTGAAAATTGCTAGATCCTGAACATCCCTGATCCTGAGAACATAAAAAATTGCATGAAGATTTATTACTTCCTCAAGCAACATCAAACAATTCCATGCGTGCGCCACAAATCTATACCATGTCAAATCATCGTCTACTTTGCCAAATCTGGATCAACGCCTGAGCGAGCAAGATTAAATGCAGCTGAGAGAGAGGGAGGGAGGGACGCTGACCTTGTCGACCATGGTGGGGGGGGGGGCACAGCGACCAACACAACATCACCTAGAAAAGTGAAAAAATTTGCAGGCATGGAAAGATGAGGAAAGGGGAAGAAAAATAGGAAGAAGCCCACCTGTGTCGTAGTCTCGTCCTCAAACTGGGAGCATTCTCCTCCTGGCGACTTGTCCACGGCTCCCTTGACGCCTAAGGTGGTGTGCTGCCGGGCGGCTTTCTGCTCGGACGCCCGCCGGCGGGCGTCCACGATGGCCCTCCCCTTCCCTGTAGATCCATGATGCTCCTCCTACTTATCCCTCATCCGCCTCTCCTCAACCCCATGACGCGTCCGCCGCCTAGGCCTCCGGCCTGGCTGCTCCACCCCCACCGTCGGCTTCTTGGCCCTCCCCTGCTCCTCTACCCCCGGTCTGAAGACCCGGCCATCCATTGGGGAGGCCCCCTATCCGAGGACGAGGGCGAGGGGCGCCAGCGGGAAGGAGGAGGAAGGGGGAAGGGATGCGGCGGCCGACGGCCATCTATACGAGCAGGAAGGAGGGAGGGGTGCGGCGCCTATGGGGTCGAGCGAGGGAGGAAGGAGAGGTGTGGCGGCTAGGGTTGGTGTGTGTGTGGGCTCTGGCGCCGCAACCACGAGAAGAGGATTGGGAGCGGAGCGCGCGCTCGGGACTTATCTCTCCGCGCTGCTATAGTAACTCGAATAAGAGGAGACGTGGCTGGTGCCGCTAGTTGGGCGCTAGTTGGGCGCACTAGCTCTTCTTTTATATGTTTAATGTTTATATGTTTTAGAAGCACAATCATGCCATCTTTGCTGTGGTGCAGTCCACTTTTCATGATATGCCTTGAGGTGTTTGCAACAAGCTTGTAAAGTAGACTACTCGTTGTTTTTTTCTGAGACTTGTTAAAAAACTGCTAAGTCTGAAACTGTTAAACTTGATGCTATGTTTGCTTGATGCCTCACTCAAATCCATGCATGTTTTAGTATGTCAAGTGGCCATGTCTTGTTGTCCATGCTATGCTCTATCCATCCATGCCCTTGTTTGCATATATAGCCTGTTGTAGCTTATTTATTTCTTGCTCTCAAGTTGCTATAAATGTACCTGTCAGATTGTTATCAGCATGATCCATTTGGTGAAGCTTGTTGTTATTGATCCATGCCTCCTATGGGGTTGTTCCAATGGAGTTCTTGATGTATGCTATGTCTATTACATGTCCATGATCTTTATATACTTAGTAGATTGATATGCTTATTGTTTTGTGCCTCCGAAGGCAGCATTGTGATGATGTTTTTGCCTTCCCAGATTTTGACTAAGTGTGGATAAATTTATTGCATCTTGCCATGCTTGTTTAATTGTGTTCCAGGAAGTTTTGGGTGTGCTCTAAGTTCATGCTTGTTAAGTATCATGTCTATTTCACATCCATGCCTCTTGTTATCATGTTTGGGTGTTGTAGCATATATATACCTTGCTCCAAAGTTGCTATGTGGCTGTTAACTTCAGCTTTGCATTGTAACTTGTTTTGCTCATATCTTCTAGACCGTTGCTTCGTTTTGAGCGTGTCCTATATGAAACTTGTGTGTTTTTGCATGTAGAAGCATAATATCATGTTGTTTACATGTTTGGAGTGTGTTTGAGCATCTTGCATATTTGCCATGCTTGCCTTGTTTTGCTCATATCTTCTAGGTCGTAGCTCCGAATTAAATAAACTTTATATGAAACTTGACTAGAATTTCGAGTAGATCATCATGGTGCATGTTAACTTGCTGTTTAACAACTTTAATGTAAGGTTTGTTCATATCTGGACCAATTTCGAAATGTGCATATGAGGACTTACCGGAGTTGTTATATGTTGTTTCCGGCCTCATTTAAACTTGTTGGTTTGTGTTGTTCTTGTGTGCTTCATCCCTTGCCATGAATTGCATCATATAGACTTGTCTTGCATCATACTTGGTTGAGCATATTGTCATGTTCTGGTGTTGTTTGTTTACCTTGTTGTGTGCTTCTTCTCGCTAGTTCATTTTCCGTTGCGATCGTGAGGATTCGTTCGACTACACTTGGTTCGTCTTCGTGGATTCTTCTTCGTCTACTTCATGGACTCGTTCTTCTTCCTTACGGGATCTCAGTAAAGATGACCATCTCCTTGGATACCTTTACTGTCATTGCTAAGCTAGATGTCTCGATGCTATAACTATATGTCGCGCTACCTATCTATTTGTTGTCAGCCTCTCCTTGTTGCCATGAAACCTCTAACCTTTGACACCTTCCTAGCAAACCGTTGTTTGGCTATGTTACCCGCGCACTCAGCCCCTCTCATAGCATTGTTAGTTGAAGGTGAAGATTGATACGTCTCCAACTGTCGGGGAAACTGATCGCCCACGAACACCTATGGGACCGGAGCCCCTTTTCGGTACGGCAGGGGGCGGAGGAAGCACGAAGAGCAGATCGAGGCGAGCACACGAGCAGTTTACCCAGGTTCGGGCCGCACGGATGCGTAAAACCCTACTCCTGCTTTGGTGGTTGTATTGAGTTCTTGGCTCGGGAGCGAGGAGAGCTACAGTACACTCTAACCGCTAGCAAGACCGAGCGTGAGAATGATTGATGTCCGGAACCCCCTCTACGTTGCGCATGGGCCTCCTTTTATAGGTCAAAGGGGTCACCGACAGGTGGCAACACAGACGAGGGTAAAAATGTAAAAAGGGTGGTAGCTAGAATAGTGTTTGTACAGTGTCCCGTACCTAACCCTGACGGCAGGGGACAAGGGCATTAAATGCCCATCGCCGTCGCCCAAACAGTGCAAAAAGTGGCCGTCAGGGGCGCCACCGTCCGCCACGACGGTAGCCTCGTCGTCGCTGCTTGCCATCATGTACCCCTGGCTGCACAGCCTCCCGCCACGTGCGCCTAGGATGGCCCCAGAGCGACACGCGGGCGGATGCGCTGGAGCGCGGGTACTGAGTGGAAGCTTGCCGCGGCAAGTGCCTTGCCGCGGTTGCTATCTTGTCGCGCCTGGAAGCTTGTCGCTCACCAGGCCTTGCCGGGACGCGTGGCGCGTTGCGGCAAGTTTCTTGAGATGCCTCGATTGGCCTTCCCGGCAAGCTCCTCTTGCCAGGGTCTCGTGCCTTGAGTGGTCTTGTGCCTTGAGTGGCCTTCCCGGCAAGCTCCATTTGCCGGGGTCTTGTCTCCTTGACTTGGATACTTTGTTCTTGAATGGCTCCAAGGGAACCACGGAGGATCTTGGCGGTCGCCTGGCTAGCCTTGCCGCGGGACGCTGCAACTGCCTGTGCACAAGTTTGGGATACTAAGGTACCCCTACTTTAGTACACCGACAGGAGCCCCCGGGCCTGGGCCACACACGGTGCCGAGCGCTGTTGGGCCAGGCCCAAAACAGTGCACGGGCACGCGCGGCCTGCGGCACGCCGTATCCCACTCCGTATCCACCGCGCCCCTCCCTAACGGCACGCGTCAATCGTGGCATCATGGGAGAGATCGTGGCCTGTTTCTTTAATTGGAAATGCGGAACGTCCGCCCCCTCCCCCCTTATAAGCAGGGGAAACAGGGGTGGTTCGTCCATCTGCCCGTTGCTTCTTCAAACCTAAAAAAAAACCACCGCCCACCTCCTTCCCGAAGGCCGAAAGAGAGCAGCGCTCCGCTCTCCGTCGCCACCAGCGCCACCAACGCCGTCGCCCTCCTTCACCGCTCCCGCCATGGCTCCAAAAGGCGAGAAGGGAAAGACTAAGAAGTCGGTCGAGGCGCTGCGGCTCGCGGCGATGCGGAAGAAGAAGGCGGTCTTCCCGCCAAAGCTTGACGCGGAGGAGCTGAGGGATACCTCCTACCTTTTCTGGTCGAGGCAGACGAAGGCGCATCCGCGCACCAAGGTACTCCCAGCCGCCGCTTGCAAGATGTTCCCGAATGGCTACGCATTCTTCGTGCTGCTCTTCTACTGCGGGCTCTGCCCGCCCTATTATGAGTTCTTCTGCGACATCATGAACACCTACGGGTTTCATCTCCTTGACTTCACCCCCAACGCCGTTCTCACCATGGCCGTTTTTGCACATCTGTGCGAAAACTTTGTCGGAGTCTTCCCCGGTGTAGCCCTTTTCCGCCATTACTTCACGCCTCGAGTTGAGAGGGGAGAGCCTCTGTCTGGCAGAATCTCTTGGATCTCTAGGACCCATAAGAAGGAAGCTTACTTATCGGGAGAGCTCCGCGGCAAGTGGGATGAGTGGAGAGCTAATTGGTGTTGGATCGTAGAGGATGACCCGCAGCCATTCACCGCCCGGCGCCAAGCCCCAGTAGTACGCGGCAACGACTGGAGCGATTTGGCCCCGGAGGATAGCAGATTGAAGATTGCTACTACTCGGATCCTTCGCCTCAGCACGCCAAGCTCACTGTAGGCACAGTTGGAGCAGACTTTCTCCGCCGCCGCATCGCCCCCTTGCAGGAAAGGAAGAGGCCCACCTGGGATTTCGAGAACGCGACAGATATCATGAGGCTGCGCCCGGGCCTCAATTATAAATTCACTGTCCTAGAGCTCAAGCGATGCTCCAGGCGTTGTTCAAGTATGACTCCGACCATCTCGAGTGGTTCACGTTGCCGAGGGGTGTAGTTCCGCTGTGCAACAACTCGTCGCTCAACGCCATCCGTGCAGTGATGCCGCTGTGTGATTCCCACGGGATTGACCCGACTTGGCAAGAGCCTTCCGACGAAGCTGTGCAGGCGTTCTTTGACAACTTGGAGGAAATGCCAGTCAACCCCGACGAGAAGAAAGGCCTCACCCGCGACACCACTGACCAAGAGATGGCATATATTGCCACCAGACTGGAAGAGGCGGCGGCAACCGCGGCCGCGGGGGAGTTCGGGTACACAATGGAGGAGGCGAAGGCAGCGGAGGCGACAAGCCTTGCCGAGCAGGAAGAGTTCCTCAAAGCGGGGAAGCTTGCCGGGAAGGTCGCCGAGACAAGTGAGCCCGCCGAGCTGGGTGCCGAGTCGAGCAGGCCCGCCGAGCAGGGCGCCGAGTCGAGCGGGCCCGTCGAGGACACGAGCGGCTCACTGGAGATCGGCTCCTCTTCTTCCTCGTCCTCAGGCAGCTCGCCGCCACCAGCAGAGCCTCCAGCCGTACCGAGAAGGCATCTCCGCAAGGTCAGGGACGCGACGGAGCAGCAGACGGGCCAACAGCCGTCGCGCCGCGCGACGCGTGCCACCGCGGCAAGCAAGGCTGCCACGGGAGTGCCTCGCGCTTCTGCGGCAAGTGGAGCGGGAGCTTCTTGGACCGGTGCTCCTGCCCCTGTCGCTCCCCACGCCACGGCGGCAGCCGGAGCGGGGTCATCTGATGGCTTCTCGCCCCTCCTTGGTTACCCCAAGTGGAAGGTTTGAGATGCAGTGTAGCGGAAGTTTTCCCTTGGCAAAGATACCAAGGATCGATTTCCCCTGAGACTCCCAGTTTCAACAAGAAGGTGTCAACTGCTAACGGCGCCAGATATTAGCAATCAACGTGGACCTGCACACAGATACAAATAACTTTGCTCCCAACGAGTACAGAGAGGTTGTCAATCCCTCCGGCCTTGTCGTTTACAAAGGATCAAACACAAGTGATAATAGTGATAGGTATAATTGCAATAGTAAGTAAAAAGCGGAAAGTAAATAGCGGATGTGATCAATAGTGGTAATATGGACCGGGGTCCCATGATGTTCAC
Organism: Secale cereale; assembly: GCA_902687465.1. Lineage (NCBI taxonomy): Eukaryota > Viridiplantae > Streptophyta > Magnoliopsida > Poales > Poaceae > Secale > Secale cereale. The sequence continues at coordinate 567,260,921 of LR738714.1, read as the reverse complement.
TAGTGATGTCTCTCTCCCAAAAGACGATAAAACAGCTATGTGAGGTAAACGAATTACAGCTGGGCAATTGACAAGACCATGTGCGCAAACCAATGCTAACTACGTTGCAAGAAAGGTAGAGGTTCAAAGCATGGGCGGTACGCCAAGGCAAGTAGACCGAAATCCATCTGCATCTACTACTAATCATCCACCTTGAGATATCTATCCAGAACATCTCGCTGGTAATAAGTTGCGAGTTCCACCCATAGTGTAAACTCAAAGCAACAGACAACTGCATTAAAAGAACTTTGCGTAAAGTAAACAATCCTTGCACCCGCGGGCACAAGCACCGTTGTTTCCCCCCTTGTGGCAACAGCACATCCCCTAGACTCATGTTTCTGTCACTCAAGCTAGTCATCGAGGGGCATGAACCCACAATCAAGCATAACGTTCCCTCTTGGAGTCACTACCTACTACTTGGCCAAAGCAATAAATAACAATGGAGAACATGCAAGAATTACTTACGAACATAAATATAAAAGAGGTGAATCAAATATATTACTCAAACACAATCTGAACATAATCTCACAATCCATCGGATCCCAGCAAACTCATCATAGCAACAGCATAAGGATTACATATGTGCCTCAATCATGTAGGGCAGCTCACGAGGACTAATTAGTGAAGCACAAGAACGGGAGGAGAACATCACATAGCTACTGGTCATGGACCCATGGTCCGAGGGAGACTACTCACAACTCATCCGGGAGGCGTCCATGGTGGTGGAGAGGCTCCCGGTGGTGATCCTCCCCTCCGGCAGGGTGCCGGGAAGAGTTCTCCTGGTGCTCCCGATCTTGGAAGCGCGGCGGCGGCGGAACAGAGATGAGATCACGAAAAAGGATTCCCGTCTCGAGGGTTTCGGGAGACGATATAAATATATGCCAAAGGGGGGCATCAGCGGAGGCCTGGGGGGCCCAGGCGCCCCCCCGGCGCGGCCAGGAGGGGGGCCGCGCCACCAGGGCGCCTGGAGCCCTGGTGGCCCCCCTCCGGCTGTACTTAGGGTGCCGGGAAGCTTCTGGAACGCTGATTTTTTATATAATTTTTCTGGGATTTTTCTGGCAGTTCTCGTAATGGGAAAACCTGAAATACAAAAACAGCCGAAAACAGAAACTGGCACTGGGGTGCACTGAGTTAATAGGTTAGTCCAAATATGATCAAAAGTGTATGGAAGTGTATAAATATCATAGCAATATCACCCAAAAGAGGCATGGAGCAAGCAGAAATTATAGATACGTTTTGGACGTATCAACATCCCCAAGATTAATTCCTGCTCGTCCTCGAGTAGGTAAATGATAAAAAGAATAATTTCTGTGGTGACATGCTATTAACCATATAGGACTTTTTTATAGTCATATGACAAAAGCTTACTGAGACAATGAATCTGTAGTAATTAAGTTGCCTCATGAGAAAATCACAAAGAACTGAAAGTTTTACAATATGATATTGAAACATCAAATAGATTTGTAATGAGCATGGTGTGCAAATATGATAAAGTGATATCTCGCTTGCCCCCTTTAGTGAAGCAAAACATAAATGCAGGGGCACCTCCAAGGTTTAAGTGATGACTAGATACAATGATTTCAAAATAAACGATATCACAATCATGCAAAAGACAATGCTACTTTGGGACAATGCACATTACACTCAGAATGACAATCATGCTCTCAGTAGTTGGTGCTTTTAAAAGAAGGTGGAGACTCTCGAACCGTGGCTTTTGTTGGCAAGGTTGAAAACCCGTAGTCGGAAACAAAGACAAAACATGTACCAGAGCTCTTGGTTTTAAAAACGGAGGTAATAATTTTTTTTAGATTATGCATGTTTCGTCAACGAATGCTAGCAGACAACTCAATCACTTCTTGAGATGGACAAGTTTCGAGGAACGGCTCCCGAATGAGGACGATCACATCCTCTTAACCTCCTTTGTTTATCAATGCCAAAGTTTTCTGATTTCTCATGAACAAAGCGTGAAGGAGGGTTTGTTTGTTATATTATTTTTGAGCCGGGCGCACTCAATGCCAGTTCCTTCTCACAGTGGCGTAGCTAGGGGGTGGCCAGGGTGGTCCATGGCCCACCCTGGAATTTCCCTATAGCTTATATATAGTGTAGTAAAAAATATATTTCTTTCAATATAAATAAACTTATATAAATATTTTTATTGATGGACCACCCTAACTTATTGGGCTGGCTACGCCACTGCCTTCTCGTATTATGGGTTTGCACATTATACATGCAATCCCAGGGTGAAGCTTGTCCAACTTAAAAAGATCATGAATTAACTACTACTTCCTCCTGAACTTAAAACAGAGGCACAAAATAGGAATGCTTTTCTTTGAATAATTTCGAGATGGTACATGCAAGTCTCCGTTAGGAATGGCAGGTAAATACCATGTAGGAAGGTATGGTGGACTCATATGGCATAACTGGTTTAAAAGAATTTGGATGCACAAGCAGTCAGTCCGCTTAGTACAGGTGGAGGTTAGCAAAAGACTGGGAGCGACCAACTAAGAGAGCAATGACGGTCATAATCATGCAAAGCAACAAAGCAACATTGAATCAGGCATGGAAGTTATATCGCTACTCAGAAACAAAAGATCATCAAGGCTTGACAGACTTTCTTTACAGTCTTAAATATGCGTGAGCATACGCCACGTCAATCAAAATAAATTCTCGAAGGAAGATATTACTAAACCATACCACATCATAGGCAAACAAATCATGTTGGTATTCCAATAACACATTGGGAACCACCCAGCTATTGGAAACTAACCATAAGAAAACATGAACTACTAAGCACCATTATGCACGTAGCATCTTTATCATAGACATATCAACCAATGCAACGGAAGCAAACTCTCTTAATAAGATAAGCATGATAACTAAAGAGAGTTCAAGCAACCAACTAAACAAAAGCTCTTTAAAAAGATAAGCATGAAAGTAGCTATTAAAAGACAAAGAACACACACAGCAAGGATAGACATGAAAATTCTATGTCATGTTCTAATTAGAAGTGGAGCGTGTTTCTCTCTCACATAAAGAAAGCTGAGTTCTGACTCGTTATGAAAAGCTAAAGAAAACTAAAAAGGAAACTAAAAGCAAGACGCTCCAAGCATAGCACATAACACATGAAGTGATAAAAATATAGTGGAACGAAAGATGAACTGATAATGTTGATGGAGAAGGGGATGCACGGGGGCATCCCCAAGCTTATACGCTTGAGTCTCCTTGAATATTTCTTGGGGGTGCATGGGGCATCCCCAAGCTTGAGCGTTTGACACTCCTGGATCTTTTTATCATCTTCCCTCGCACACTTGAAAACTCCCTTCATACATAACTCATCATAATCTGATTAGCGAGGTTAGTACCCATAATAAAATAATTGTTCCTTGCTGGAAATAAGAATATTGTTGAAGGTCTACTATTTCTCAAGATTGCCAAAAGGTTTTTGCAAAGAAAAAGCAAGCTCTAGGTTTGCAAAATGAAGGAAAGGCAAAACAGGACAGAATCTGTGAAAAACAGAACAGCAGGTAGTAAATGATTTTTTCGGGGCACTTCTGCAACTCTAATCAAAAAACTCAAAACAGACGCACGAAAGACAATTATATAGAGCATTCTGTCAAAAAAATTCAGACCAAAAAGATGATCTCGTGATTTTATACGAATTTTTCTATCCAAGGACAGAATCTGTTTCCTGGACAGCACGTCACAACTTTTAAACTTTCTTGCAATCAGAGGCTACACTTGGCACAAAGTTGAAAAGCAAAGATACAATGATGATGCTACTGTAGTAACAACATCAAGACACAACAAAAGCAAAATAAAATTTTGTTCATGTGGGCTGCCTCCCAAAAGCGCTTTCTTTTATGCCTTTAAGCTAGGCATAATGCATAGAGATCAAGTCTTATCAAGAGTAAAAGAATAGCTGGCCCGTATAACGGACTCAAAAGGTAACTTAATCTTCTTTCGAGGGAAGTGTTCCATCCCTTTCTTGAGAGGAAACTGGAATTTTATATTCCCCTCTTTCATGTCAATGATAGCACCAACGGTGCGAAGAAAAGGACGTCCCAAAATAATTGGACAAGAAGGTTCACATTCAATGTCCATAATAGTAAAATCAACGGGAACATAATTGTCATTGACAATGATAAGAACATCGTCGATCCTCCCCAAAGGTTTCTTTATGGAAGAATCAACGAGACGAACACCAAAAGAACAAGAATCAAAAGGTTTCAATTTAAGCATATCATATATTGTTTTGGGCATAACAGAGGTACTAGCACCAACATCACATAAAGCATAGCAAGAGAAGTTATTCAACTTAATTTTAATCATAGGATCCCAACCATCTTCTAGCTTTCTAGGTATGGAGGCTTCTACTCTAAGTTTCTCCTCCCTAGCTTTGATAAGAGCATTAGTGATATGCTCTGTGAAGACAAGGTTAAGCGTGCTAGTGCGGGGATCTCTAGACATCTTGTGAAGGAAATCAATAACTTCGGTAAGAGTGCAATTATCAAAATCAAGGTCACTACTATCAAGTAAGGTGGTAGTGGTGTCCTTTAGGTTCACTTGTTTGGTAGTTTCTATAGTCATAGCATCACCATTAATAGGTCCCTCGGGACCAGGAGTGCATTGGGTGCTAAGAGTTTGGATATCCTCAACAATTTGGATAGTAGCAACAGTGTGGTGGGTAGGAAGGCTCTTAATTCTATCTTCTTCCTCCCTTTCTCTAGCCCATCTCTCTTTAAGTTTAGCCATCATCCTAATGTTTTCATTAATTTGCACTTGAATAGCATTCATAGGAGTGACCTTCCTCTCCTCAAGAGGAGAAGTTCTAATTTTAAGCAATTCTACTTCATTGGCTAAATTGTCTACCTTCGAAGAGAGATCACCTAGTTTGTTTAGTTTTCTTCTACACTATTATTAAAAGCTTTTTGGGTAGTGATGAAATCTTTAAGCATAATCTCTAGTTCAGAAGTAGAGTTCTTGGTGCTAGGATAAGCATTGTTGTTCCCATAAGAATTAGAGGGGAACGGTCTACGATTGCTACCAAAATTACTCCTATAAGCATTGTTATTAAAATTGTTTCTAGAGATAAAGTTCACATCTACTTGTTCTTGAGCAATCAAAGAATTTAAAGGAACATCACGAGGATCAATAGAAGATTGCTTTGAAAGTAGAGACATGATCAAGTCAAATTTTTCATTTAGGGAGGAAATCTCCTCGACAGAGTTTACCTTCCTACCTGTTGGAGCGCGTTCGGTGTGCCATTGGGAATAGTTGGTCATCATCTCATCGAGAAGCTTCGTGGCAGCACCAAGTGTAGTTGACATAAAGATTCCTCCCGCGGACGAATCTAACAAGTTCCGCGAGGTAAAGTTCAAGCCTGCATAAAAAGTTTGGATAACCATCCAAGTAGTCAAACCATGAGTAGGGCAGTTCTTGACAAGAGATTTCATACGTTCCCAAGCTTGGGCAACGTGTTCATTATCCAATTGTTTAAAATTCATTATGTTACTTCTTAGTTGGATAATTTTAGCAGGTGGATAGTATTTTCCAATAAAAGCATCTTTGCACTTGTCCCATGAATCTATGCTATTTCTAGGCAAAGATTGAAACCAAATTTTAGCTCCTCCTCTCAAGGAGAAAGGAAAAAGCTTAAGCTTAACAATATTACCATCTATTTCTTGGTACTTTTGCATATCACAAAGTTCAACAAAGTTGTTCAAGTGTAAAGCAACATCATCTCCAGCACCGGAGAATTGATCTTTCATAACTAGGTTCAGTAAAGCAGGTTTAATTTCATACGAAGGTGCTGAAGTGGCAGGTGTAGTGATAGGTGTGCAGATAAAGTCATCGTTGTTGTGACTAGTGAAGTCACACAACTTGGTGTTCTCGGTGGAACGCATAGTAGCAAGCAAGCAAGATAACTATTTTTGTGATTTTCGATAAAAGATACTAAAGCAAAACTGAAAGGTAGACTAACAAGACTAAAAAGCAAAGGTAAAAGATAGCGTGCAACTCCCCTATCTTGAAGAGTGGAGTCCCCGGCAACGGCACCAGAAAACTTTGCTCGATGGCTTCTCGCCCCTCGTTGGTTACCCCAAGTGGAAGGTTTGAGATGCAGTGTAGCGGAAGTTTTCCCTTGGCAAAGATACCAAGGATCGATTTCCCCTGAGACTCCCAGTTTCAACAAGAAGGTGTCAACTGCTAACGGCGCCAGATATTAGCAATCAACGTGGACCTGCACACAGATACAAATAACTTTGCTCCCAACGAGTACAGAGAGGTTGTCAATCCCTCCGGCCTTGTCGTTTACAAAGGATCAAACACAAGTGATAATAGTGATAGGCATAATTGCAATAGTAAGTAAAAAGCGGAAAGTAAATAGCGGATGTGATCAATGATGGTAATATGGACCGGGGTCCCATGATGTTCACTAGTGATGTCTCTCTCCCAAAAGACGATAAAACAGCTATGTGAGGTAAACGAATTACAGCTGGGCAATTGATAGGACCATGTGCGCAAACCAATGCTAACTACGTTGCAAGAAAGGTAGAGGTTCAAAGCATGGGCGGTACGCCAAGGCAAGTAGACCGAAATCCATCTGCATCTACTACTAATCATCCACCTTGAGATATCTATCCAGAACATCTCGCTGGTATTAAGTTGCGAGTCCCACCCATAGTGTAAACTCAAAGCAACAGACAACTGCATTAAAAGAACTTTGCATAAAGTAAACAATCCTTGCACCCGCGGGCACAAGCACCGTTGTTTTCCCCCTTGTGGCAACAGCACATCCCCTTGACTCATGTTTCTGTCACTCAAGCTAGTCATCGAGGGGCATGAACCCACAATCAAGCATAACGTTCCCTCTTGGAGTCACTACCTACTACTTGGCCAAAGCAATAAATAACAACGGAGAACATGCAAGAATTACTTACGAACATAAATATAAAAGAGGTGAATCAAATATATTACTCAAACACAATCTGAACATAATCTCACAATCCATCGGATCCCAGCAAACTCATCATAGCAACAGCATAAGGATTACATATGTGCCTCGATCATTTAGGGCAGCTCACGAGGACTAATTAGTGAAGCACAAGAACGGGAGGAGAACATCACATAGCTACTGGTCATGGACCCATGGTTCGAGGGAGACTACTCACAACTCATCCGGGAGGCGTCCATGGTGGTGGAGAGGCTCCCGGTGGTGATCCTCCCCTCCGGCAGGGTGCCGGGAAGAGTTCTCCTGGTGCTCCCGATCTTGGAAGCGCAGCGGCAGCGGAACAGAGATGAGATCGCGAAAAAGGATTCCCGTCTCGATGGTTTCGGGAGACGATATAAATATATGCCAAAGGGGGGCATCAGCGGAGGCCTGGGGGGCCCAGGCGCCCCCCCGGCGCGGCTAGGAGGGGGGCCGCGCCACCAGGGCACCTGGAGCCCTGGTGGTCCCCCTCCGGCTGTACTTCGGGTGCCGGGAAGCTTCTGGAACGCTGATTTTTTATATAATTTTTCCGGGATTTTTCTGGCAGTTCTCGTAATGGGAAAACCTGAAATACAAAAACAGTCGAAAACAGAAACTGGCACTGGGGTGCACTGAGTTAATAGGTTAGTCCAAATATGATCAAAAGTGTATGGAAGTGTATAAATATCATAGCAATATCACCCAAAAGAGGCATGGAGCAATCAAAAATTATAGATACGTTTTGGACGTATCACCCAACAGCAGAGGATGAACTACGCTTACGCTGGGAGCTGCGCTGTGGGCTGCTCTGAAGAACCGTTGCCGGGTCCGGCAAGCTTGTCTCAGGCGCGCCTCCTGCCGTCGCGGCGGGCTCGTCCTCGATGACGATCACCGGGACCTTGGCCCTCTTTGCTGCCCTCTGGGCCAGAGTTCTGAAAAAGAACAGGTTCAGAGTTAGGCAAAGGAGATACAAGACAAAACAATAGAAAATCGAAGGAACACAAGAACTGCGGAGACTTACTCTTCTTCCTCCTCGTCGGAGCTGAGCGCAGAAAAATCGAAGTCTGGCTCGCGCGTCCCGGCGCGAGGAGGCGGAGGAGTGGGTGATATTGCTAGGATATTTATACACTTCCATACACTTTTGATCATATTTGGACTAACCTATTAACTCAGTGCACCCCAGTGCCAGTTTCTGTTTTCTGCTGTTTTTGTATTTCAGGTTTTCCCATCACGTAAACTGCCAGAAAAATCACGGAAAAATTATATAAAAAATCAGCGTTCCAGAAGCTTCCACACGGTCGAAGTAGGGCCGGAGGGGGCCACCAGGGCTCCAGGCGCCCTGGTGGCGCGGCTCCCCTCCTGGCCGCGCCGGGGGGGCGCCTAGGCCCCCCAGGCCTCCGCTGATGCCCCCCTTTGGCATATATTTAACACGCGTCCCGAAACCCTCGAGACGGGAACCCCTTTTCGCGATCTCATCTCTGTTCCACCGCCGCCGCGCTTCCAAGATCGGGAGCACCAGGAGAACTCTTCCCGGCACCCTGCCGGAGGGGAGGATCACCACCGGGAGCCTCTCCACCACCATGGACGCCTCCCGGATGAGTTGTGAGTAGTCTCCCTTGGACCATGGGTCCATGACCAGTAGCTATGTGATGTTCTCCTCCCCTTCTTGTGCTTCACTAATTACCTCGTGAGCTGCCCTACATGATCGAGGCACATATGTAATCCTTATGCTATTGCTATGTTGAGTTTGCTCGTATCCGATGGATTGTGAGATTATGTTCAGATTGTGTTTGAGTAATATATTTGATTTACCTCTTTTATATTTATGTTCATAAGTAATTCTTGCATGTACTCCGTTGCTATTTATTGCTTTGGCCAAGTAGTAGGTAGTGACTCCAAGAGGGAACGTTATGCTCGATTGTGGGTTCATGCCCCTCGATGACTAGCTTGAGTTACAGAAACATGAGTCTAGGGGATGTGTTGTTGCCACAAGGGGGAAAACAACGGTGCTTGTGCCCGCGGGTGCAAGGATTGTTTACTTTACGCAAAGTTCTTTTAATGCAGTTGTCTGTTGCTTTGAGTTTACACTATGGGTGGGACTCGCAACTTAATACCAGCGAGATGTTCTGGATAGATATCTCAAGGTGGATGATTAGTAGTAGATGCAAATGGATTTCGGTCTACTTGCCTTGGCGTACCGCCCATGCTTTGAACCTCTACCTTTCTTGCAACATAGTTAGCATTGGTTTGCGCACATAATTCTGTCAATTGCCCAGCTGTAATTCGTTTACCTCACATAGCTGTTTTATCATCTTATTGGAGAGATACATCACTAGTGAACATCATGGGACCCCGGTCCATATTACCATCACTGATCACATCCGCTATTTACTTTACGCTTTTACTTACTATTTGCAGCATTACCTATCACTATTATCACTTGCGTTTGATCCGTTGTAAACGACAAGGCCGGAGGGATTGACAACCTCTCTGTACTCGTTGGGAGCAAAGTTATTTGTATCTATGTGCAGGTCCACGTTGATTGCTAATATCTGGCGTCGTTAGCAGTTGACACCTTCTTGTTGAAACTGGGAGTCTCAGGGGAAATCGATCCTTGGTATCTTTGCCAAGGGAAAACTTCCGCTACACTGCATCTCAAACCTTCCACTTGGGGTAACCAACGAGGGGCGAGAAGCCATCAAGCAAAGTTTTCTGGCGCCGTTGCCGGGGACTCCACTCTTCAAGATAGGGGAGTTGCACGCTATCTTTTATCTTTGCTTTTTAGTCTTGTTAGTTTACCTTTCAGTTTTCTTTATGTCTTTTCACTAGTTTTGCTTAATGGAAAACAACAAAAATATGAGAGAGCTTTATAAGCTCTACCTTGCTTTGGGACATGCTGTGTTTGAAGAGAAAATTAAAAAACCTATGGAACTTTATTATTTGCATAACAATCATGATGGTGGTGATGTTATTAGTATGCTTTCTTTGAATATCAATATTGCTAATGACATGGAAAGCTCTAAGCTTGGGGATGACACGTTTGATGAACATGATATTTTTAGTCCCCCAACTTTTGAAGAGAAAATTTACTTTGATGATACTTTGCTTCCTATATATGATTACAATGATGAATATGATGTTTTCAGTCCACCTACTATTGAGGATAAAATTTATTATGATTATGATATGCCTCCTAAATACAATGATTACCATGATGGTTATGATTGCTTTACTCTCACTATTCCTAATAAGAAAGATTTTGCTTATATGAAGAGTAATGATACCTTTTTGCATGTGGATCATGGTAACAATGCTTTATGTGATGCTTATATTGTTGAGTTTATTTGTGATCCCACTAAAAAATTATTATGAGAAGGGAACATATGCTTATAGACATTTCAATAATATCAAGTTCCCTCTCTTTATGTTGAAGGTTTTGAAGCTGCACTTGTTTTGTCTTCCTATGCTTATTGCTTTGTGCTTCAATGAATTATTGTATTGCAATATTCCTATGCATAGGAAGCATGTTAGGCTTAAATGTGTTTGGTATTTACTTCTTGATGCTCTTTTTTGTTCTTCAACTCTTATTCCTACGAGAGCATCATTAAAGTCTTAAGCCTATCTTTATGGCTATAAAGAAAGAGCTCTAGGGAGACAACCTGTAATCCCCAGGATGGAGCTATATCTCCTACGTGTCGAGGCACGACTTAGAGACATAACCCCATGCTGGAATGATCGCAAGTTTGCTAATCTTTGCACAACTCATGTAAAAGATGGGGATGGAAAACATAAAATAGTTGGCTTACACTCGCCACGTCACGCAAATACAATACATGTCTCAATCATCATACAATAAAACATCACAGCCCTCTAAGGGTAAAATCCAAATGACAAGATACCAAACATAATTTAAATCCACAGGTCGGATCGAATCCTAGTAGAAGTCTCCACTACTGATCATCAGGATAACGAACATAGTATCGACTACGCTCCTCGTCATACTCCCAGTCTAGCTCGGTACCATCACCTGGATAGCTCACCATCGGACCTGCATCTGGTGTGGTGAAGTAACTGTGAGCCACAGAGGACTCAGCAATCCCGTTCCCGGGTAACAAGACTATTTAAGCCTTGGGAGAGGATAAGGCTGGAGAAAAGAATAAGTGTCTGCAGCAGCAACTAGCACTAGCTTACGTGAGAGAGTGCGAGAAGAGAAGTGCCTCGGTCGAGAGATGATCACGAAGTGATCCTAGCTACAGCTCAACAAACATAACCCCACCGTGTTCAACTCCCGAATCCCTATTCGGAAATTGACAGTCACGGTACACACGCTGGTAGTGTATTGAAACATTGTGTCAAGTTATCTACAACCGGATATTAACAAGCTCCCATCTGCCACATAACCGCGGGCACGGCTTTCGAAAGTTCATAACCCTGCAGGGGTGTTCCAACTTGGCCCATTACAAGCCCACGATCCGCGGAGTCGCAACTCCAAAGTGGGAAGACCCGAGTATTCTCGGAATCCCGTGCTCAAGATACTCCGAACTAAGGTAAGGCTAATCCAGCAAATCCTCCCGGCGTGTCGACACCCTGATAGTAGCCGCGCGTATCTAGGTCTCAGGACACGACCGGATGGGTGATTCTACAGGTGTATGCCAGATACCTCGGGTTGCCCCAAGGCGGCCCCGCAGACTCCCCGTTTCGGACCAACACTCATGTGGAGCACTGGCCCGGGGTTGTTGATTAAGAAAGAGGGTTAATTACTCCCTATGCAAGTTTATTTAGTTATTAGGCAAATAGTACCAATATTGGGACTTGCTGGAAAAGACTTATCACTTAGCGGTTTATCGAGGGGGTCCCATACACCCCAACCGTGTTAGGAACGCATAATCAAGGAACATAACACCGGTTTAAACGGTTCCTAACGGCATGAGTGGAACAAATCACCAAGCAAAAGGCTTAGCCTTCCACCCTTGCCAATATATAGATGATTTCATTTTATGTATTTATATAGTGTGATATAACCCAACAAACTTCAACATGAAGCAAGCATCTTCGATCTTCACCTGCAACTAGCAATGCTATAAGAAGGGCTGAGCGAAGCGTACTTAGCCAAGCAACGGTTTGCATAGGTAGGGTGGTTAAACAGGTTCATGGTTACAAGTAGGAGGCTGACATGAAAGACATGGGCATCGAGGCAAAACTATAGAGCGGAACTACTAGCAATAGGCAAAGATAGTAATGTTATCGGGGTTCGGTCATCTTGCCTGAAGAGTAGTCGTTCGGATCGTAAGAAGGGTCCTCGTTCACAACCTCGTTGGAAACCTCGTGCTCGTACTCGTACTCGGTCTCAGCTTCCGGCTCTAAACAATACAATCACACAAGGCACGAATCAACAAGATGCAATGCGCACGCCAAAATGATGGATGCACTAAGGAAGCACACGGAGCACGGAAATTAGCACTCAAGCAAATCACTTCAAAACATGACAACAATGGGAGATTATGAATCTACACGGAAAATCAATCAAGTTTCATATAAGACTCGCTCCAAACGGAGCTACGGGCTAAAAGTTATGCCCGAAACAAGAAACATGCGAAAGCTGAAAATTACAGCAACATAGCAACTTCGGAGCACTAGATAATTAAGCTACGGTACTCAAACACCATGGCAAAGAGCATGAACATAAACTAGACATATCCTACAGCAAATAAGTCCAAAGGTGCACCCCCAAAGGAGCCACGGATCAATAGCAACAAGCTTGGACATATTGAACTTGACAACAAAATCCTGACAGCAGAATTTTATTGAAACTTTGGAGCAAAAGTTAAACATGCTACAGCCACTTAAATAAGAATGCGCGAACATGAATGGAAAGCCAACAATATATACTACAAGGAACCATCAAGATCCACCCCAAAACTATCATGGTTTGTCCTAGAGCAGCAAGCAAACATGGCATCGGAGAATAACAGATTACAGACTTAGTGAAAATCCACGAAGTGTTAAAACAGCAGTTTCATCATGGCATCTATAAGAGCAAGTTTAAGTCACCTCGAAACTAAACATGGCAAGTGGTAAGCACCACATCAAAGCACACATGATGGTGATTCCGGAACACACAAGCATGCATCATGGAGATAAACACAACGATAGCAATGAGCTCAACAAGATGGCATTTCATAACAAGTGAAACAACATCACAGCCACATGGCACTTTGCAACGAGGATAACCATGGCAAGAATAAATCTATCATGCAACCTAACACAAGCAACATGTAGAGCATGGCAAGATGAACACGTGGACATGTCATTTGCATCAATCGGACAAACAAGCTAAAAGATATCACTATGCAAAGATGGCATAAAAACAACACATAACAGCAGTTTATATCGGGATGCACTCTTGCAACAGAAAAATAAGCATCTAGATGATCTCTAACATGCATGGCACAGTGGAATGAAACGTAGTGCTAGTCACCACGAACGTCTGGACACCTCATTTGCGCAAAACGGATCACCACACTAAAAGTTATCACAGTTCTAAAAATGCATCAGACAACAAATCACAGGGATTAGATCTAGGGTTTTGAGGTCAAACTCAGATCTGGAATTGCAAACGGGCTGGATCGGGCCTCGGGCGCGGCTGCGGAGCTACAGTGGTGGGCGGCGGCCTCTGGCGGCTGGAGGAGCGGGCCGGTTGGCCTCGGCCTGCAGGGAAGGCGGCTGGGCCCCCGGGAGCCTGGCGGTTGCGGCCCGCGAGGAGCGGCGCGGCCTGGAGGCGTCCGGCGCTGCGGAAGATGTGGCCTGGCCCGGCTCGGGCGATCGGGCCCAACTGCGGCGACGCGGCGGATTGGAGGAGCGGCGCCGAGCTGGCGATGCGGCAGGAGGCCCCAGCCTTGCTGGGCCTCGGGCGATGCGGCGACGGTGTCCTGGGCCTCGGCCTTCAGCGGAGGAGGCCGGATGGACGGCGCCCCGGCGAGCGCGCTTGGCCCACCTAGGCGAGGCGGCGGCGCGAGACCGCAGCCCGGCTTGCGAAGGGAGGAGGCGCCTGGCGGATCCGCGCTGGGCCTGGGCCGGCGCCCTGGCGATGCGGGGACGACGGATCAGGGCGACTGGCGGTCAACGGGGCGAGGCGCTAGATCTGGATCGGGTGCGCCCCCGATCCGATCTGCGAAGGGAAAACGGCGGCGGTTGGCTTCGATCTTGGCGGGCGCCGGCGTTTCAGGTGGCTGGAGGGGCTCGGGGCCGGCTGGATCTGGCGGCCCCTCGCCGGATCTGGCCGGAGGACGGCGATGGTGGCGCCGGCGGCCTGATGGGAGGTGAAAGGAGGCGGTGGTGAGGTGAGAGGAGGCTCCGGTGGAGCTCCGGCGAGGTGGTAGGAATTCCGGCGAACTCCGGCGAAATGCCGGCGGGATTCCGACGAGGTGGTTGGCTGGAGGAAGGGGATGAAGTAGGGGCTAGGGTTTCCTAGTTTTGGGGCACAAATTTGGGGGAGTGGACAAATATATAGGCACAAGTAGCTAGGGTTGTCCAAATGGAGTGCGGTTTTCGGCCACCGGATCAGATTTGGATGGCCTAGATGATAGAAGTGGCTAGGAGTGGTTAGGTGGGCTGTTGGAGCGGGTGTCTTGGGCCACAAAGTGGAGGCACTTTGAGCCCACACGAATAACTGTTGGGGTAGCAAACGGACTCGAAACGCGACGAGATTTGACAGGCGGGTTACACAAACCAAAACAACAACACACGACAAGTCTCGCGCCAAACCGGTAACGTTACACGGCCAAACACCAAAGTAGGCCTACGGGATGCCACAGACACGTGAGGGAGCTCCGGAACGCGAAACGGACAACGGGAAGGAACGCGTGGAACCGGATGCAACCGACAACACAAATGCAATGCAATGCACATGACTATATAATATGAATGAATGCCACACACGCACACGACAAAACGATGAAAACCCAAAAGACAAAGAATCCAGAATGGAATAGATGAAGCCGGAGATATATTATATGCCCAAAAGGGAAAGTATTACATCCGGGGCATTACAAACTCTCCTCTACTACAAAAAGATCTCGTCCCGAGATCTAGGACTGGAAAAAGGAAGGGTATTCGGAACGAAGATGATCTTCTCGTTCCCACGTAGCTTCTCGGTCGGTGTGATGTGACCACTTGACTTTCAATAATTTGATGGACTTGTTGCGGGTCTTGCGTTCGGTCTCTTCGAGAATAGCAACTGGATGCTCTCGGTAGGACAAATCTTGTTGAAGATCAATCTCTTCAAACGGAATCATGCGTTCAGGTGCCTTGAAGCATTTGCGGAGTTGAGACACATGGAACACATCATGAACATTGGCAAAGTTGGAAGGGAGCTCAAGTTGATAGGCTAGATCGCCTCTTTTGCCAAGAATCTTGAAAGGCTCGACGTATCTAGGAGCAAGCTTTCCTTTGATACCGAATCTTTGGGTGCCTTTCATCGGAGAAACACGGAGATAGACATGATCACCAATGTTGAAGGCCAAATCACGATGCTTGCCGTCATAGTAACTCTTCTGACGCGACTGAGCGGCCTTGAGATTCTCACGTATGACTTTGCACATTTCTTCGGCTTCTGAGATCAAGTCAATGCCAAGAAGTTGACGTTCGCCTGTTTCAGACCAGTTGAGAGGGGTACGGCACTTTCTGCCATAGAGGATTTCAAACGGAGCTTTCCCTGCACTTGCTTGAAAGCTGTTGTTGTAAGAGAACTCAGCAAATGGAAGGCAGTCTTCCCATTTCATGCCAAAAGAGATGACACAGGCTCTGAGCATGTCTTCTAGAATCTGATTCACTCGCTCGACTTGACCACTAGTCTAAGTGTGAAATACAGTGCTGAACCTGATCTTAGTGCCCATGGCGGACTGAAAGGAGTCCCAGAACTTTGAAGTGAACAAACTTCCACGGTCTGAGGAGATGACTTGAGGAATGCCATGTAAAGACACAATTCTGGAAGTGTACAACTCTGCCAATTGAGTTGCATTGATGGATTCTTTGACTGGAAGGAAGTGAGCGACTTTGGTAAGCTTGTCAATCACCACGAAGATAGAATCATTCCCTCTCTTGGACTTAGGAAAGCAAGTGACGAAGTCCATTTCAATGTGGTCGAACTTCCACTCGGGAATAGGAAGAGGTTGGAGAAGACCGGCTGGACGTTGATGTTCTGCTTTCACTCTTCTGCAAACATCACATTCATTCACGAATTGGGCAATTTCCCTTTTCATGTGTGTCCACCAGTAAGACTACTTGAGATCTTGGTACATCTTGGAACTGCCAGGATGAATGGAAAGGAGAGAATCATGTGCTTCTTCCATTATGAGCTTCCTGAGATCACCTTTGGGAACAACGAGTCTGTCCTCGAAGAACAAGGTATCTCTCTCGTCAACACGAAAGCACTTGTATTTTGGAGTGCCCTTTGCAATACCATGTTTCACCTTCTGCACCATGGCATCACTGAGTTGGGCCTCACGGACCTGATCTTCCAAGGTAGGAGCAATTTGAAGATTTGCAAGAAAACCCTGCGGAACAACTTGAAGGTTGAGTTTCCTGAAAGCTTCACAAAGCTCAGGCTGGAACGGCTTGATAAGAAGGCTGTTGCAATATGCCTTTCTGCTCAAAGCATCTGCAATCACATTCGCCTTGCCAGGAGTGTATTCGATGCTGGGATCATACTCTTGGATCATTTCAACCCAACGAGTCTGGCGGAGGTTCAGATTCGGCTGTGTGAAGATGTACTTCAAGCTCTTGTGATCAGTGAAGATGTCGACTTTTCTGCCCAACAACAGATGTCTCCATGTAATCAAAGCATGTACCACAGCTGCTAGCTCGAGATCATGAGTGGGATAGTTCTTCTCACTTGGCTTGAGCTGACGAGAAGTGTATGCCACAATTCTCTTATCTTGCATAAGCACACCACCAAGACCTTGAAGAGAAGCATCACAGAATACTTCATAGGGCTTGGACTCATCTGGAGGAGTAAGAACTGGAGCAGAGACGAGCTTTTCTTTGAGAGTTTTGAATGCCACTTCACACTCTGGAGACCAAAAGTATTTGACATTCTTCTGAAGCAAGTTTGAAAGAGGCTTGGCAATCTTGGAGAAGTTCTCAACAAACCTTCTGCAATAGCTGGCAAGACCCAGAAAACTTCGGAGTTGCTTGACGTTCTGAGGAGCTTCCCAGTTGACAATTGCTTCAACTTTCTCGGGATTAACCGCAATACCGTCGGCTGAGATGATATGGCCCAAGTACAAAACCTTATCGAGCCAAAACTCGCACTTGGAGAACTTGGCATAGAACTTATGCTCTCGGAGTCGATCAAGAACCTGACGCAAGTGCTTTTCGTGATCTTCTTCATTCTTGGAAAACACCAGAATATCATCCAGATACACAAGCACAAACTCGCCAGTATAGGGGTTGAAGATGTAATGCATCATTCTCGAAAAGGTAGGAGGAGCATTGGCGAGACCAAAGGACATGACTGTATACTCGTATGAACCGAAACTCGTTCTGAAGGCAGTCTTGGGAATGTCTTTCTCGCGAATGCGAATTTGATGATAGCCCATTCGGAGGTCGAGCTTAGAGAACACTTTACCTCCTTTGAGCTGCTCGAAGAGTTCATTGATGTTGGGGAGCGGATACTTGTTCTTTATCGTCTTCTTGTTCAATGGCCGGTAATCAACACAGAGACGCTCCGTGCCATCTTTCTTCTTGACAAATAAGACACCACAGCCCCAAGGCGACGTACTAGGCCTGATGAGACCCATACGCTCCTGTTCATCAAGCTGCTTCTTCAATTCCTTCAATTCATCGGGAGAGAGCTTGTACGGACGTCGGCATGCTGGCTCAGTACCCGGCTCGAGTTCAATGACAAATTCCACCTGGCGGTGTGGAGGCATGCCTGGAAGTTCTTCAGGAAAGACGTCTTGATATTCGTTTACCACCGGAATTTGAGAGATGGCATTAATCTCGCCCTTATCATTGAGAGAGAAAAGCCTGATAGTGTTATCCCTGGAGGCGAAGATAATCACATCTTCATCAGGATGAGTCATCTTGACTTCCTTCTGTGCATAATCAATGTGAGCATCATGCTGAGAAAGCCAATCCATTCCGAGGATGAGGTCAATGTCGGAATTACCAAGAACCACCGGTTTAGCCAGAAAGCGATAATCACCCATGCGAATAGATACATCCGGAGCATAGACACTAGAAGTCATAATCCTGCCCGGAGAAAAAACTTGCAACTTCTGAGGCAAATTTGAAGTGACAATATTGTGCTTGGATGCAAATGGTTGAGACATGAAAGAGCATGAAGCACCCGAATCAAATAACACTTTAGCAGGAAAAGAGTTAACTGGAAGGTTACCCAAAATCACATCAGAAGAATTCTCCGCTTGCACTGCACTCATCAGATTGACCCTTGCTGCCTTTGGATCATGCCTGACAATAGCTGAACTCACAGGTGGAGGAGGTGGAAGACGCTTTGGGTTCGGACATCTGTTGGCATAGTGACCCTTCTGGCCACACTTGTTGCACACCACTTCTGAGAGAGGACGGAAATGAGAACCACTTGACTTTGAGCCTTGAGACTGAAACTGCTTTTTCGACTGGTTGCTCGGTGTCGGGGGAAACTGTCCACCACGAGCACCTATGGGACCGGAGCCCCTTCTACGTAGCGGTAAGGGAGCGGAGAGAGCACGAAGAGCGGATCGAGGAGCACACGCGGGCAGTTTACCCAGGTTCGGGCCGCGACGGACGCGTAAAACCCTACTCCTGCTTGGATTGTATTGAGTTCTTGGGCTCGGGAGCTTGAAGAGCTAGCTACACCGAGCAAGAGAGTTGTCTAGGTTCCGAACCTTTTCTACGTTGTGCATGGGCCTCCTTTTATAGCTCAAGGGGTCACCGACAGGTGTCAACGTAGAGGAGGGCAAAAATGTAACTTTGGTGGTAGTTGTAACAGTGCGGGAACAGTGCGTGAACAGTGGGTGAACAGTGGTCTTCACCTAACCTTGACAGTGGGGGACAAGGGCATTAAATGCCCATCATCGTCGACCCCAAAAGCACCCGTCCATGCGTCTCCGTTCGCCACGGCGGTAGCCTCGTCACCGTGGAGTGCCACCGTGTCCCCCAGGCTGCACAGCCATCCGCCACGCGTCCCTGGAAGGGCCCCAGGGCGACGCGTGGGCCGATGAGCTGGAGCGCGGGCACACAGCGCAGGCTTCCCCCGGCAAGCACCTTGTCGGGCCCGGAAGCTTGTCGCTCCCCGGGCCCTGCCGGGGCGCAGGGTGCACCGAGGCATGTCTTCTGAGATGCAGTCTTCTGGTCTTCCTGGCAAGCTCCTCTTGCCAGGGTCTTGTGTTAATGTGATAATCTTGAGCCTGGTGCGGCCTTCCCGGCAAGCTCCACTTGCCGGGGTCTTGATCTTCTGTCTTGTATACTTTGTTTTTGAATGGCTTTATATGGACCAGAAAGGTTTCCGGCGAGCACGTGGTAAACCCTGCCGCGGGAAGCTGCTACTGCCCGTGCACAAGTTGGGGTACTAAGGTACCCCTATCTTAGTACACCGACAGGAGCCCCCGGGCCTGGGCCACACACGGTGCCGAGCTCTGTTGAGCCAGGCCCAAAACAGTGCACGGGCACGCGCGGCCCACGGCACGCCGAATCCCCTTCCGCATCCGCCGCGCCCCTCCCTAACGGCACGTGTCGATTGCGGCGTCGTGGGAGAGATCGTGGCCTCGCTCTTTAATGGGAAATGCGGAGCGTCCCCCACTCCCCCCTTAAAAGCAGAGGAAGCAGGGGCAGTTTCCCTCCTTCGTCTTCATTGCGCCTTCATCCTCCAGAAAACCTCCGCTGCTCTTTGCCTCCACCCCTCCTCCGCCGTCTTCCGCATCCGCGGCGCCGTCGAGCTCCTCGCCCCTTCCCCCGCTGCCTCCGCCATGGCTCCGAAGAGCGAGAAGGCGAAAGCGGAGAAGACCAAGAAGGAGAAGTCCGAGCAGGCGCCGAAGCTTGCCGCCCTGCGGAAGAGGAACGTGGTCTTCGCGCCGAGGCTCAGCGCGAGGGAGCTGTGGAACAAGTACTATCTCTTCTGGTCCGGGGAGACCAAAGCTCATCCCCGCACCAGAGCCTTCCCCGCCGTCGCCAGAGATTTGTTTCCCGGCGGGTATTTCTTCTTTGCTGTCTTCTTCCATTGTGGATTGTGCCCTCCGTACTCGGAGTTTTTCTGTGACATTATGAACACATACGGCCTCCACCTCCTAGACTTTACCCCAACGCCATCCTTACGATGGCCGTTTTCGCACATCTGTGCGAAAACTATGTGGGGATCCATCCAAACGTAGCACTCTTTCGCCATTTCTTTATGCCTAGAGTAGAGGCTGGCGCTCCCCTCTCCGGCGGCATCTCCTGGATCTTCCGGTTGAACAAGAAGGATTCATACCTAAAGGGAGAACTCCGCGGCAAGTGGGAAGAATGGTGCGCATATTGGTGTTGGGTAGTGGAGGACAAGCCGGAGCCTTTCACTGCGCCGCGCACAACTGCCATAGTGCGCGGCAGAGACTGGAGCGAATTGGCCCCGGAGGACGGCAAGCTCAATATTGCCCTCATCAGGATACTTCGCCTCCGGGTAGCCAAATTGACCATTGGAGAGGTAGGGGCAGATTTCCTCCGCCGCCGCATTGCCCCTTTACAAGAAAGGAAAAGGCCAGCAAGGGAATTTGGCAATGCGGCGGATATTATGAGGTTGCGCCCGGGATTGAACTTCAACTTCACTGCTTTGGAGCTGAAGGGGATGGTCCGGGAGCTCTTCAAGCATGACCCGGCCCATCCGGAGTGGTTTAGATCTCCCCGGGGAGTGGTGCCGCTGTGCAACAGCACTGCCCGGGATTCCTTGCGCGCGATGATGCCCGCGTGCGATTCTCACGGCGTCGACCCCACCTGGATAGAGCCTCCGCCAGATGCAATACTGAGCTTCTTCGATAATCTGGTCGAGGTGCCCAAGAACACCGAGGAGAACAAGGGTCTCACCTGGGCCACCACGGAGCGGGATATAGCCTATATCGCTTCCCGGATGGAAGAGGCCGCCGCAGCCGCAGCGGCGGGAGATTTCGGATTCACCGTCGGCGAGGCGCAGGCCGCGGACGAGGCGTGCCAAGCAGAGGAGGCAGAGATCTGCAGGCTGCTCAAGCTTCCGCCCGACGAGCTTGCCGGGGTTCCTTCCCTGAGGCATGCCGGGATTCCCGGGATTGTGAGCGAGGCCGCCGCAGGAGGCGAGGTTGCCGGAGGGAACAGAGGTGCCGGAGGGAGCGGAGCCACCGGAGGGAGCGGGGCCGCAGGACACGATGCTGGACCCAGCGGGCCTGCCGGGGAGGGAGAGGAGGACGCCGAGGCCGATGAAGACACCACTGGATCTCTGGGACTTGATGACGACGCCTCCTCGTCCTCAGAGAAATCCCCGCCTCCGGCAAGTCCTAAGCAAACACCGTTGAAGCGCCTCCGCAAGGCGGCTACAGCGACGAGGACGCAGGCGTCCCGACAGCAGCCTGCTCGCCGGGCGACGCGCGCCACCAGGGCGAGCCAAACCGCGACGGGGGCGCCCCGCGCACCAGCGCCAAGCGGAGGAGGATCCTCCCGGAGCGAAGCGGCCGCTCCGCCTGCTCCTCGGGCCTCGGCGTCAACGGAGGCTGGGTCTTCGCAGCCCCCAGCCCCGGAGACCGCCAAGCGCCCGAGGGAGCCTTCTCCTCCCGCTCCTCGCGCGGGAGCAGCTCAGGTGGAGTTCGACTTCTCCGCCCTCAGCTCCGACGACGACGAGGAAGAGGAGTAAGTACTTGCTGCTTGTAACTTCTTCGATTCTGTCTTGATTCTTTCTTTGATGATTCTGATCTTGTTCTTGCTTTGCTTGCACGACCCTGACCCAGCGGATGGCGAAGAGGGCCAAGATCCCTGTGGTTGAGGTCGAAGACGACTCGCCCACCGCGGCGACCGGAGACGCGCCAGCGGCAGGCTTGCCTGACCAACCTGCTGCTCCGAGGAGCAGCCCCCAGCGCAGCCCCCAGCGTAAGTCTGGGTTTTGAATTTTTTTTGTTCGTCGGGCGCGCTTGAGGTTTTAGCTTGTACTAATATCTTGTTGCCTTGTTTGTTTTGTTTGTCTTATGCAGAAACGGAGCCGCAGCCGCAGGAGCGCCCGGAGACTGCCCCCGACGAGCCACAGGTTCCACCCTCCCCGCCGAAGGTGAACTCCCCGGCGAGGGAGAGCGCTCCGCCAAGGACGGACACCCCGCCGAGGGCGGGCACACCGCCAAGGGCGAGCAGCCCGACAAGAGTGGCCAGCCCGACAAGGGTGGCCACCCCGCCAAGGGAGGGCGCGGGCGGCCCTCCGCCAGCAGGAGCCACCGCTCCACCGCCAAGGGAGGACTCCCCGGCGAGGGAGCCTGTCGTCGAAGAAGTCCGCGAAGGTGAGTCTTGTAGCTTTATCTTCTTGAAATTGTCTTTTTGGATATTTGCTTGATCTTTTCTTTTCTTTTTCTTCTGCTAGATCCTCCTGCGCCGGAGCGGATGGAGACGGAGACCGCCGGCGAGGAGGGCGCGCACGGAGACGGCGGCAACGCCACTGCCACTGAGGGCATGGCTGGAGCCGACGAACCCGCTGCTGAGGAGACCGCCCCGGCCGCAGACGCCGTGGCTGGGGAGGGGGACGGCGACCACACTGCTGGCCCGGAGGCAGCAGGAGCGTCAAGCGCTGCACCGGCCGCCGATCCCTCCGCCGCCAAGGAGCAGCCAGGCGTTTATCTTGAGGCCCCCAATGGGGTCTTCATACAAGTCCCGTGGGGGTCTTCGTCGCGAGCCCCCGTGGAGGGAGAGACCTTTGATGGAGAGGTCCTCGCCTCCGCGGGGTTGAAGATTGTTGAAGCGCCTGGCGGGAGCGACGAGCCCGAAGAGGAGAAGCTACTTCGCCGGCTCCTGGCCCTTTACCGGGCCAGGCAGGCGAAGCTGGACTCCCGAGAAGCTCTTGCCGCCAAGGCTGGAGTGGATTTGGAGAAGCGCGCTGCCGAACTCCGCGCCGCCAACCAGGCAGCTCTCCGCAACTTGGCGGAGGAGCGTGAAGGGCTTGCCGAAGAGCAGCAAGCCTTCCTCCTGGAGAAGGCTGAGGCAGAGGAGCGGCAGCGGCTGGCCGCCGAGGAGTTATCTCGGCGGGAAGGGACGCTCAACCAGCGGAAGGTTGAGCTCGACGCCCATGACGACGAGCTCACCGCCCGGGAGTGGACTCTTGGCAGGGCCCTGAAGGAGGCAAAGGAAGCTGCTGCCGCCGCGGAAACCGCCAAGAGGGAGCTGGAGCTCAAGGTGGAGCAACTGGAGCGGTACCTCAAGGCGAGCGAGGACAGGGTCACCGCGCTCAACGTGGAGCGCGAGAAAGACGCCCATACCAACTCAGACTTGCAGGTACGCCTCTCCAAGAAGGGCGACGAGCTTACTGCTGCCAAAGATTCAATCGCTGACTTGGAGTTGAAGGTCTCCACCTTGACTGATTCACTGGACGCCGCCCGGGCTCGCGAGACTAAGCTGAAGGACGAGCTCCGCAAGGAACGAGGCCTGGTGGAGAGCGCCGCCGTCTCAGCGAACAACTTCAGCCGGGCGGTGGAGCAATGGACTGACGATCTGGTCGCTTCTGCTGCCAATATTGACAAGGAGCTGATGGCGCTGAGGGTGGAGCACCTTATGTACTCTCCGGACGAGAACCTCCCCCACAGCGCCAAGCTGAGTCTCTTCTTCAGGGGAATCACGCCGGCGCTCGCGCGGCTGCAGGAGAAGCTCCCCGCGCAGCTGGCCGAGGAGTCGCGTCAGCTCTGCGCGGGCACCTTGGAGCGCGTCTTGACGAAGATAGTCTACCGCAACCCTGGCATCAATCTTGTCAACGTCCTCCGCAGCTTGCCGGCCGATGCAGATCAGGAGGCGTTGAAGGCGCAGGTCGCCCACATCATCGCCAAGGTGAACAAGATCTCAAGGCGTGAAGGCGACCGCGTAGACTAGGCTTCCTCCTTTCTGTTTCCTTTGCTGCTGCAAAGTGTGTTATGAACATGAATCAATTAGTTATTGCGACAAGTTATCTTTGTAATATATTATCTTATTTCCGAGCAATTGACGCATTGTTATCTCCCTTGCTTTTGGTCCTTTACTTTGTATGCTTTTTACCCTACGCTTTTAGGGAACTTGCCGGCAAGGGACCCTTGCCGCGAGCGCTGAGTGCTGGACTCTGAGCAGCCTGCTGGCAAAGGCCTTACCGGCAAGTAACCTTGCCGCAGCTAGTCACAACGCACTTAGCTTGCTGAGCGAACTCGAAAACGAAGCAAGGGCGCGACACTTGTCGCAGCTCACTTAAGTCGTTGAGCGTACTCGAAAACAAAGTAAGGGTGCGGCTAGCCACGGGTAGGTTCCTCCGCGCACAGGTTTACCATACAAAGTGTGGTTGTTCAAGGAAGATAACTAAAATTTAAAAATTTGAACTGCTCGAATTCTGGTAACTTAGCTTTCATAATCTGTTCGTTCTCCGGCAAGCTTCTCTTTCTTGAACAGTACTTGGTTCGTCCTCCACCTCCTTCCCCCCCGACAAACTTGTGCGCGAGGAACGTTCCTTCTGCTTAAGATGGAAAGAAGAAGAGAAGGGAAAACAAGTACGGGGCTTCTTGGCCCATTAATGCTTACCGGAGATGTGGGTTGCACAAGATGCCAAATAACGCATGCAAATAACAAAGAAAAGCATGAAAATGGCAAATAGTGCGAAACACAAAAGCTTTACTAATGCACGGGATCTGCGCCCGGCTTTGTACAAAGGTTTACATGCAACAGCGGCAAGACTCGTACAAAAGGTGGTTGCCGGAGCGGATCACAGCAACCGCGCCTTATGGGTGAAACTTGCGAAGATGCTCTATGTTCCAGGAGTTGCTCACCGGTAAGCCTTCTTCGGTCTCAAGGCGGACAGCGCCGGGCCTTGTGACTTGTCTCACCCGATAAGGGCCTTCCCACTTCGGCGTCAACTTGTTGGAATTCTTGGCGGACTGAACACGCCGAAGAACAAGGTCGCCTTCCTCGAGACTCCTGGCCTTAACCTTGCGGCTATGATAGCGGCGCAAGGCTTGCTGATATCGAGCAACTCGTACAGCAGCCTGGAGACGTTCCTCCTCAAGGAGCAATGCATCATCTTGTCGCA
Organism: Secale cereale; assembly: GCA_902687465.1. Taxonomy (NCBI): domain Eukaryota; kingdom Viridiplantae; phylum Streptophyta; class Magnoliopsida; order Poales; family Poaceae; genus Secale; species Secale cereale. The sequence continues at coordinate 567,235,683 of LR738714.1, read as the reverse complement.
GTTGCTCTTGCTCGAGCTCATCATAAGCGAGCACTCGAGGAGATCCGTATACGAGTTCCGTGGGGAGAACTGCCTCTGCTCCATAGACAAGAGCAAAGGGTGTCTGTCCGGTGGCTCGACTTGGTGTCGTTCTGATTGACCAAAGAGCCGCCGGCAACTCCTCTATCCAGTTTCTTCCGCACTTGCGCAGCCTGTCGAAGGTTCTTGTCTTGAGCCCGCGCAGCACTTCAGCATTGGCCCTCTCCGCTTGACCATTGCTCCTCAGGTGAGCAACGAAAGCGAAGCAGACCTTGGCGCCAAGGTCTTGGACGTACTGCATGAAGGTGCGACTTGTGAACTGTGTGCCGTTGTCGGTGATGATCCTGTTAGGGATACCGAAACGGCAAACAATTGATCTGAAGAACCTGACTGCTGACTGTGTTGTCACCTTTCTCACTGGTTCCACTTCTGGCCACTTTGTGAACTTGTCGATTGCAACGTACAAGTACTCAAAGCCCCCGACAGCACGGGGGAAGGGGCCGAGGATATCGAGCCCCCAGACCGAGAAGGGCCAGGACAAAGGGATCGTCTGGAGAGCTTGAGCTGGCTGGTGAATTCGCTTGGCATGGAACTGGCACGCTTCACACTTGGTTACTTGTGCAGTTGCATCTTGGAGGGCTTCTTGCCAAAAGAACCCTTGCCGGAATGCCTTCCCGGCAAGTGCCCTTGCGCCAATGTGGTGGCCACATATGCCTCCATGTATCTCTGCCAACAACTTCTGTCCATCTTCTCTAGAAATGCACTTCAACCTGACACTGTTGAGTCTTCTTCTGTACAGTTCGTTATCAACGAACTGGTACATACTTGACTGCCTGGTTATCTTCTCTATTTCTTCTGGGTCGTCGGAAAGTTCTCCAGTTTGCAAAAAACGGACGATTTGCTGCGCCCATGCTGGAGCCCGAGGCTCAACAGCAAGGACTAAAGGCATGAGGGCCGCTGCGGGAACCTCAGCTTCTACGGCAAGAAACTCTGGTTCTGCCGGAGCTGATGGTCCCTCGGCAAGCCTGCCGGGGCGAGGCTTGTCGGGAACGCTTGCTTCAACTGTACAAACACTTGGATCTGCAGGAGCAAACTGTCCCTCAGCGTTCTGATTGTTGATCTTGGGGACCTTGGCGGCGGCTTCGGGAAGATCCGCCGGCAAGTAGTCGCCGGAGACCATCTTTCTCTTCTTGTTCTGCCCAATTGATGGTGTAACGGATGGCTGAGTTAGCTTGAGCAGGAAGGTCCCTGGTTCCACAGGTAACTTCATTGCAGCACACTTTGAGAGGCCATCTGCGATATCATTCTGAGCTCTCGGGACATGCTCCATTTGCAGACCTTCAAAGTGTTCTTCAAGCTTCCTCACTTCATTTACATAAGCTTCCATCAAAGGGCTCTGGTAACTCTTATTTACTTGTCTGACCACCAACTGAGAATCTCCCCGCACAATCAACTTCTTGATCCCAAGTTCGGCTGCAATTCTGAGGCCGGCAAGCAGACCTTCATACTCAGCAGTATTGTTTGTCGCTTGTTCCTTGGGAAAGTGCATCTGGACAACGTACTTGAGGTGCTCTCCGGTGGGCGCTATGAGTACCACGCCGGCACCGGCGCCTTGCAGCGAGAAGGCACCATCAAAGTACATTACCCATTCATTGCTTGCTTCTTGTATGGGGACGCTTGTCTCTGGAACTTCTTCATCCGGCGTTGGGGTCCATTCAGCTATGAATTCTGCCAAAGCTCTGCTCTGTATAGTTGAAGTACTCTCAAACTCGAGACCAAAGCTCGACAGTACCAGTGCCCACTCGACGATCCTGCCTGTTGCTTCTGGATTCTGTAATATCCTTTTTAACGGAAAGCGAGTGACCACTGTTATCTCGTGTGCTTGGAAGTAATGGCGCAGCTTTCTCGAGGCCATGAGGAGACCGAAAAGCAACTTTTGCACCCCAGAGTATCTCGATCTAGCCCCCTGCAAGAGGGAACTTACGAAATACACTGGGCGCTGCACCATCTTCCTTCGCACTTCTCCTTGCTCCTGCGCAGAGTTGTCCTTGTCGGGGCCAGAGCTTGCCGGTGGAGCCCCCTGCTTGTCGCTGGATTCGCTTGCCGAAGGTGTGGGCTCTTCCTCTGCCTCCCTTTCCGCTACCAACGCAGCACTAACCACTTGATTGGTTGCCGCTAAATACAGCAGCAACTTCTCTTGTGGTTTAGGTGCGGCAAGTATTGGAGTGGAGGACAGGTATCCTTTCAAATCCTGCAGCGCTGCCTCCGCTTCCGGAGTCCATTTCATAGGACCTGCCTTTTTCAAGATTTTGAAGAAAGGCAGGGCGCGTTCTGCAGATTTTGAAATGAACCTGCTGAGGGCAGCCACACAACCAGCAAGTCTCCTTACGTCCTTGACGCGCTTCGGGGCTTCAATCTGCTCGATGGCTTTTATCTTGTCGGGATTGGCTTCAATCCCCCTCTGGGACACAAAGAACCCGAGAAGCTTGCCGGAGGGGACTCCGAAGACGCACTTCTCGGGGTTCAACTTGAGCTGGATCTTGCGCAGATTTGCAAATGTTTCTTCCAAGTCTTGGATCAGGGTATCTTTGCTCTTGCTCTTGACCACTATGTCATCCATGTAAGCTTCTACATTTCTGTGGATCTGTGGCTCAAAAGCAGTGTGCACCACCCTTGCAAATGTTGAGCCTGCATTCTTCAATCCAAAGGGCATGCGTATGAAACAATATGTGCCACATGGAGTAATGAATGCAGTCTTCTCTTCATCTTCCTTCGCCATGAATATCTGGTGGTAGCCTGAGTATGCATCAAGGAAGGAAAGCAGCTCACATCCAGCGGTTGAGTCAACAATCTGGTCAATGCGTGGCAAGGGAAATGGATCCTTGGGACATGCTTTATTCACATCAGTGAAGTCTATACACAGTCTCCACTTCCCGTTGGCCTTACGCACGACAACTGGATTTGCTAACCAAGTGGGATGGATCACGCCTCTAACCAGGCCTGCTTCTTCTAGCTTCTTTATCTCATCGGCGATGAATTCTTGGCGCTCCACGGCTTGCTTCCTGACCTTCTGCTTGACGGGCCGCGCATGAGGACAAACAACAAGCTTGTGCTCAATTACCTTCCTGGGAACGCCGGGGATGTCAGATGGTTGCCATGCAAACACATCGACATTCGCCCGCAGGAAGGCAACGAGCGCGCTTTCCTATTTGTTGTCAAGTGTAGCACTGATGGTGAAGGTACCACCAGTGCCGTCCTCCTTGGCGGACACCTTCTTGGTTGCCGGTGGAGCGACCATCTCCTTCTTGCACTTGCCGGTGGAGCTCGATGGAACGTCCTCGACGGCAGCGCAACACTCCGAAGAGGTGCGTTTGCCGGAGTGGGCCCCAGAGCACTTGACGGACTTGGTCTTGGTCTTCTTCCCCCCGGGAGCTTCAGCGGCAAGTATGTTGCTCTCCGCCGAGGCTGCTGCATCCCGGTATATCTTGTCGGCGCAGATAAGCGCGTCCTTCTTGTCGCCAGGGACAGAGATGACGCTTATCGGCCCCGGCATCTTGAGTACATTGTAGGCATAGTGGGAAGCTGCCATGAACTTGGCGAGGGCAGGACGTCCAAGTATCCCATTGTATGGCAATGGGATATCGGCCACGTCAAAGGTTATCCTCTCTGTCCTGAATTTGAGCTCCCCGCCAAAGGTCACTGGCAAAGTAATCTTCCCCTTCGGCTTGCTCCTCCCCGGGTTTATTCCTTGGAACGATCCGGTTTCTTCGAGCTCGCCGTCTGGGATCTGGAGTTTCTTGATCACAGCTGAGGAGATCAAGTTCAGGCCGGCCCCGCCGTCAACCAACATTTTGGTGACCTTGAGGTTGCGGATAGTTGGCGAGACCAACATCGGCAAGCACCCGACCGCCGTTGTGCGGTCAGGGTGATCCTCAAGATCAAAATTGATGGGCGTGCTGGACCACTTCAGGAGCCTGCGTGACTCGACGGGCGGCTCTGCTGCGTTTACTTCTCGCACCCACTGCTTGAGTTGGCGGTGGGAAGCGTGCAGAGAGGCGCCTCCGTCGACACACAGAACTTCTGTGGCCTTCTGGAACTCCTGCTCGCTGTTATCTCCTTCCTCCATGTCGTCGTCGTCGTCTTCTTCTTCATCCTTGTCGCGGCCCCGGGGAGGTCGATCACCTTGCCGCTCCTTGGCCTTGCCGCGGCGTCCTCCCCGGCCATTGAATGGCCGCTTCTTGCTTGGCTCTCCTCCGCCACCTTGGGCCTTCTAATTGTCGCGCCGCTCGTATTCAGCTTTCTGCTGCTCTACGAGGTACTCGACTCGCTTGCAGTTCGAAAGGTCGTGGCCCTTGGTGCGTTGGATCTTGCAATATTGCTTGTCGGAGCCGTCCTGCTTGTCGGCTGCCGCCACAGGGACAGGCTCCTTGCCGGAGCCGCCAGCCTGTGCCTTCTTGGCGGGAGCCTCCTTGCCGGACTGCTCGACGACCAGCACTTCCTTGCTCTTCTTCTTTCTATTGTTCCGCCACCGGCTCTTCTTTGTCGGGGCGGCATCCTCGCTGTCGCTTCCTCCTGCGCCAGCATCCTCCCCGGGGAGTCTCCTCCCCTCTTCGGCGCGCGCGCACTTGTCAGCCAGAGCGTAGAGCTCGCTGACATCCCGTATCTTGGTCATGGCCATCTCTTCCCGCATGCGACGGTTACGCACGTTCTGGTGGAACGCGCTGATAACCGCGGCGGGGTGGACGTCGGGGATATTGTGCTGCACGCGGCTGAATCGTTGAATGTACTTGCGCAGGGGTTCTCCTTCCTTCTGGGCCAAGATGTGGAGATCACTCTCCTGGCCGTGGGGTTTGTGGCCGCCCGTGAAGGCGCCAACAAACTGGTGGCACAAATCTGCCCACGAAGAAATGGAGCCTTCCGGCAAGTGCATAAGCCAAGAACGGACATTTGGCTTAAGCACCAGCGGGAAGTAGATGGCCAATATCTTCTCGTCGCGTCCCCCGGCAGCCTGCACCGCGATGGTGTAGATGCTGAGGAAATCCGAGGGGTGCGTCTTGCCGTCGTACTTCTCGGGTACGTCGGGCTTGAAATTTTTCATGCTGGGCCACTGGACGCGCCGCAGCTCACGGGTGAACGCAGGGCAACCTGCAGCGTACGGCAAGTCGCCTGGCTCACCGGGCGCGTGCGTGTCGACAGCGGTCCCAGCGCGCTGATCCGATTGTCGCCGGGCTTCTCGTCGGCGCTCGATTGTCGTCCGAGCATCTTCTTGCCGCCGATCGTCGAGGACTTGGCGCTGGTCCCGACGAGCCCGCGGATCCGACGACGTCGTAGAGTCGTCGTCGACGTTAATCTGGTGGGGAGGCGTCTTCTGCTTCCGCGGCGGGGAGTGCACGGTGGTTGCACCCCCGGCGGTCTTGTCGCCGTCGGCCTTCGTCTGGTCGACTTGCCGTGGCCGCGATGTCGCCGGCTGCTGCGGCGTGTCGTTGTTGGCGAAGGCGATGAGGCTTTGGATCGTCGCCCTCCAGTCTTCGGCCTTGTCTGCCGCTGGAGGGAAGTCGAGGAGCAGTTGCGCTCTTGCGAGAGCTTCTGCTGGAGAGGAGGGGAGCGGCGGCGAGCGGTGCGAGGAGCGAGATATGCTCGGACTTCTAACAGGGTTAGAAGGAGCAGTCTCTCGCCCCGGCGACCGCGCCTTGCTCGTGCCAGGACGATGGCGAGCGTCCCGCGATCCTCCGGTTTGTCCTTGCCCCAGCAAGCGGATGGTACCTCCTGTACCACGGCGCTGCTGGCCTGTCGTCTGCTGAGATGGACGTGGTGCGTCTACGGAGACCGAGGCCTTGGAGTTTGCCCGGTCGTCCGCCTTGTCCTTGGACTTGGCGGTGCCGTGAGTTTCCTCGCCGGCGACCACCCTTCCGCCGGCGTCTCCTCCACCCACCGTTGGTTCTGGTGGCAGGGGAATCGACGCAGACGCGCCTGCGACCTCCGAAGCCTTCTTCTTCGGGGCCATGTTGCTGCGGCTGATGAAGTCGACGAAGCTGGAGAGGTTGATGAAGATTGCGCCCACGTGAGGGCCGGATCAGGTTCGCACAACCTCGACGCCCCCTACCTGGCGCGCCAAAGATGTCGGGGGAAACTGTCCACCACGAGCACCTATGGGACCGGAGCCCCTTCTACGTTGCGGTAAGGGAGCGGAGGGAGCACGAAGAGCGGATCGAGGAGCACACGCGGGCAGTTTACCCAAGTTCGGGCCGCGACGGACGCGTAAAACCCTACTCCTTCTTGGATTGTATTGAGTTCTTGGGCTCGGGAGCTTGAAGAGCTAGCTACACCGAGCAAGAGAGCTGTCTAGGTTCCGAACCTTTTCTACGTTGTGCATGGGCCTCCTTTTATAGCTCAAGGGGTCACCGACAGGTGTCAACGTAGAGGAGGGCAAAAATGTAACTTTGGTGGTAGTTGTAATAGTGCGGGAACAGTGCGTGAACAGTGGGTGAACAGTGGTCTTCACCTAACCTTGACAGTGGGGGACAAGGGCATTAAATGCCCGTCACCGTCGACCCCAAAAGCACACGCCCATGCGTCTCCGTTCGCCACGGCGGTAGCCTCGTCACCGTGGAGTGCCACCGTGTCCCCCAGGCTGCACAGCCATCCGCCACGCGTCCCTGGAAGGGCCCCAGGGCGACGCGTGGGCAGATGAGCTGGAGCGCGGGCACACAGCGCAGGCTTCCCCCGGCAAGCACCTTGCCGGGGTCTTGATCTTGCCGGGCCCGGAAGCTTGTCGCTCCCCGGGCCCTGCCGGGGCGCAGGGTGCGCCGAGGCATGTCTTCTGAGATGCAGTCTTCTGGTCTTCCTGGCAAGCTCCTCTTGCCAGGGTCTTGTGTTAATGTGATAATCTTGAGCCTGGTGCGGCCTTCCCGGCAAGCTCCACTTGCCGGGGTCTTGATCTTCTGTCTTGTATACTTTGTTTTTGAATGGCTATATATGGACCAGAAAGGTTTCCGGCGAGCACGTGGTAAACCCTGCCGCGGGAAGCTGCTACTGCCCGTGCACAAGTTGGGGTACTAAGGTACCCCTATCTTAGTACACCGACACTCGGGTTGGGTGGGTGGGAGAAACCACGTCCACTAGAGTTCTTGTTGCTGTTGGAGTTGTTGTAAGGAGCTCGAATCACTGGAGGAGGAGGAAGCCAAAATTTATGTTGCTTTGAGACCATCTGAGACGATGAGGAAGAGTGAACGGCATCTCGAATTCTCTTTTTAGAAGCCTCCATCTTGAGCTGAGCTGCCTCTTGTTTCAAAGCCATATTATAGAATTTGTCGAATTCATCGGGCTCGAACAAGGTGAGAGCAAGTTGAAGTTCATCTTTGAGACCTCCACGGAACTAGTAGATTTTGCTCTTGGCATCAGGAATGTCTTGCTTAGCATAGCGGGCGAGGTTTTGGAACTTGACATATACTGATAGACTGTCATAGAGCCCTGCTTCAGGTTGCGGAATTGCTCACGCATACCCTCGATGACACTTGTTGGAATATGGTGAGAGCGAAAGTCCTTGCAGAAATCCTCCCAAGAGATCACACGACCTGGCCTGGAGTCTTTGTACTGCTGCCACCAGTCAGCTGCTTGGTCTTTGATTTGGAAGGCTGCAAACTTCACATAATCCTCTTCTCTTACGTTACTGCACTCAAAATGCTTCTTTATGTCGGTTAACCAACCTTCAGCATCAAGAGGGTCGACACAGTTACTGAAAGCTTTTGGATTATTGGCCAAGAACTGGTTGAGAGTAGCATGGTGCTGCTGGTTGAAGAAGTTGCCTTGATTCCCTGGAACACCCTGATTAGCTTGATTAGCTTGCATCTGCTGCATCATCTGCATCAACATCTGGGTGTTCTGAGTTGTAGTCTGCATAATCGCTCTCCAAGCCTCAGACGGAGGAGGAGGGGAAGGAGGACGATCTGGGACCTCTTCACCCTCTGGGTTAGCGTTCGGAACCCTTTTCGGAGCCATCCTGAAAGAGATGACCACGAATCAGCAATTGATTGACAGAAGGTATAAGCTGAATCAATGGAATGAATTGCAACAAGTCTTCACAATAATCATTCGAACAATAGGAACGAATGAAATCATTCGAACAAGAGGAACGAATGAAAATCTCAGTTAAATGATAACATCAATCTTCACGAGAAGCCACATAGGGGACAAAAGGTAAAGTAAGAAAAACAACAAGGTACAGACGGAAACAAACACAAGATAGGAGCTTCGTTCTAACATCTTTGTGCTGACAGCATATGAACGCGTTACGAAAGGGTTTTGCAATCCCCGGATCAGCATAGCCAAGGACCCTTTAAGATGCAACTCCCGATCGGAACATCGGTCATAATACCACTTCACTCAATGTAGAACCCTGAACTCGCTAACCTGCATTCGTTGGAAGAATGCCTACGATCTACTAGATAAACCCACCTATAAATTTCCGAAAGATTCCAGTTATGCAATCAGGTGTTGGGGATACAGGGGAAGCACCACGCAATCAACTCTAAACCTACATCCAGCTGTATCCATCCTTCAACACATAACCAGACTTTCTCGGAAAATGTTTACCTCGGACCTTCGAAAAGCATCCACTATAACAAGCTATGGTAATACTCTCGAACTACCTCCCCAGTACTGGGTGATGTCGGGGTTATCTTGCCACTAACCGTATAGGAGAGATTTTCGATGTCGGCCGTCTTAAGTATTTAGTACTGTCGCGATATGCTTGTGACGACGATACCCCGAAGCTCAACTCCCCGGGACACTGCCACAACCCCTAGTGCCGGGAGGCATCGAGAACAATATTCTCGTCACAAGAACATCGAAACAATCCCAGAATACTCGCGAGATTCCTAAAAAAAATTTGGTGCAATTTTTGAAGATAGAAGAGACAAGAGTAGTCGTCAGGAGTCCTCACCAGAGAGAAAGGAGATGAGAAGCAAAGAAATCCTACTCTCTGATATAATATAGGACTCAAAATGTTTTCAGTGTGTGCCTAGACTCGACCGTCAACTTCGATCAATCGGTGGGGGCTCCTAGGTCGGAGAAGGCTCTGAAACCAACGTGTAATGCCCAGGATGGAGTTATATCTCCTACGTGTCGAGGCACGACTTAGAGACATAACCCCATGCTGGAATGATCGCAAGTTTGGTAATCTTTGCACAACTCATGTAAAAGATGGGGATGGAAAACATAAAATAGTTGGCTTACACTCGCCACGTCACGCAAATACAATACATGTCTCAATCATCATACAATAAAACATCACAGCCCTCTAAGGGTGAAATCCAAATGACAAGATACCAAACATAATTTAAATCCACAGGTCGGATCGAATCCTAGTAGAAGTCTCCACTACTGATCATCAGGATAACGAACATAGTATCGACTACGCTCCTCGTCATACTCCCAGTCTAGCTCGGTACCATCACCTGGATAGCTCACCATCGGACCTGCATCTGGTGTGGTGAAGTAACTGTGAGCCACAGAGGACTCAGCAATCCCGTTCCCGGGTAACAAGACTATTTAAGCCTTGGGAGAGGATAAGGCTGAAGAAAAGAATAAGTGTCTGCAGCAGCAACTAGCACTAGCTTACGTGAGAGTGTGCGAGAAGAGAAGTGCCTCGGTCGAGAGATGATCACGAAGTGATCCTAGCTACAGCTCAACAAACATAACCCCACCGTGTTCAACTCCCGAATCCCTATTCGGAAATTGACAGTCACGGTACACACGCTGGTAGTGTATTGAAACATTGTGTCAAGTTATCTACAACCGGATATTAACAAGCTCCCATCTGCCACATAACCGCGGGCACGGCTTTCGAAAGTTCATAACCCTGCAGGGGTGTTCCAACTTGTCCCATTACAAGCCCACGATCTGCGGAGTCGCAACTCCAAAGTGGGAAGACCCGAGTATTCTCGGAATCCCGTGCTCAAGATACTCCGAACTAAGGTAAGGCTAATCCAGCAAATCCTCCCGGCGTGTCGACACCCTGATAGTAGCCGCGCGTATCTAGGTCTCAGGACACGACCGGATGGGCGATTCTACAGGTGTATGCCAGATACCTCGGGTTGCCCCAAGGCGGCCCCGCAGACTCCCCGTTTCGGACCAACACTCATGTGGAGCACTGGCCCGGGGTTGTTGATTAAGAAAGAGGGTTAATTACTCCCTATGCAAGTTTATTTAGTTATTAGGCAAATAGTACCAATGTTGGGACTTGCTGGAAAGACTTAGCACTTAGCGGTTTATCGAGGGGGTCCCATACACCCCAACCGTGTTAGGAACGCATAATCAAGGAACATAACACCGGTTTAAACGGTTCCTAACGGCATGAGTGGAACAAATCACCAAGCAAAAGGCTTAGACTTCCACCCTTGCCAATATATAGATGATTTCATTTTATGTATTTATATAGTGTGATATAACCCAACAAACTTCAACATGAAGCAAGCATCTTCGATCTTCACCTGCAACTAGCAATGCTATAAGAAGGGCTGAGCGAAGCGTACTTAGCCAAGCAACGGTTTGCATAGGTAGGGTGGTTAAACAGGTTCATGGTTACAAGTAGGAGGCTGACAGGAAAGACATGGGCATCGAGGCAAAACTATAGAGCGGGACTACTAGCAATAGGCAAAGATAGTAATGTTATCGGGGTTCGGTCATCTTGCCTGAAGAATAGTCGTTCGGATCGTAAGAAGGGTCCTCGTTCACAACCTCGTTGGAAACCTCGTGCTCGTACTCGTACTCGGTCTCAGCTTCCGGCTCTAAACAATACAATCACACAAGGCACGAATCAACAAGATGCAATGCGCACGCCAAAATGATGGATGCATGATGGATGCACTAAGGAAGCACACGGAGCACGGAAATTAGCACTCAAGCAAATCACTTCAAAACATGACAACAATAGGAGATTATGAATCTACACGGAAAATCAATCAAGTTTCATATAAGACTCGCTCCAAACGGAGCTACGGGCTAAAAGTTATGCCCGAAACAAGAAACATGCGAAAGCTGAAAATTACAGCAACATAGCAACTTCGGAGCACTAGATAATTAAGCTACGGTACTCAAACACCATGGCAAAGAGCATGAACATAAACTAGACATATCCTACAGCAAATAAGTCCAAAGGTGCACCCCCAAAGGAGCCACAGATCAATAGCAACAAGCTTGGACATATTGAACTTGACAACAAAATCCTGACAGCAGAATTTTATTGAAACTTTGGAGCAAAAGTTAAACATGCTACAGCCACTTAAATAAGCATGTGAGAACATGAATGGAAAGCCAACAATATATACTACAAGGAACCATCAAGATCCACCCCAAAACTATCATGGTTTGTCCTAGAGCAGCAAGCAAACATGGCATCGGAGAATAACAGATTACAGACTTAGTGAAAATCCACTAAGTGTTAAAACAGCAGTTTCATCATGGCATCTATAAGAGCAAGTTTAAGTCACCTCGAAACTAAACATGGCAAGTGGTAAGCACCACATCAAAGCACACATGATGGTGATTCCGGAACACACAAGCATGCATCATGGAGATAAACACAACGATAGCAATGAGCTCAACAAGATGGCATTTCATAACAAGTGAAACAACATCACAGCCACATGGCACTTTGCAACGAGGATAACCATGGCAAGAATAAATATATCATGCAACCTAACACAAGCAACATGTAGAGCATGGCAAGACGAACACGTGGACATGTCATTTGCATCAATCGGACAAACGAGCTAAAAGATATCACTATGCAAAGATGGCATAAAAACAACACATAGCAGTAGTTTATATCGGGATGCACTCTTGCAACAGAAAAATAAGCATCTAGATGATCTCTAACATGCATGGCACAGTGGAATGAAACGTAGTGCTAGTCACCACGAACGTCTGGACACCTCATTTGCGCAAAACGGATCACCACACTAAAAGTTATCACAGTTCTAAAAATGCATCAGACAACAAATCACAGGGATTAGATCTAGGGTTTTGAGGTCAACCTCAGATCTGGAATTGCAAACGGGCTGGATCAGGCCTCGGGCGCGGCTGCGGAGCTACAGTGGCGGGCGGCGGCCTCTGGCGGCTGGACGAGCGGGCCGGTTGGCCTCGGCCTGCAGGGAAGGCGGCTGGGCCCGCGGGAGCCTGGCGGCTGCGGCCCGCGAGGAGCGGCGCGGCCTGGAGGCGTCCGGCGCTGCGGAAGATGTGGCCTGGCCCGGCTCGGGCGATCGGGCCTAGCTGCGGCGACGCGGCGGATCGGAGGAGCGGCGCCGAGCTGGCGATGCGGGAGGAGGCCCCAGCCTTGCTGGGCCTCGGGCGATGCGGCGACGGTGTCCTGGGCCTCGGCCTTCAGCGGAGGAGGCCGGATGGACGGCACCCTGGCGAGCGCGCTCGGCCCACCTAGGCGAGGCGGCGGCGCGAGACCGCAGCCCGGCTGGCGAAGGGAGGAGGCGCCTGGCGGATCCGCGCTGGGCCTGGGCCGGCGCCCTGGCGATGCGGGGACGACGGATCGGGGCGTCTGGCGGTCAACGGGGCGAGGCGCTAGATCTGGATCGGGTGCGCCCCCGATCCAATCCGCGAAGGGAAAACGGCGGCGGTTGGCTTCGATCTAGGCGGGCGCCGGCGTTTCAGGTGGCTGGAGGGGCTCGGGGCCGGCTGGATCCGGCAGCCCCTCGCCGGATCTGGCCGGAGGACGGCGGTGGTGGCGTCGGCGGCCTGATGGGAGGTGAAAGGAGGTGGTGGTGAGGTGAGAGGAGGCTCCGGTGGAGCTCCGGCGAGGTGGTAGGAATTCCGGCGAACTCCAGCGAAATTCCGGCGGGATTCCGGCGAGGTGGCTGGCTGGAGGAAGGGGATGAAGTGGGGGCTAGGGTTTCCTAGTTTTGGGGCACAAATTTGGGGGAGTGGACAAATATATAGGCACAAGTAGTTAGGGTTGTCCAAATGGAGTGCGGTTTTCGGCCACCGGATCAGATTTGGATGGCCTAGATGATAGAAGTGGCTAGGAGTGGTTTGGTGGGCTGTTGGAGGGGGTGTCTTGGGCCACAAAGTGGAGGCACTTTGAGCCCACACGAATAACTGTTGGGGTAGCAAACGAACTCGAAACGCGACGAGATTTGACAGGCGAGTTACACAAACCAAAACAACAACACACGACAAGTCTCGCGCCAAACCGGTAACGTTACACGGCCAAACACCAAAGTAGGCCTACGGGATGCCACGGACACGTGAGGGAGCTCCGGAACGCGAAACGGACAACGGGAAGGAACGCGTGGAACCGGATGCAACCGACAACACAAATGCAATGCAATGCACATGACTATATGATATGAATGAATGCCACACACGCACACGACAAAACGACGAAAACCCAAAAGACAAAGAATCCGGAATGGAATAGATGAAGCCGGAGATATATTATATGCCCAAAAGGGAAAGTATTACATCCAGGGCATTACACAACCCTTGTTATCTTTGCTTTCAGTTTGTTCTTTCAGTTTTAGTGGTCTTGATGTTTGTTACTACTGTAGCAACATCATTGTATCTTTACTTTTCAGCTTTGTGCCAAGTGTAGCCTCCGATTGCAAGAAAGTTCAAAAGTTGTGACGTGCTGTCCAGGAAACAGATTCTGTCCTTGGACAGAAAAATTCGTATAAAATCACCAGATCATCTTTTTGGTCTGAATTTTTTCGACAGCGTGCTCTATACAATTTTCTTTCGTGCGTCTGTTCTGAGTTTTTTGATTAGAGTTGCAGAAGTACCCCGAAAAAATCATTTACTGCCTACTGTTCTGTTTTTCACAGATTCTGTCCTGTTTTGCCTTTTCTTCATTTTGCAAATCTTGAGCTTGCTTTTTCTTTGCAAAAACCTTTTGGCAATCTTGAGAAACAGTAGACCTTCAAGAATATCCTTATTTCCAGCAAGGAACAATTATATTATTATGGGTACTAACCTCGCTAATCAGATTATGATGAGTTATGTATGAAGGGAGTTTTCAAGTGTGCGAGGGAAGATGATAAAAAGATTCAGGAGTGTCAAACGCTCAAGATTGGGGATGCCCCCATGCACCCCCAAGAAATATTCAAGAAGACTTAAGCGTCTAAGCTTGGGGATGCCCCCATGCATCCCCTTCTCCATCAACATTATCAGTTCGTCTTTCGTTCCACTATATTTTTATCACTTCATGTGTTATGTGCTATGCTTGGAGCGTCTTGCTTTTAGTTTCCTTTTTAGTTTTCTTTAGCTTTTCATAACGAGTCGGAACTCAGCTTTCTTTGTGTGGGAGAGAAAAACGCTCCACTTCAACCTAGAACACAACATAGAATTTTCATGTCTATCCTTGCTGTGTATGTTCTTGGCCTTTCAATAGCTACTGTCATGCTTAGCTCTTAGTTTTCATGCTTATCTTTTTAAAGAGCTTTTGTTTAGTTGGTTGCTTGAACTCTCTTTAGTTATCATGCTTATCTTATTAAGAGAGTTTGCTTCTGTTGCATTGGTCGATAAGTCTATGATAAAGATGCTACGTGCATAATGACGCTTAGTAGTTCATGTTTTCTTATGGTTAGTCTCAAATAGCTAGGGGGTTTCCAATGTGTTATTGGAGTACCAACATGATTTGTTTGCCTATGATGTGGTATGGTTTAGTAATATCTTCCTTCAAGAATTTATTTTGATTGACTTGGCATATGCTCACGCATATTTAAGACTGTAAAGAAAGTCTGTCAAGCCTTGATGATCTTTTATTTCTGAGTAGCGATATAACTTTCATGCCTGATTCAATGTTGCTTTGTCGCTCTGCATGATTATGACCGTCATTGCTCTTTTAGTTGGTCGCTCCCAGTCTTTTGCTAACCTCCACCTGTACTAAGCGGACTGACTGCTTGTGCATCCAAAATCCTTTAAACCAGTTATGCCATATGAGTCCACCATACCTTCCTATACATGGTATTTACTTGCCATTCCTAACGGAGACTTTCATGTACCATCTCGAAATTATTCAAAAAGAAAAAAAAGCATTCCTATTTTGTGCCTCTGTTTTAGTTCATGAGGAAGTAGTAGTTAATTCATGATCTTTTTAAGTTGGACAAGCTTCACCCCGGGATTGCATGTCTAATGTGCAAACCCATAATACGAGAAGGAACTGGCAAAGAGTGTGCCCGGCTCAAAAATAATATAACAAACAAACCCTCCTTCACGCTTTGTTCATGAGAAATCAGAAAACTTTGGCAGTGATAAACAAAGGAGATTAAGAGGATGTGATCGTCCTCATTCGGGAGCCGTTCCTTGAAACTTGTCCATCTCAAGAAGTGATTGAGTTGTCTGCTAGCATTCGTTGACGGAACATGCATAATCTAAAAAAAATTATTACCTCTGTTTTTAAAACCAAGAGCTCTGGTACATGCTTTGTCTTTATTTCCGACTACGGGTTTTCAACCTTGCCAACAAAAGCCACGGTTGGAGAGTCTCCACCTTCTTTTAAAGCACCAACTACTGAGAGTATGATTGTCATTCTGAGTGTAATGTGCATTGTCCCAAAGTAGCATTGTCTTTTGCATGATTATGATATCGTTTATTCTGAAATTATTGTATCTAGTCATCACTTAAACCTTGGAGGTGCCCCTGCATTTATGTTTTGCTTCACTAAAGGGGGCAAGAGAGATATCACTTTATCATATTTGCACACCATGCTCATTACAAATCTATTTGATGTTTCAGTATCATGTTGTAAAACTTTCAGTTCTTTGTGATTCTCTCATGAGGCAACTTAATTACTACAGATTCATTGTCTCAGTAAGCTTTTGTCATATGACTATGAAAAGTCCTATATGGTTAATAGCATGTCACCACAGAAATTATTCTTGTTATCATTTACCTACTCGAGGACGAGCAGGAATTAAGCTTGGGGATGTTGATATGTCCAAAACGTATCTATAATTTCTGCTTGCTCCATGCCTCTTTTGGGTGATATTGCTATGATATTTATACACTTCCATACACTTTTGATCATATTTAGACTAACCTATTAACTCAGTGCACCCCAGTGCCAGTTTCTGTTTTCTGCTGTTTTTGTATTTCAGGTTTTCCCATCACGTAAACTGCCAGAAAAATCCTGGAAAAATTATGTAAAAAATCAGCGTTCCGGAAGCTTCCACACGGTCGAAGTAGGGCCGGAGGGGGGCCACCAGGGCTCCAAGCGCCCTGGTGGCGCGGCCCCCCTCCTGGCCGCGCCGGGGGGGCGCCTGGGCCCCCCTGGCCTCCGCTAATGCCCCCCTTTGGCATATATTTAACACGCGTCCCGAAACCCTCGAGACGGGAACCCTTTTTCGCGATCTCATCTCTGTTCCGCCGCCGCCGCACTTCCAAGATCGGGAGCACCAGGAGAACTCTTCCCGGCACCCTGCCGGAGGGGAGGATCACCACTGGGAGCCTCTCCACCACCATGGACGCCTCCCGGATGAGTTGTGAGTAGTCTCCCTTGGACCATGGGTCCATGACCAGTAGCTATGTGATGTTCTCCTCCCCTTCTTGTGCTTCACTAATTAGACCTCGTGAGATGCCCTACATGATCGAGGCACATATGTAATCCTTATGCTGTTGCTATGTTGAGTTTGCTGGGATCCGATGGATTGTGAGATTATGTTCAGATTGTGTTTGAGTAATATATTTGATTTACCTCTTTTATATTTATGTTCATAAGTAATTCTTGCATGTTCTCCGTTTCTATTTATTGCTTTGGCCAAGTAGTAGGTAGTGACTCCAAGAGGGAACGTTATGCTCGATTGTGGGTTCATGCCCCTCGATGACTAGCTTGAGTGACAGAAACATGAGTCTAGGGGATGTGCTGTTGCCACAAGGGGAAAAACAACGGTGCTTGTGCCCGCGGGTGCAAGGATTGTTTACTTTACGCAAAGTTCTTTTAATGCAGTTGTCTGTTGCTTTGAGTTTACACTATGGGTGGGACTCGCAACTTAATACCAGCGAGATGTTCTGGATAGATATCTCAAGGTGGATGATTAGTAGTAGATGCAGATGGATTTCGGTCTACTTTCCTTGGCGTACTGCCCATGCTTTGAACCTCTACCTTTCTTGCAACATAGTTAGCATTGGTTTGCGCACATAATTCTGTCAATTGCCCAGCTGTAATTCGTTTACCTCACATAGCTGTTTTATCGTATTTTGGGAGAGAGACATCACTAGTGAACATCATGGGACCCCGGTCCATATTACCATCACTGATCACATCCGCTATTTACTTTCCGCTTTTAATTACTATTTACAGCATTACCTATCACTATTATCACTTGCGTTTGATCCTTTGTAAACGACAAGGCCGGAGGGATTGACAACCTCTCTGTACTCGTTTGGAGCAAAGTTATTTGTATCTGTGTGCAGATCCACGTTGAT
This sequence comes from Secale cereale, assembly GCA_902687465.1. NCBI lineage: Eukaryota > Viridiplantae > Streptophyta > Magnoliopsida > Poales > Poaceae > Secale > Secale cereale. The sequence continues at coordinate 567,218,232 of LR738714.1, read as the reverse complement.
TGCTAATATCTGGCGCTGTTAGCAGTTGACACCTTCTTGTTGAAACTGGGAGTCTCAGGGGAAATCGATCCTTGGTATCTTTGCCAAGGGAAAACTTCCGCTACACTGCATCTCAAACCTTCCACTTGGGGTAACCAACGAGGGGCGAGAAGCCATCATTGGGCGTGCGTGGGTGCTTCTTCTTTGCTGATATCTTGTTTGTTGATTTGTGTAGAAGCAGAGCACTAGCACCAGGAGCGCCAGGAGACCGCCCCTGACGTGCCGCATGCTTTGACCACACCGCCAAGGGGAGGATCTCCGGCAAGGGCGAGTCCTCTGCCAAGGACGGATTCTCCGCCAAGGGCGAACACTCCGCCAAGGGCGAGCACTCTGCCAAGGGCGAGCTCTTCGGCGAGGGATAGCACAAGCGGCCCTCCGCCGGCAGGAGCTACAACCACGCCGTCGAGGGAGAGCTCCCCGGCAAGGAATCTCAACGAGGAGCCGGCCCGCGTAGGTAACCCCTTTGCTTCATGCTTCCCTTGGCTTTTCTTCGTTCGATTCTTCTTTTTGGATATTAGCTTGACTATTTTTCTTTTCTTTTCCTCCGCCAGATCCGTCCGTAGCTGAGCCAATGGAGATGGAGGTCGTTGCTGACGACGTCGCCGTTGCCGAAGAAATGGTCAGCGCAGACGATCCCACTGGCGCAGAGACCGCCGAGGCTGCCGCCGCAGCAGCTGGCGAAGGGGCTGGTGGTCGTACTGACGGCCCTGAGGCCGCAGGAGCGCCAGGCGCTACACCGGCCGCCGAGCCCTCCGCCACTGCCACAGCCCCCAGCTCCGACGAGGCCGAGCCAAGCGCCTACCTAAAGGCTGGCGACGACGTCTTCATCCAGTTTCCGTGGGCGTCCATGTCCAGGGCGCCAGTCGAGGGAGAGGTCTTCGACGGAGAGGTTCTCGCCTCCGCCGGGTTGAAGCTTGTGGACGCGCCAGGCAGCAGTAGCAGCAGCGAGCCCGAAGAGGAGCGGTTGCTGCGGAAGTTGCTGGCGCTTTATCGCGCCCGGCAAGCCAAGCTGGAGTCCCGTGCGGCTCTGGCCGCCAAGGCGGGAGTTGACTTGGAGAAACGCACAGAGGAGCTCCGGGCCATCAAACAAGCAACTCTCCGGTCTTTGGCGGAGGAGCGGGAGCAGCTTGCCGAGGCGCAACAGGCCTTCATTCTGGAGAAGGCTGAGGTGGAGGAGCAGCAGCGGCTTGCCGCCGAGAAGCTGTGCTCGCTGCAGGGCGAGCTGGCGCAGCGGAAGGTCAACCTCGACGGTCACGAGGAGTAACTTGCCGCGCGCGAGCAGTCGCTTGGCGGAGCTCTCCAAGAGGCGAAGGATGCTGCCGCAACCACCGAGACCGCGAAGAGGGAGTTGGAGACGAGGGTGGCGCAGCTGGAGGCCAACCTCAAGACGAGCGGCGAGGAGGTTGCCGCACTCAAGCTCGAGAGGGAGAAGGACGCCCACAGCCACTCCGAGCCGCAGGTCCGCCTCTCCGAGAAGGGCAAGGAGCTCGCCGTCGCCAAGGACTCCATCGCCGACCTCGAGCTGAAGCTGGCCACCCTTACCGAGACGCTGGATGGCGCCAGGGAGCGGGAGGCGACCCTGAAGGAGGAGATCAGGGCTGAGAAGGCATTGCTGGCAAGTGCTGCCGTCACTCAAAATAACTTTAGGCAGACCGTCGAGCACTGGACGGAGGGTCTTGTCAACGCCGCCGCAGACATCGACAAGGAGTTGGAGCAGCTGGGGGCGGAGTATCTCGGGTACTCTACCGATGAGAGCCTCCACCCCAGCGCCAAGCTCACTCTGTTCTTCAGAGGCGTGGCGACGGCCCTCCAGCAACTCCGGGAGAAGATCCCAAAGCAGCTGGCGGACGAGTCGCGCAGGCTCTGCGTGGGGGCCCTGCAGAAGGTGTTGGTGAAGGTGGCCTTCCGCAATCCAGGCCTCAACCTCACCAACGTCCTTAGGAGTTTGCCGCCGGACGCTGACCAAGAAGCGCTCAAGGCCCTTGTCGCACCCATTGTGGACAAGGTGGGTGGCATCAAGAGGGTCGAGGGCGACCGAGCGGACTAGTCTTGTCCACTTTCTTCTTTTCCTTGTCGTTGTTAACCATGTTACGAGAACAGTCTATTAGAGCTGCGACAAGTTGCTTTGTAACATAACTTTATTTTGGGTGGTTAATGCAATGTTATTTCCTCTACTTGATTCCTTTGCTTTGTATGTTTTCACCATACGCTTTTAGGGAACATGCCGGCGTAGGCACCTTTGCCGCGAGCGCTGAGTGCGGGACTTCAGCAGCCTGCTGGCGGTGCCGTTGCCAACAAGAAACCTTGTCGCAACTAGTCGCAGCACACTTAGTTTGTTGAGCGAACTTGAAAACGAAGTAAGGGCGCGACACTAGTCGCAGCACACTTAAGTCGTTGAGCGTGCTCGAAACAAAGTAAGGGCGCGGCTAGCCACGAGTTGGTTCCTCCGCGCACAGGTTTTCCATACAAAGTACGGTCGTTCGAGGAAGATAACTTAAAAATTCAAAAAATTTATTGCTCAAACTTTGGCAACTTAGCTTTTGCGTGGTTTGCTTCCTGACAAAGCAAGGCTTCCTTGAACGGCGCTTGGTCCATACTACTATCTCTTCTCCCCCCCCCCCCCGGTAAACTTGTGCGCGAGGGGAACTTATTCTCCTTGAGAAAAAAGAAAGAAGAGAAAACAGAGATATGGAGCCTTGCGGCTCGTTGTTGCTTACCGGGTGTAGGTGCTGCACAAAGTGTCAGATAATACATGCAAAAGACAAAGAAGCATGAAATGACAAGACGTGCGGGGCACACAAGCTTTACTGATGCACGGGGTCTGCGCCCGGCTTTGTACAAAGGATTACATGCAACAGCGGCAAGACTTGTACAAAAGGTGGTTGCCGGAGCGGATCACGGCAACTGCGCCTTATGGGTAAAACTTGCGAAGATGCTCAATGTTCCAGGAGTTGCTCACCGGTAATCCATCTTCGATCTCAAGGCGGACAGCGTCGGGCCTAGTGACTCGTTTCACCCGATAAGGGCCTTCCCACTTCGGCGTCAACTTGTTGGAATTCTTGGCGGACTGCACGCGCCGAAGAACAAGGTCGCCTTCCTCGAGACTTCTGGCATTAACTTTGCGGCTATGGTAGCGGCGCAAAGCTTGCTGGTAGCGAGCAGCTCGCACAGCAGCCTGAAGACGGTCCTCCTCAAGGAGGAGCGCGTCATCTTGTCGCAGCTGCTCTTGCTCGAGCTCATCATAAGCGAGCACTCGAGGTGACCCGTATACGAGTTCTGTGGGGAGAACTGCCTCTGCTCCATAGACTAGAGCAAAAGGTGTCTGTCCAGTGGCTCGATTTGCGTCGTCCTGATCGACCAAAGAACCACTGGCAGCTCCTCGATCCAGTTTCTTCCGCACTTGTGCAGCCTGTCAAAAGTCCTTGTCTTGAGTCAGCGCAGCACTTCAGCGTTTGCTCTCTCCGCTTGACCGTTGCTCCTCGGGTGAGCAACAGAAGCGAAGCAGACCTTGGCGCCAAGGTCTTGGACATATTGCATGAAGGTGCGACTTGTGAATTGTGTGCCGTTATCGGTGATGATCCTGTTAGGGATCCCAAAACGGCAAACAATCGACCTGAAGAACTTGACTGCTGACTGCGCGGTCAACTTTCTCACTGGCTCCACTTTTGGCCACTTTGTGAACTTGTCGATTGCAACGTACAAGTACTCAAAGCCCCCGGCTGCGCGGGGAAAGGGGCCGAGGATGTCGAGCCCCCAGACCGAAAATGGCCAGGACAAAGGGATCGTCTGGAGAGCTTGAGCTGGCTGGTGTATCTGTTTGGAATGGAACTGGCACGCTTCACACTTGGTTACTTGTGCAGTTGCATCCTGGAGGGCTTCTGGCCAAAAGAAACCTTGCCGGAAAGCTTTGCCGACAAGTGCTCTTGCGCCAATGTGGTGACCACATATGCCTCCATGTATCTCCGCCAACAGCTTTCGTCCATCTTCCCGGGGAATACACTTCAATTTCACACCGTTTAGTCTTCTTCTGCACAGTGTGTTGTCGACAAACTGGTACATACTTGGCTGCTGGGCTACTTTTTCCTCTTCTTCTTGCTCTTCGGGAAGTTCTCCTGTCTGGAGGAAATGAACAATCTGCTGTGCCCATGCTAGAGCCTGTGGCTCGACAACAAGGACTAAAGGCACATCTGCTACTGCTGGAACATCCGCTTCCACGGCTAGAACCTGTGTCTCAGCCGGAGCTTGATGTTCCCCGGCAAGCTTGCCGGAGCAAAACTTGTCGGGAGCGTTCGCTTCGACGGAACAAACCCTAGGGCTCACCGGAGCGGATTGCTCCTCAGCATTCTTGGTGTTGATTTTGGGGACCTTCTTGGCGGCGGCTTCGGGAAGCTCTGCCGGAAAGTAGTCACCGGAAACCAACTTCCTCTTCTTGCTCTGTCCAGTTGACGGTGTTACGGACGGTTGAGTTAGCTTGAGCATAAAGATCCCTGGTTCCACAGGTAACTTAAGTGCAGCGCACTTTGACAGGCCATCTGCGATGTCGTTCTGAGCTCTCGGAACATGCTCCATCTGTAGGCCGTGAAAGTGTTCTTCAAGCTTCCTCACTTCGTCGACGTAAGCTTCCATCAACGGACTCTGGTGGTTCTTGTTTACTTGTCGGACGACAAGCTGCGAGTCACCTCTTACAATAAGCTTCTTGATCCCAAGGTCTGCCGCGATCCTGAGACCGGCAAGCAAACCTTCATACTTTGCCGTATTGTTTGTCGCTTGCTCCTTGGGAATGTGCATCTGGATTACGTACTTGAGGTGCTCTCCGATGGGCGCGACAAGCAGCACGCCGGCACCGGCACCTTGCAGCGAGAAGGCACCGTCAAAGTACATTATCCATTCTTTGCTTGCTTCCTCGACAGGGATGCTCGTCTCTGGAATTTCTTCATCCGGCGTTGGCGTCCACTCTGCTATAAACTCTGCCAATGCTCTGCTCTGGATAGTTGAAGTGCTTTCAAACTTGAGGCCGAAGCTTGACAGTTCTAGTGCCCACTCGACAATCCTGCCTGTTGCTTCTGGATTTTGCAGTATCCTCTTCAGCGGAAAGCGAGTGACCACTATTGTCTCATGTGCTTGGAAGTAATGGCGCAGCTTTCTCGAGGCCATGAGGAGGCCGAAAAGCAGTTTCTGCACACCAGAGTACCTTGACCTAGCCCCCTGCAGAAGGGAGCTGACAAAGTAGACTGGGCGCTGCACCATCTTCTTCTGTATCTCCTCGTGCATCTGCGCGGGTCCATCCTTGTCGGGACCAGACCTTGTTGGGGAAGCCCCCTGCTTGTCGCTGGATGTGCTTGCCGCGGTTGCTGGCTCATCGTCCGCCTCCCTCTCCGCTACTAACGCAGCACTAACCACTTGATTGGTTGCCGCTAGGTACAGCAGCAACTTCTCTTGTGGTTTAGGTGCGACAAGTATTGGAGTAGAGGACAGGTACATCTTCAAGTCTTGCAGCGCAGCCTCTGCTTCCGGAGTCCACTTCATTGGGCCTGCCTTTTTCAAAATTTTGAAAAATGGCAGGGCGCGCTCTGCTGACTTAGAGATAAATCTGTTGAGAGCAGCCACGCAACCGGCAAGTCTCCGTACATCCTTGACACACTTTGGTGCTTCGATCTGCTCAATGGCCTTGATCTTGTCGGGATTGGCTTCAATCCCCCTCTGAGACACAAAGAACTCGAGAAGCTTGCCGGAAGGGACTCCAAACACGCACTTCTCGGGATTGAGTTTGAGCTGGATCTTGCGCAGATTCGTAAAGGTTTCATCTAAATCTTGTATCAGAGTAGCCCTGTCCTTGCTCTTGACCACTATATCATCCATCTACGCTTCTACATTTCTGTGTATCTGTGGCTCAAAAGCTGTATGGACTACCCTTGCAAATGTTGAACCAGCATTCTTTAATCCGAAAGGCATGCGTATGAAACAGTAAGTGCCACATGGAGTAATGAATGCGGTCTTTTCCTCATCTTCTTCAGCCATGAATATCTGATGGTATCCTGAGTATGCGTCAAGAAACGAAAGCAGGTCACATCCAGCCGTGGAGTCAACAATCTGGTCAATGCGCGGCAAGGGAAATGGGTCTTTGGGACAAGCTTTATTCACATCGGTGAAGTCGATACAAAGCCTCCATTTCCCATTTGTTTTTCGCACGACCACAGGATTGGCCAGCCACGTTGGATGGAGCACTCCTCTAATAAGGCCTGCTGCTTCCAGTTTCTTGATTTCTTCTGCGATGAACTCTTGGCGCTCCAGTGCTTGTTTCCTAACCTTCTGCTTGACGGGCCGCGCGTGAGGACATACGACAAGCTTGTGCTCAATCACTTTCCTGGGAACACCGGGGATGTCAGACGGTTGCCATGCAAACACGTCGGCATTCGCCCGCAGGAAAGCAACGAGCGCGCTTTCCTATTTGGGGTCAAGCGTGGCACTGATGGTGAAAGTATCACCAGTGTCGTCCTCCTTGGCGGACACTTTCTTGGTTGCTGGCGGAGCGGCCATCGTCTTCTTACACTTGCCGGTGGAGCTCGATGGTGCGTCCTCGACGGCAGCGCAGCACTCCGAAGAGGTGCGTTTGCCAGAGTGGGCTCCAGAGCTATTGCCGGACTTGGTCTTCTTTCCCTCGGGAGCTTCCGCGGCAAGTGTCTTGCGTTCTGTTGCGGCTGCTGCTTCCCGGTAAATCTTGTCGGTGCAAATAAGGGCATCTTTCTTGTCGCCAGGGACAGAGATGACGCTTATCGGGCCTGGCATCTTGAGCATGTTGTAGGCATAGTGAGAGGCTGCCATGAACTTGGCGAGTGCTGGACGGCCAAGTATCCCATTGTAAGGCAATGGGATATCGGCAACGTCAAAAGTGATACTCTCAGTCCTGAAGTTCAGCTCGCCGCCAAATGTTACTGGCAACGTGATCTTCCCCTTCGGCTCGCTCCTTTCTGGGTTGATCCCTTGGAATGTGCCGGTTTCTTTGAGCTCGCTGTCGGGGATCTGGAGTTTCCGGACCACAGCGGAGGAGATCAAGTTCAAGCCGGCCCCGCCGTCAACTAACATCTTGGTGACCTTGAGGTTGCGGATGGTTGGTGAAACCAACATCAGCAAGCACCCGACCGCAGTCGTGCGATCAGGGTGGTCCTCAATATCGAAGATGACAGGCGTGCTGGACCACTTCAGAAGTTTGCGCGATTTGACAGGTGATTCTGCCGCATTGACTTCACGCACCCACTGCTTGAGTTGGCGGTGTAAAGTATGCAGAGAAGCACCGCCGTCAACACACAAAACCTCTGTTGCTTTCTGAAACTCCTGCTCGCTGGTCTCTCCTTCATCCATGTCTTCGTCGTCATCGTCGTCTTCGTCCTTGTCGCGGCCGCGGGGAGGTCTGTCTCCTTGCCGCTGCTTGGCCTTGCCGCGGCGTCCTCCCCGGCCGTTGAATGGCCGCTTATTGCCGGATCCCCCATCACCTCCTTGGGCCTTCTCCTTGTCGCGTCGCTCATACTCAGCTTTTTGCTGCTCGACGAGGTACTCGACCCTCTTGCAGTTCTGGAGGTCGTGGCCCTTGGTGCGGTGGATTTTGCAATACTGCTTGTCGGTGCCGTCCTGCTTGTCGGCGGCCGCCACAGCCTGACAGTTGGTGCACGCGGTAGTCTCCTTGCCGGAGCCACCAACTTGGGCTTTCTTGGCGCCAGCCTCCTTGCCGGACTGCTCAACGACTAGCACTTCCTTGTTCTTCTTCTTCCTATTGTTCCGCCGCCGGTTCTTCTTTGCCGGGGCGGCATCCTCACTGTCTGATCCTCCTGCTCCAGCATCCTCTCCGGGGAGTTTCCTCCCCTCCTCAGCACGTGCACACTTGTCGGCCAGGGCGTATAGCTCGCTGACATCCCTGATCTTGCACATCGCCATCTCCTTCCTCATCCTGCGATTACGCACGTTCTGATGGAACGCGCTGATAACCGCGGCAGGGTGGACGTCTGGGATGTTGTGTTGCACACGGCTGAATCTCTGGATATACTTGTGCAGGGGTTCTCCTTCCTTCTGGGCGAGCAGGTGAAGGTCACTCTCCTGGCCATGTGGCTTGTGGCCGCCCGTGAAGGCGCCGACAAACTTGTGGCACAGGTCGGCCCAAGAAGAAATGGAGTTGTCCGACAGGTGCATGAGCCAGGATCTAACGTTTGGCTTGAGCACCAGCGGGAAGTAATTGGCGAGTATCTTCTCGTCTCGTCCCCTAGCAGCCTGCACCGCGATGGTGTAGATGCTGAGGAACTCCGACGGATGTGTCTTGCCGTCGTACTTCTCCGGTACGTCGGGCTTGAAGTTCTTCATGCTGGGCTGATGACCCACAACCGTAAGGGATCTATTGCAGCGTTTTTGATAAGTAAGAGTGTCGAACCCAACGAGGAGCAGAAGGTATTGATAAACGATTCTGAGCAAGAAATTACTGCAAGCACTGAAAGATAACTTTTTAGGGATTTTCTTGATATAAGCAACAAGAAAGTAAAAGCAAGCAATGTAAAAGGCACTGAGAGTAACAAGTGGCCCAATCCTTTCTTAGCAAAGGAGAGGCCTAGCAACTGAACTTATAAAGACTAAAGCGTTCCTGAGGACACACAGGAGAAGTAGTCATGTGCTTTCGCCATATTCCGTATCGATACTATGTTATGTGTTGATAAGTGTTGAGTGGGTGGATCTATGCAGTACACTCTCTAGACTAAGATGAGTGCACTCTTATGATTAAACACCTTGCAAGCATCCACAAATACAAGATAGAATTTAAGGCAAAAGCCTAACCATAGCAATACGATTGAGGATCCATTGTTCCCTTATGCAAAAGCGTGCGAACTGGGGTTCAGGTTTCTGTCACTCCGGCAACCCACCGTAAGCATTCTTTGTACACAATGTATTCTCCTAGGTCCTTAATAAGGCGAAGCGTTGAGTGTTCTACTCACACAACACCACTAGTAGAATGACAACACAACTTAAGTATCAAACAACACATATTACTTCAACAGCATATGACTACTAACAACAAGATTTTCCCCATGTCCTCAAGAACTAAAGTAACTACTCACGAGACATAAAAGAGATCATGATCCGTGGAGATAAATGGGTGATAAACAATTTGGACATAATAATATTTCTCCAACAAAACTCAATAGCATTCACCACAAAGTAGTAATCAACACCGATGGAGTAGAGAGGATAGATAGTACGAGTTACAACACAAGTTGCAATTGCGAGATGAGATTTGGATGAAGATGGAGATGGTGCTGGTGTTGGGGATGATGTTGATGATGATCTCGATGATGCCCGTGACGATGATGATGATGATGATGGTGACTATCTCCCCTTCCGGGAGGTGATCTCCCCGGCGGAATCTGCCCACCGGAGATGGCTTTTTATTCTCTGTAGGTTTCCGCCACGGAGCGGCGGCGGAACTCCGTAAAAACTCCCGTCTCTAGGGTTTTTGGATAACGGAGATTATATATGCAAAAGGAGGCGACCAGAGGTGGGCCAGGGGCTCCAGGCGCCCCCCGGCGCGGCCAGGGGGGCGCGCCCCCAGGGCGCCTGGGCACCCTGTGGCCCCCCTCTGGTTGCCCTTTCGCGTGCCTTCGTGATCCGTCTGAAAAATATCTCCCGTCAATTTTCAGGTAATTTGGAGGTATTCTTCTTCAGCATCTCAGCGTCCACTTTTTACTGCTGAATCCTGCGTCTGCTGTTTCGGCATCGGAAAGTTGCAAACTGTGTAAAATAGACCAAAACAACATAAGAACATCATTGTAACGTGAAATATATCAATGAATAAGGATAAATTATGATATAAAGTAGTGATGCATTTTGGACGTATCAACACCCCCAAGCTTAGACCTCGCTTGTCCCCAAGCGAATACTGAGCTCGGTAAACCTGTCCACAAGTTTAGAGAGTGAAGTGTCGATAAAATAGAATACGGACAAGAAGCATCACAGTTTCTTCACCAACTCAATTATCCTCAACAGCAATCTTCAACTCATAAGGCCCTTATAAAAGAGTAGTAACACTTATGTTCGGAAGTAGGGCTAAGGAAACTCATTGAATCATGGCAAACATGTCCTTTGGTCAAAGAACAACTAACAGCTTTTACTTTTGCTCTTTCTTTATGTTTTGATGAGATTAATTGAAGCTTTTGAAAGAACATGTTATCAGGCAAGAAGTGAAAGTGTTAACACAAAGGAAGATATTTGCCTTAGCTGGGCTTGACAAACAACTTGCTTATCAAATGATAATGTCAACAAGGATATGATATGACAAATCTTAATGCAACTTTATATGAATGAATCCTTATCAACACCAAATGTCTGCTCTCTTTTAAGAATAGAGGGGAGTAGGAATAACTGACTCAGCTTAAAATTAAAAGATAGGCCCTGCTCTAGGGTAGTAGGGAAAACTCATGTGCTATCCTTAAATCAAACAGAATGAAAACAAGTTTTGAGAGGTGCATGATTTGTCAACAAATGCTAATAGATAACTCAATTACTTCTTGAGCTGGACAAGTTTCGTGGAACGGCTCCCGCACGAGGACGATCACATCCTCTTATTCTCCTTTGTTTATCACCGCCAAAGTTTTCTGATTTCTCATGAATAAAGCGTGAAGGAGGGTTTGTTTGTTATATTATTTTTGAGCCGGGCGCACTCTTTGCCAGTTCCTTCTCGTATTATGGGTTTGCACATTAGACATGCAATCCCGGGGTGAAGCTTGTCCAACTCAAAAAGATCATGAATTAGCTATTACTTCCTCATGAGCTAAAACAGAGGCACAAAATAAAAGATTTTGAACATTCAAGGATAACACATAAATTCTGTACTTTAGGAGGTGGAAGTGGAATACCACGAGTAGGAAGGTATGGTGGACTCATATGGAAGGTATTGGTTTAAGGGTATGGATGCACAAGCAGAATTCCGCTTAGTACAGAGTTAGGCTAGCAAAGGTTTGAGAGAACAGACAATTGATGATGACTAAGATGCAAAACAATATAAAGCATAAACATTGAAATAAGCATAACACATCAAGTTGTCTTCCTTGTCAGCATAACACTTCAAGCATAATAACATAAAGGTTTTGGCTATGTCGATACTTTAGGAAAATCATGCTTGTTGTTATGACCAAAGCTATGTTTGCCAAGATTAAACAAAGTTTTCACAGCCATACCTGATATAAGGTCAATACTCCCCATAAGAGTCATCATATAAGGTCGATTGCGTGAAGAGAATACCGAGTGTAGCAAAAGGAACCAATAAACTTCTCATTAATATTCCATCATAGACGACTCCACACTCACGGATACAATCTCCACCGAAGGAGTGATAGACCTCAATGCACACACCTATTTCATATAATAACCTCCCTAGACATGATATGACTCTACTTGACTCTAAAAGACAAAAGGTAAAGATAAAGATACCGGGCACTCCCCCAAGCTTGGAACAAGCCAAGGGAATGCCATTACCCCAGGTGATTTCACTCCTCATCCTTGTTGGCGTTGATCACGTAGTCCTCGGCGAAACGCTTCCATGGAAGGGGTTCTCTAGTCTCATATGAGAAGTTTGTCTCCTGAATCCTGCATGAAGCACCCATACTCATGCGCATAAACCTTAGTTCATACTCACAGTTCTGGTGATGTAGATCATTAATTTGCCCTTGGAGCTCTATAATTCTTTCTTCAGACGCGGTGATGCTTTCCCACATCCCCTTCATCTCCTTCAAGAAGTAGTTCTTCAGCTCGTTGATGATGTCAAAGTTAGCTTCAATACCACGCTCGATCATCTTCTTGTACTCGAAGACTTCTTGCTCCACTTCTTCCAGCCTGGCCTAGATGCTCCCCTCCTTGATAGGTCCCTTCAGATCTTCTTGACGAAGGACACCGTCCTCCATCTGAACAACCTGAGGGTGCTTCTTCACCTGAGCGAGGTAAGGATTGATGACGTTGACAACGAACTTGTCCTTGGGGGAACTTGGAGAAGCCATGGCACCTAAATTCAGCTGAAAGATTCCCTGGCAGAAACAGATCGAAACGAAAACACACAAAATCGCAAGATACGTTGCCGGAACAATCCGGGCAAATATATAGCAAAAATTTGTGCACAGAAAGGAAGGTAACGGGCTAAAGCGGGGTCGGAGACGGACTCCCGGGTGTCCAGGCGCCCTGGCGGCGCGGCCAGGAGGTAGGGCGCGCCAGGGGGGCGCCTGGACCCCCTGGAGCTCGTCTCCGGCTCCGCTTAGGCTCAGAATTTTACTAATTTTTCAAAAACTCGTAATACGGAACTTTTATGGCGGTTCGCGATGTTTCCTTACCGTACTACATACCTTTTCTTTATTGTGCTTCTGCTGGTGTCTGAAACAGGGCTGAAACATGTTCTTCGTGAGTTGTTGTGTATATTATATTCACATCAACATCGACAGGGCTCCTGCTATGTAATGTTTCAGTCTTTGCCCATTCACAACTTGAGGTTTGGTGTCTTCAAAATTGTTAATCTTAATTGCACCAGACCGATAGTCTTCTTCAATATGAAATGGCTCTTCCCACCTGGAAAGTAGTTTGCCTGGAGAAAACCTGAAACGGGATCTAAACAACAAAACTTTATCACCAACATTAAATTCACGTTTCCGAATCTTCCTATTATGCCACTTCTTTACCTTTTCCTTGAACATTTTAGAGCTCTCGTAAGCTTCACTTCTCCATTCATCTAGAGAAGTCAAGTTCATGAGACGCTTCTCACTAGCTAATTTTGGGTCAGCATTAAGCTCTCTGATAGCCCAGAAAGCTTTGTGCTCTAACTCTAATGGCAAATGGCAAGCCTTGCCATAAACCATCTTGTAGGGAGACATGCCCATGGGGTTTTTGTAAGCAGTTCTATATGCCCACAAAGCATCTCCTAACTTATTTGACCAGTCCTTTCTATTCCTGTTTACTGTTTTCTGCAAGATCAGCTTAATCTCTCTATTGGTGAGCTCAACTTGCCCACTAGTTTGAGGATGATAAGGTGAAGCAATTCTATGATTGACATCGTATTTGGCTAAAGCTTTTCTAAAAGCTCCGTGCGTGAAGTGTGATCCTCCATCAGTCATGAGATACCTTGGTACACCAAACCTAGGAAAAATTACATCTTTAAGCATTTTCAAAGATGTCTTGTGATCAGCACTTTCAGTGGGGATTGCTTCAACCCACTTGGTCACATAATCAACAGCTACTAAAATGTGAGTGTACTTGTGCGAAGAAGGAAAAGGACCCATAAAATCAAAACCCCAACAATCAAAGGGTTCAATCACTAGTGAGTAATTCATAGGCATCTCATTCCTTCTACTAATGTTACCAACTCTCTGACATTTATCACAGGCTAAAACATAATTTCTAGCATCTTTAAAAAGAGTAGGCCAATAAAAACCTGATTGAAGAACCTTATGTGCAGTTCTCTCACCGGCATGATGTCCTCCATAGGGACTATCATGACACCGTCTGAGAATGTCCTTCTGCTCCTGTTCCGGTATGCATCTTCTCACGATCCCGTCGGGACCTTCCTTGAAAAGATGTGTGTCATCCCAAAAGTAGTGCCTCAAATCATGAAAGAACTTCTTCCTCTGCTGAAATGATAAACCTGGAGGCAAATACTTTGCAACAATAAAATTAGCATAATCTGCATACCAAGGATCGGAAAGAGATTGTACTTTTACAACGGCAAGTTGCTCGTCTGGAAAACTATCGTTGACTGGGATGGGATCGTGCGGTATATCTTCCATCCTTGAAAGATTGTCCGCCACCGGATTGTCTTCTCCTTTCCTATCAACAATCTGCAAATCAAATTCTTGAAGAAGGAGTACCCATCTGATAAGCCTTGGCTTGGCATCCTTCTTTGTCATAAGATACTTAATGGCAGCATGATCAGTATGAATAATAACTTTGGAATCAACAATATACTGCCTAAACTTATCACAAGCAAAAACTACAGCTAAGAATTCCTTCTTAGTAGTAGCATAATTCTTTTGAGCACTATCAAGGGTTTTGCTAGCATAATGTATAACATTCAATTTCTTATCAACTCTTTGTCCTAAAACAGCTCCAATAGCAGAATCGCTAGCATCACACATAATCTCAAAAGGTAAATTCCAGTCAGGTGGTTGTACTATAGGAGCGGTTATTAAAGCTTTCTTAAGGACTTCAAAAGCTTCCTTACAATTTTCATCAAATACAAAAGGAACGTCCTTCTGGAGAAGATTAGTGAGGGGTCTTGAGGTTTTAGAAAAGTCTTTAATAAATCTTCTATAAAAACCTGCATGACCGAGAAAACTGCGAATACCTTTGATGTCCCTTGGATAGGGCATCCTTTCAATAGCTTTGATCTTGGCTTTGTCCACTTCAATTCCCCTTTCAGAAATCTTGTGACCAAGAACAATTCCTTCGTTAAACATGAAGTGGCACTTCTCCCAGTTGAGTACCAAATTCGTCTCCTCACATCTCTGCAAAACTTTATTAAGATTGTGAAGACAATGGTCAAAGGAAGTTCCATAGACGGAGAAATCGTCCATGAAGACTTCCATAATATCCCCACAGAAACCATGAAAGATAGCAGACATACACCTTTGAAAAGTAGCAGGGGCATTACATAAACCAAAAGGCATACGCCTGTAAGCATAAGTACCAAAGGGACAAGTAAAAGTGGTCTTCTCTTGATCAGCGGTGTTAACATGAATTTGAGAGAAGCCAGAATAACCATCGAGATAACAAAAGTGGGTATTTTTGGATAACCTTTCAAGCATTTGGTCGATGAACGGCAAGGGGTAGTGATCCTTCCTGGTTGCCTTGTTCAACTTCCTGTAATCAATACACATTCTATATCCAATAATAATTCTCTGAGGTATTAGTTCATTTTTATCATTAGGAACCACAGTTGTACCTCCTTTCTTAGGAACACAATGTACCGGGCTTACCCACTTACTATCAGCTATAGGGTAGATAATACATGCGGCTAGAAGCTTGAGAATCTCAGTTCTCACAACATCCATCATCTTCGGGTTCAACCGTTGTTGATGATCAACAACCGGTTTAGCATCAGGCTCAAGGTTGATAGTATGTTGACAGATAGATGGACTAATCCCCTTAAGGTCATCAAGGGTATATCCAATTGCGCCTCGGTGTTTACGGAGTACTTCCAATAGTCGCTCTTCTTCATATCCTGAAAGGTTAGAATTGATAATAACAGGATATACTTTATTTTCATCTAAATAAGCATACTTGAGCGTATCGGGAAGAGGTTTAAGATCGAACACCGGGTCTTCTTTCGGTTTTGATAAAATTCCCAAAGGTTCAACCGGAAGGTTGTGCTTCAGGATAGCAGGTTGCCTCCAGAATATTTCATCTAGTTCATTTCTTTCCTGCATATGCAAATCATTCTCGTGGTCCTCCATGTATTGCTCCAAAGGATCATTAGGGGGAATAGCAATAGAAGCAATACTTTCAATAAGTTTATCATCACTAGGTAAATTGGTACCACGAGGCTGCTTAGAGAACTTAGAAAAATTAAATTCATATGGCTCACCATTGAATTCAACAGAAACTTTACCTTTCTTGCAATCTATTATATCTCCACAAGTTCTAAGAAATGGTCTACCAAAAATAATAGGACAGAAATTGTCCCTCTCTGAACCAAGTACTAGAAAGTCGGTAGGATATTTTACCTTTCCACATAGGACTTCAACGTCCCTCACAATTCCAATAGAAGAGATAGTTGTTCTGTTTGCAAGATGAATGGTAACATCAACTTCTTCAAGTTCACAAGGGGAAATCTCACCGATGATCTCTTCATAAAGTGAATAGGGTATAGCACTTGCACTCGATCCCAAATCACATAGCCCATAATAATTGTGATCTCCTATTTTAACAGATACCACTGGAGTACCTAAAATTGGGCCTTTATTCTTGGCTATGACAAGGTTAGTGGAAACAGCACAAAAATTTATATTGGAATCCAAAACATCATTAGTAACAAGGTCTTTAATTAATGCAACTTGAGGATCGACCCTGATCTGGTCCTCAGGCTCATCAACTCTTCTCTCACTTTTATTTATTATGCTTGTCACAAGAGTGTGCTCCCTCATCCTTGCGGGAAAAGGAGGTTGTTCATATATAACTGTAGGCAATATAGGGTCAGCAACATGAATATCAATAGGTGGCTCTTTAAAAGGTTCATGATGCTGGTCTCTCTTCTTTTAAAAGAATCAACGTGAGAGGCAAAATTCTTACAGAAATCAATCACTAGATGGGAATCAAGACCAATCTTAGAGCAAAAAGTATTGAAGTAATCAGTTTTCACATAGCTCTCAATATAATCATGTCCATAATTTATAGCGGGTTCAATACCTTTATCAATTTCCCAATCTTCGGTATTCCTCTGGATTCTTTCAATGAGATCCCACCTTTCTTCAACACTCTTCTTCTGAAATACCCCACTAGAGGAGGCATCCATCATCTCCTTATCCTGACGAGAAAGCCTGGCATAAAAATTTGTAAGTATAATTTCCTTGGGAAGCTTATGAATAGGGCATTTGAGCATTAGGGACTTCAATCTCCCCCAAGCTTGAGCAATGCTTTCTCCGTCACGAGACCTAAAGTTATAGATATAGTTCCTGTCTCGATGAATTTCATGAAGAGGATAAAACTTAGTATAAAAGAGAGACATAAGCTCCTGCCAGTCAAGTAAGTGTGAGTTATCGAGAAGCCTATACCAATCCTAAGCTTAATCTATAAGTGATACGGCAAACAATTTCCTCATGACAAACTCCCTCGATACACCTGCAAGCTTAAATAATGAACATAGTTGTGACAGATATAGCAAGTGTTCACCGGGATGTCTGTCTCCTGCATAACGATTAGCCAAAACATACTCGATAATACCAGCTGGTATTTTATAGGGAACAATTTCAGTAGGGGGAGGATCAACCACCACAGGTGTGGGGCGTCTTCCCGCAAGCAACGATCCAATAACAGGGTTGTCCATAAGGATAAAGAGCAGCAATAGCAAAAATAAAAAGAGAATTATAAAAACTTCCTTACTAGTTTCACTTTACCAATAGCGCTACGCTCCCTGGCAACGGCGCCAGAAAACGGTACTTGATGACCCACAACCGTAAGGGATCTATTGCAGCGTTTTCGATAAGTAAGAGTGTCGAACCCAACGAGGAGCAGAAGGTATTGATAAGCGATTCTGAGCAAGAAATTACTACAAGCACTGAAAGATAACTTTTTAGGGATTTTCTCGATATAAGCAACAGGAAAGTAAAAGCAAGCAATGTAAAAGGCACTGAGAGTAACAAGTGGCCCAATCCTTTCTTAGCAAAGGAGAGGCCTAGCAACTGAACTTATAAAGACTAAAGCGTTCCTGAGGACACACGGGAGAAGTAGTCATGTGCTTTCGCCATATTCCGTATCGATACTATGTTATGTGTTGATAAGTGTTGAGTGGGTGGATCTATGCTAGTACACTCTCTAGACTAAGATGAGTGCACTCTTATGATTAAACATCTTGCAAGCATCCGCAAATACAAGATTTTATTTAAGGCAAAGGCCTAACCATAGCAATACGATCAAGGATCCATTGTTCCCTTATGCAAAAGCGTGCGAACTGGGGTTCAGGTTTCTATCACTCCGGCAACCCACCATAAGCATTCTTTGTACACAATGTATTCTCCTAGGTCCTTAATAAGGCAAAGCGTTGAGTGTTCGACTCACACAACACCACTAGTAGAATGACAACACAACTTAAGTATCAAACAACACATATTACTTCAACAGCATATGACTACTAACAACAAGACTTTCCCCATGTCCTCAAGAACTAAAGTAACTACTCACGAGACATAAAAGAGATCATGATCAGTGGAGATAAATGGGTGATAAACAATCTGGACATAATAATATTTCTCCAACAAAACTCAATAGCATTCACCACAAAGTAGTAATCAACACCGATGGAGTAGAGAGGATAGATAGTACGAGTTACAACACAAGTTGCAATTGCGAGATGAGATTTGGATTGAGATGGAGATGGTGCTGGTGTTGGGGATGATGTTGATGATGATCTTGATGATGCCCGTGACGATGATGATGACGATGGCGACAATCTCCCCTTCCGGGAGGTGATCTCCCCGGCGGAACCTGCCCACCGGAGATGGCTTTTTCTTCTCTGTAGGTTTCCGCCACGGAGCGGCGGCGGAACTCCGTAAAAACTCCCGTCTCTAGGGTTTTTGGATAGTGGAGAGTATATATGCAAAAGGAGGCGACCAGAGGTGGGCCAGGGGCTCCAGGCGCCCCCCCCCCCCCCC
>LR738714.1:567089999-567199740 GCA_902687465.1 Secale cereale | reverse complement strand
CCCCCCCGGCGCGGCCAGGGGGGCGCGCCCCCAGGGCGCCTGGGAACCCTGTGGCCCCCCTCTGGTTGCCCTTTCGCGTGCCTTCGTGATCCGTCTGAAAAATATCTCCCGTCAATTTTCAGGTAATTTGGAGGTATTCTTCTTCAGCAACTCAGCGTCCACTTTTTACTGCTGAATCCTGCGTCTGCTGTTTCGGCATCGGAAAGTTGCAAACTGTGTAAAATAGACCAAAACAACATAAGAACATCATTGTAACGTGAAATATATCAATGAATAAAGATAAATTATGATATAAAATAGTGATGCATTTTGGACGTATCATGGGCCACTGGACTTGCCGTAGCTCACGAGTGAACGCAGGACAACCTACCGCGTACGGCAAGTCGCCTGGTCCCCCTGGCGCTTGCATGTCGACAGTGGGCCCAGCGCGCTGGTCGGCTTGATGACGCGCTTCTCTTCGGCGCTCGATGCGGGTTCGAGCGTCCTCTTGTTGTCGATCGTCGAGAACTTGGCGCTGATCGCGGCGAGCTCGCGGATCTGATGACGCGGTGGAGTCGTCGTCGATGTTGATCCGGCGAGTCGGCGATTTTGGCCTCCGGGGCGGAGAGTGCACGGTGGTTGCACCCCCACCGGTCTTGCCGCCATCGGCCTGCGCCTGGCTGACTTGTCGCGGCCGCGATGTGCTCGGCTGCTGCGGGGTGTCGCCGTTGGCGAAGGCGATGAGGCTCTGGATGATGGCCCTCCAGTCGTCGGCCTTGTCTGCCACTGGAGGGAAGTCTAGAAGCAGTTGAGCTCGTGCTAGAGCTTCTGCTGGAGTGGCGGGTAGCGGTGGCGAACGGTGCGAGGAGCGGGATATGCTCGGACTCCTAACTACGTTAGAAGGAGCAGCATCCCGTCCCGGCGACCGCGCCTTGCTCGTGCCAGCATGTTGATGTGCATGCTGGCCTTGAGCGTCCCGAGATCCGCCGGCTTGACCTTGGCCCGGCAAGCGTATGGTACCTTGAGTACCACGTCGCTGCCGGTCCCGCGCCTCCTGAGATGGGCGCGGTGCATGTACGGACGCCGAGGCCTTGGAGTGCGCCCGGTCGTCCGTCTTGTCCTTGGACTTGGCGGCGCCGTGAGTTTCCTCGCCGACGTTCGTTCTTCCGCCGGCGTCTACTCCACCAGCCGTTGGCTCCGGCGGTGGTGGGATCGACGCGGACGGACCTGATGGCTTCGAAGCTTTCTTCTTCGGTGGCATGTCGATGAAGATGTTGAAGATTTCGCTCGCGTGAACGCCGGATCAGGTTCACACAACCTCGACGCACCCCCTACCTGGCGCGCCAAAGATGTCGGGGAAACTGATCGCCCACGAACATCTATGGGACCGGAGCCCCTTTTCGGTATGGCAGGGGGCGGAGGAAGCACGAAGAGCAAATCGAGGCGAGCACACGAGCAGTTTACCCAGGTTCGGGCCGCACGGATGCGTAAAACCCTACTCCTGCTTTGGTGGTTGTATTGAGTTCTTGGCTCGGGAGCCAGGAGAGCTACAGTACACTCTAACCGCTAGCAAGACCGAGCGTGAGAATGATCGATGTCCGGAACCCCCTCTACGTTGCGCATGGGCCTCCTTTTATAGGTCAAAGGGGTCACCGACAGGTGGCAACACAGACGAGGGTAAAAATGTAAAAAGGGTGGTAGCTAGAACAGTGTTTGTACAGTGTCCCGTACCTAACCCTGACGGCAGGGGACAAGGGCATTAAATGCCCGTCGCCGTCGCCCAAACAGTGCAAAAAGTGGCCATCAGGGGCGCCACCGTCCGCCACGACGGTAGCCTCGTCGTCGCTGCTTGCCACCGTGTACCCCTGGCTGCACAGCCTCCCGCCACGTGCGCCTGGGATGGCCCCAGAGCGACACGCGGGCGGATGCGCTGGAGCGCGGGTACTGAGTGGAAGCTTGCCGCGGCAAGTGCCTTGCCGCGGTTGCTATCTTGTCGCGCCTGGAAGCTTGTCGCTCACCAGGCCTTGCCGGGATGCGTGGCGCGTTGCGGCAAGTTTCTTGAGATGCCTCGATTGGCCTTCCCGGCAAGCTCCTCTTGCCAGGGTCTCGTGCCTTAGTGGTCTTGTGCCTTGAGTGGCCTTCCCGGCAAGCTCCATTTGTCGGGGTCTTGTCTCCTTGACTTGGATACTTTGTTCTTGAATGGCTCCAAGGGAACCGCGGAGGATCTTGGTGGTCGCCTGGCTAGCCTTGTCGCGGGACGCTGCAACTGCCCGTGCACAAGTTCGGGATACTAAGGTAACCCTACTTTAGTACACCGACACCAACGTATCTATAATTTTTTTATTGTTCCATGCTATTATTTATGAAGTCTTAGATGTTTAATGGGCTTTATCATTCACTTTTATATCATTTTTGGGACTAACCTACTAACTCAAAGGCCCAGTCCAGATTGCTGTTTTTTTTGCCTATTTCAGGTTTTTACAGGAAAGGAATATCAAACGGAGTCCAAACGGAGTCCAAACGGAATGAAACCTTCGCAGGAGATATTTTTGGAGGAAATCACGCGAGATAAACTTCGAGGCCAAGCCAGAGGACAGGGGGACCATCCTCGAGGGTGGGGGGCGCGCCCCCCTTCCCATGGCGCGCCCTCCTGCCTCGAGGGCAGGCCCGGTGGCCCCTGGTGCCCCTCTTCCTCCTTTATATGCCTACGTACCCCAGAAACTCCATACTCAGAGAGAAAACCCTAATTCCACCACCGTAGCTGATGTTCCCGTGGAGATCCCATCTTGGAGCCTGTTTCGGGAGGGGGATCCATCACGGAGGCCTTCATCATCATCATCATCGCCCTCACCATGAGTTGTGAGTAGTTTACCACGGACCTTCGGGTCCATAGCTAGTATCTAGATGGCTTCTTCTCTCTCTCTCCGGATCTCAATACAAAGTTCTCCTCGGTCTTCGAGGAGATCTATTCGATGAAATCTCTTTTTGCGGTGTGTTTGTCGAGATCCGATGAATTGTGAGTTTATGATCAAGGTTATCTATGAAAGATATTTGGTTCTTCTCTGAACTTTTTATGTGTGCTCATAATATCCTTGCAAGTGTCTTCGAATTATTGGTTTGGTTTGGCCTACTAGATCTATAGTTCTTGTAATGGGAGAAGTGCTTGGCTTTGGGTTCAATCTTGCGGTGTCCTTTCCCAGTGAAAGTAGGGGCAGCAAGGCACGTATTGTATTGTTGCCATCGAGGATAAAAAGATGGGGTTTTCATCATATTGCTTGAGTTTATCCCTCTACACCATGTCATCTTGCTTAAGGCGTTACTCTGTTCGTATGAACTCAATACACTAGATGCATGCTGGATAGCGGTCGATGTGTGGAGTAATAGTAGTAGATGCAGGCAGGAGTCGGTCTACTTGTCTCGGGCGTGATGCGTATATACAATAGTCATGCCTAGATAGTCTCATAATTATTCGCTTTTCTATCAATTGCTCGACAGTAATTTGTTTACCCGCCATAGAATATCGCTATCATGAGAGAAGCCACTAGAGAAAACTATGACCCCCGGGTCTATCTTTATCATATTACTTTCTTGTCAACTAGCCAATTTTTGCCACCGTTGCTTTCTTTACTTTCTGTTTCTATACCAAAAATACCAAAAATATAATTATCATCTCTATCAGATCTCACTATCGTAAGTGACCGTAAAGGGATTGACAACCCCTTATCTCGTTGGCTGCAAAGTTCTTATTTGTTTGTGCAGGTGCGAGGGACTAGCGCGTGGTCTCCTACTGGATTGATACCTTGGTTCTTAAAAACTGAGGGAAATACTTACGCTATTGTGTTGCATCTCCCTTTCCTCTTCGAGGGAATACAACGCAAGCTCAAGAGGTAGCAAGAAGAATTTCTAGCGCCGTTGCCGGGGAGGCTTACGCAAAAGTCATATACCAAGTACCTATCACAAACCCTTATCCTTCGCATTACATTTATTTGCCTCTCGTTTTCCTCTCCCCCACTTCACCTTTGCCGTTTTATTCGCCATTTTTCCGCCGTGTGTTTCTCGTTCGATTGCTTCTTGTTTGCTTGTGTGTGTTGCTTGCTTGCTTGTCATCATGTCTAGAACACCTATCATTATCACCAGTCCCGAGAGTGAGGTCCTCAACTTTAAACAAAGGGAAGGAGAAAATTTAAAAGATGCCTGGTATAGAATTTGCAATGCTCAAAATAAGTCTATTAGGAAGCTTTCCACTTCCGAGCTTCTTCGCAATTTTTATGTTGGCATAACCCCATGGAATAGATTTATCCTATATACCATTACTGGAGGGAATTTCTTGGGTAGCCACACCGTTGATTCTTATAAAGCCATGACTGAATTATTTGGCTCACCACCTCTTATGGTTAATGGGACCGTTTTAACTTTGGAGCATGTTATGCAAAGGTTAGAAATTATTGAGAACAAAGTTGCTACGGTAGAACTGTTGGAGAGCTTGGATAGAAAAATTCACAATGAAATTACCCAATATGGATCTACGATAGGAGTTGTTCTGAAAAATCTTAAGGAAAAGGAACCCATAGTTAAAGAAAAGTTAGATCATGATTCTACTAGAATCAATAAGCTTGAGGATGTCATCACTAATGTGGGTTCTGCTCTTTCTGCTATAAAAACTACTCCCAATACCTCCACTAAATTATCTAAGTTAATGTATGTCCCTAAAGACAAGGGTGAAACTTCTAGACTCGCGGATCTCAAATCCATAAGTGCTCACCCTAATTTTCTCACTTTTGCAAGAGACCCTTTTGACACTTAGAATTTCTTGATTTCTTGCCAAGAGTTTGATTATTCATAGGGACAAATAAGTGCCCAAGAATCATAAGTGCTTAATCAAAGAATTGCCTTCCAAAGATGGCAATACCTAGATCTATCTTGTATCGTGCCTAGCTAGGGGCGTAAAACGATAGCGCTTGTTGGGAGGCAACCCAATTTTATGTTTTTTGTTTTCGTTGCTGTTAGGGAATAAATATTTCATCTAGCCTCTGATTAGATGTGTTTTCATGTTTTGTTTAGTGTTTGTGCCAAGTAGAACCTTTGGTAAGACTTGTGTGAAGTTTATTTGTTCTTGCTGTGAAAAATAGAATCGTTAGCGCTCGCTAAAGTAGTCTTCAGATTTTACTGGAGCATGTTTTTTAGTTGATTATTCTTTATGCTGATTGGTAGACAAATTGCGCAAATTTACCAATTTAGTTTGAATTTTTTGGAGTTCCAGAAGTAGGCGAACCCAGCAGATTACTACAGACTGTTCTGTTTTTGACAAATTCTGTTTTTCGTGTGTTGTTTGCTTATTCCGAAGCATCTATGAGTAATATTGGAGGATATGAACCATAGAGAACTTGGAGTACAGTAGGTTTAACACCAATATAAACAATTAATGAATTCCTTGATTTACCTTTGAGTGGTGGTTTGCTTTCTCTTACTAACGGAGCTCACGAGAATTTTTGTCTAATTTTGTGTTGTGAAGTTTTCAAGTTTTGAGTATTGCTTTGATGGACTATGGAACAAGGAGTAGCAAAGGCCTAAGCTTGGGGATTCCCATGGAACCCCAAGTAAATTCAAGATAATCAAAAGCCTAAGCTTGGGGATGCCCCGGGAAGGCATCCCCTCTTTCGTCTTCATCCATCGGTAACTATACTTGGAGCTATATTTTTATTCGGAACATGTTATGTGTTTTGCTTGGAGCATCTTGTATAATTTGAGTCTTTGCTTGTTAGTTTGCCACAATCATCCTTGCTGGACACACCTATTTGAGAGAGTTAAATATTCCCAAGAAATTTTTAGAACACTCTATATGCTTCACTTATATCTTTTGAGTTGAATAGTTTTTGCTCTAGTGCTTCACTTATATCTTTTAGAGCACGGTGGTGGTAATATTTTGTAGAAATTGTTGAACTCTCATGCTTCACTTAGATCTATTTGATAGTCTATTAAAACAGCAAGGTAAAGTGTTTAGGCTAAAGAAACTAGTCTTCACATGATAAACATCTAATGTCAATGTAGTAAAAAAAATCACATCCAAGTGCATTGAGTAGAAAGAGATGTTGGATGCTTGATAATTGTTTTGAGACACGAGGATAGTGATATTAGAGTCATGCTAGTGGAGTAATTATGAAATTGAGAAATATTTGTGTTAAGGTTGGTGATTCCCGTAGCATGCACGTATGGTGAACCGTTGTGTGACTAAGTTAAAGCATGAGGTATTTGTAGAGTGTCAACCTTTGTGTGGAGGTCGGGGGCGCGCGATGGTTAACTCCTACCAACCTCCCCCCTAGGGGCATGCGTTGATTGCTTTGTTTTGATGACTCGTAGATTTTTGCAATAAGTATATGAGTTCTTATGACTAATGTTGAGTCCATGGATTATACGCACTCTCACCCTTCCACCATTGCTAGCCTCTCTTGTACCGCGCAACTTTCGCCGGTGCCATAAACCCACTATATATCCTTCCTCAAAACAGCCACCATACCTACCTATCATGGCATTTCCATAGCCATTCCGAGATATATTGCCATGCAACTTTCCACCGTTCCGTTCATATGACATGCATCATATTGTCATATTGCCATTGCATGATCATGTAGTTGACATCGTATTTGTGGCAAAGCCACGATGCATAATTTTTATACATGTCACTCTTGTTTCATTGCACATACCGGTACACCGCCGGAGGCATTCATATAGAGTCATACTTTTGTTGTTGTAGTATTGAGTTGT
Organism: Secale cereale; assembly: GCA_902687465.1. Classification (NCBI taxonomy): domain Eukaryota; kingdom Viridiplantae; phylum Streptophyta; class Magnoliopsida; order Poales; family Poaceae; genus Secale; species Secale cereale. The sequence continues at coordinate 567,192,999 of LR738714.1, read as the reverse complement.
AATCTTGTGTTGTAATGAAAGTGTGATGATCATCATTTATAGAGCATTGTCCCATGGGAGGAAAGGCTGAATCTATAAAGCCCCTCCGCAAAAAAAAAGAGAAAAAAAGAAGAAAAAAGAAGAAGAAGAAAGGCCAAAGAAAAAAAAAGTAAGGCCAAAAAAAAGAAAAAAAGAAAAGAAAAAAGGGACAATTGCTACTATCTTTTTCCACACTTGTCCTTCAAAGTAGCACCATGTTCTTCATTGTAGAGAGTCTCATGCTTAGTCACTTTCATATACTAGTGGGAATTTTCGTTATAGAACTTGGCTTCTATATTCCAACGATGGGCTTCCTCAAATGCCCTAGGTCTTCGTGAGCAAGCAAGTTGGATGCGCACCCACTAGTTTCTTTTGCTGAGCTTTCATTCATATTTAGCTCTAGTGCATCCGTTGCATGGCAATCCCTACTCACTCACATTGATATCTATTGATGGGCATCTCCATAGCCCGTTGATACGCCTAGTCGATGTGAGACTATCTCCCTCTTTTTGTCTTCTCCACAACCACCTCTATTCCACCCATAGTGCTATGTCCATGGCTCACGCTCATGTATTGCGTGAAAGTTGAAAGGTTTGAAAAGATAGAACATGAAAACAAATGCTTGGCTGAAATCGGGGTTGTGCATGGTATGAATATTTTGTGTGATAGCAAGGGAGCATAGCCAACACTATATGATTTTGTAGGGATAACTTTCTTTAGCCATAGTATTTTGAGAAGACGTGATTGCTTTGTTAGTATTGCTTGAAGTATTGTTATTTCTTATGTCAATATAGACTTTTATCTTGATCTTTCAGATCTAAATATTCATGCCACAATTAAGATAATTACATTGAAAACTATATTGGTTAGCATTCCACATCAAAAATTCTTTCTTTATCATTTACCTACTCGAGGACGAGCAGGAATTAAGCTTGGGGATGCTTGATACGTCTCCAACGTATCTTATAATTTTTTATTGTTCCATGCTATTATTTATGAAGTCTTAGATGTTTAATGGGCTTTATCATTCACTTTTATATCATTTTTGGGACTAACCTACTAACCTAAAGGCCCAGTCCAGATTGTTGTTTTTTGCCTATTTCAGGGTTTTGCATAAAAGGAATATCAAACGGAGTCCAAACGTAATGAAACCTTCGCAGGAGATATTTTTGGAGGAAATCACGAGAGGTAAACTTTGAGGCCAAGCCAGAGGACAGGGGGCCCACCCTCGAGGGTGGGGGGCGCGCCCCCCTGCCTCGATGGCAGGCCTAGTGGCCCCTGGTGCCCCTCTTCCTCCTATATATGCCTAAGTACCCGAGAAACTCCATACGCAGAGAGAAAACCCTAATTCCATCGCCGTAGCTGCTGTTCCCATGGAGGTCCCATCTTGGAGCCTGTTCCGGGAGGGGGATCCATCACGGAGGCCTTCATCATCATCATCATCATCGCCCTCACCATCAGTTGTGAGTAGTTTACCACAGACCTTCGGGTCCATAGCTAGTATCTAGATGGCTTCTTCTCTCTCTCTCCGGATCTCAATACAAAGTTTTCCTCAGTCTTCGAGGAGATCTATTCGATGTAATCTCTTTTTGCGGTGTGTTTGTCGAGATCTGATGAATTGTGAGTTTATGATCAAGGTTATCTATGAAAGATATTTGGTTCTTCTCTGAACTTTTTATGTGTGCTCATAATATCCTTGCAAGTCTCTTCGAATTGTTGGTTTGGTTTGGCGTATGATAACCCTCAACCGTAAGGGATCGAGATAGTCTTCACGGATAAGAATAACCCAATTTATAGATTCGACACACGGGGAGCCCAAGAGTATTTATAAGCTTTGACAGTTGAGTTGTCAATTCAACCGCACCTGAAATATACTTACTTGCAACAAAAGATAAGTGGTAACGGTAAAAGTAAACAGCAAAAGTAACAACTAATAACCAGCAGGATTGAAACACTGTAGGCTAGGGAGATGGATGGTTGGGCGCTGCATGGATGAGATACGTCATGAATCTAACTTGGGGCAAGGCACACGGGAAAGTAATGATCATCTAGGCAAATATCAAACATTAGGCATGTATCCCACAGGTAGTTGTACGTGCTTGCAATAAGAACTTGCACAACATCTTTTGTCCTACCATCCCGCTACGAACGGGGCCAAAAGGAACTTATGGAGATTAAGGTGCTCCTGTCAAAGAGCACCGGAACAAAGCAATAAACTCAATGGATACATGGAATCCTCAAATTATGGACCATCCCCTTTGGTGTCCCAAGCTGTCACCTTTGGGATCGCCGGTTCCGGACTATAATAGGTGCAAACAACTCATAGATAGGATCAAGAACACAAATATATTCATGCAAACACATAGGGTTCAGATCTGAAATCATGGCACTCGGGCCCTAAGTGACAAGCATTAAGAACAACAAGTTGAAGCAAAGATGATAAACACCATAGTAGATGATAGGCAACATGCTCCCAACAATCTGATAAACTATTACATGATCTAACTCATCCAATCCCTACCATCCCCTTTGCCTACAGTAGGGAATTACTCACACATGGAAGGAGAAGTCATGGAGGGAGGATGGAGTGGTGATGATGATGACGATGGCGACGATCTCCCCTTTCCGGAGGCCAAATCAGCCTCCAGATTAGCCCTCCCGAAGAAGAACAGAGGGTGGCGGCGGCTCCGCGATGGAAACTGGGAAAACAACTTCTGTTCTGGGGTTTTCTCGTCACGGGGATAAATACGGGCCAAGGTAGGGCACCAGAGGGGGAAGGACCCGCCCAGGCGGCCTCCCGGGGCGGCCAGGGGTGGGGCCGCGCCAGTAGGGCGCCTGGGGCCCCCCTGGCTGCCCTCTGGCCCCTCTTCGGGCACAAGGGACCTTCGGGTGCGTGGATTTTCTGTGATTTTTCTTGGAATTTTCTGAGATACCTAAAAATCCATTTTCCTGCACACAATAAAACCATACAGGCAGCTCTGCTGAAAACAGCGTCAGTCCGGGTTAGTTTAGTTCAAATCATGCAAGAATGAGGGCAAAACAATAGTAAAAGTGTTTGGAAAAGTAGATACGTTTGAGACGTATCAACTCCCCCAAGCTTAGCATATTGCTTGTCCTCAAGCAATTCAGTTCAACGAACTGGATGCGACAAAGAAAACTTTGACAAACTCTTTTGCTTCATTAGATGTATATAAGCATGTACTGCGAAAAGAGTCTAGCAAGTACTGAAACAATGTTATGAGGACAATGCACGAAGCAATCCTTCTTTCAAGTGACCAATCACAAATAACTAAAAGTAAATAATATGCTACTGAAAATCAAGACAAGATTACATTGCACATAGCTTGAACATATTAGAGTGGTATCTCGCTAGCCTCTATGAGTGAAGCAAAACATAAATGCAGAAACTCCTCCAGAGTTTTAAAGGAGACTAGAACTAAGAATTTCTGAATAGATAATACCACATGCATGCAGAAGACAATGTAAAACTTTGGGACAATGCACATTACACTCAGAATGACAATTATGCTCTCCTAGTTGGTGCTTTGAAGAAAGAAGGTGGAGACTCTCGAACCGTGGAATTTGTTGGCGAGGTTGAAAACCCGTGGTTGGGAGCAAAGACTAAACATGTACCAGAGCTCTTGGTTTTGAAAACAGAGGCAAAAATGATTTTGGAAGGTGCATATTTCGTCAACGAATGTTAGTAGACAACCCAATCACTTCTCGAACTGGACAAGTTTCGAGGAACGGCTCCCGCACGGGGACGATCACATCCCCTTAATCTCCTTTGTTTATCACTGCCAAAAGTTTTCTGATTTCTCATGAACAAAGCGTGAAGGAGGGTTTGTTTATTGTATTATCTTTTATGAGCCGGGCGCACTCATGCCAGTTCCTCCTCGTATTAGGGGTTTGCAGATTAGACATGCAATCCCGGGATAAAACTCGTCCAACTTAAAAAGATCATGAATTAACTACTACTTCCTCATGAGCTAAAATAGAGGCACAAAACAGGAGTAAATTTGTATAATTTCGAGATGGTACAAGAAAGTCTTCGTTAGGATGGCCGGTAAATACCACATAGGAAGGTATGGTGGACTCATATGGAATAACTGGTTTGAAAGGATTTGGATGCACAAGCAGAATTCCGCTTAGTGCGAGCGAAGGCTAGCAAGAGACTGGGAAGCGACCAACTAGAGAGCAACGGTCATAATCATGCAGAGCGACAAAGCAACATTGAATTGGGCATGAAAGTGATATAACTATTCTGAGACTCAAAGATCATCAAGGCAAAGCAGACTTTTTAGTCTTAAACATGTGTAAACATGTGCCAAGTCAATCCAAGAATTCTCCAAAGGGAAATACCACCTTAGTATACCAAACTATGAACAATGCAATGCATGTAAATCATTTTAATAACACATTATATACTCTAGCTATTTGAGATTAGCCACAAGGAAAGCATGAACCACTGGGAAAGCATTGTGAACATAGCACTATGTTGCTACAAGCTGGTCTCTAGATCATAAGTACAGGCATATGTACAAAAGTAGAAACAAGAAGAGTTCATACCGGTTTCCTTGTTGCTTCCCTTCCATCGATCTTCGTCATTACTGCCTTGTCGCTTGCATGATCGAACGTAGGAAATATAATTAAATGCCATCACGGACTTGAGCTGTACTCTGAAAACAAAGCAAACTAAAGAGAGAAAGGAAATCTTTTTGGGTTTTTTTCAAAGGTTGAACGAAAGCAAAAGAAAGAGAAAATCTTTTTGTTGTTTTTCCAAAGAAAGAAACAAAGAAGAACGGGCAAAAACTTCAAAAAGATCAAAGCAAGCAAAAATAAAACGGATAATACAATGGAAAAGTGAGAAGAGCACGTACTCCCCCAAGCTTAGGCTTTTGGCCTAAGTTGGTAGTAGCTACTGCCCCTAGGAGCCTCCTGCTCCAGGGTGGTACTGGTGAGTCCAAGGGTCGTAAAAGGATTCCGACGCGTACACCGAAGTCCTCGGATCCTCCCACGAAGAAGGGTCCGCACTCCAAGCAGAGGAAGACACTTCACCAAACTGGATGACGGTCTCCCCCTGAAAAGGTGGTAACTCACCGTGCTCCTCCTCGTCGGGCACAACCCCCTCCATGGGGTTATGAAGCTGATGCTGGACCATGAACTCATCGAACTGGATAACATCAAAGGACCATCCGTTCCTGCGAGAAAAATCAAACAAAAGAGGTGCAGGTAGACGGATCTTGCGTTCCGCGGTAGTTCTGAAACGCAAGATATAAACAAGGTTACCAAACTCAGAACTCATGGTAACAAACTTATGCCTTTTTCATAGCAGCAAGATCAAAACTTAAATAAGTAAAAGGCTTATCATCAGGGTGTGGGGTGCCTTTAAGATACTCTAAGATAAGTGTGGCATAAACGCCACCAAATAAATCTCCCCTGTTACCGTTCATAGCAAGGCGTCGAGCAATTAAGGCACCCAAATTATAATCAAACCTCCCTGAGAGGGCGGTTGCCAGGATAGCAATATCCGGCGTAGAAATGTTGCTCGTGTTGTCACGAGCTAACACCCCTCTAGCAACATAATACGCAAAATACCTGAGGTGAGGGAATAAGATGCTGTAGATTTTTGACCGATGAATATCCCTTGTACCCATGCTGCAGAGAGAGTTGAGGACGGTTCTCAGCTCGGAGGGCTGAGAGGTCATCTTCGCCGTCCGCCCAACGTTTGGCACACCTATTATTTCACAAAACTTTTCCAAGGGCATGGTCAAAAGATTATTGTAAATTTTAAACTCAATAGAACCAGTATCAAGGTTATATCTAAAACTGTTAATGAAACCGGAGGTGAGTTTTTGATACTGAACAACACGACACGTGACGAGCCGTGTCAGACCTGCATTAGCACAAAGATTATAAAACTCATCCTTAATTCCTGCAGCTTCAAGGAATTCATCACATGGGAACATCATCGCACGTGCTGGACTTGTGTCTTCCAACAACTCTAGGGGCACATGATCTTCATTGTAGCTCACCCTAGCAGTCGAGGGTGAAGCTGCGGCTCTAGTAACTCGATCGGAGTGCGCGGGCTTCTTCTTCTCAAGCCAGCCCTTTGCCCTTCCTAACAAACTCATTTCTGAAATTTTTGACAAATTACAAAAACAAGGATTTAAACAAAGTGGGTTAAGGCAAACTACTCAACTCACTTACCTAAGGCATAAACTTGCATCAAAACTTGGAAAATAAATTTCTACACATGCATGCAAGCTCATCTACACAGCACCAAGAACTACTAAATACTCACAAATGAAGCCACCAACCAAAAATCTAATTGGAGGGGTGGAGGAGTTACATACTAGGGAGTATTTGTTCAAAATCTCAGCTCGAATGATAGGCTGTAGAGAGAGATCGAAAATTGCCTCCAAGAACAGCAAGAACGCAAGAACAGGTGCAGAACTCGTGTTTTCGGAGAGAAAGAGAGAGAGAGGAAGAAGACTCACCTGGCGGCGGGACCTGTGGGCCCCAGGCGCCCTATGGGCGCGGCCAGGGGGCAGGCCGCGCCAGCTGGCCGCCTGGGCCACTGGTGGCCCCCCTGGTCAGCCCCAGGTGCCTCTGGGTCACTCCCGGCATGGAAATTTTTAGTTTTATTTTTCTGGAATTTTTCTGAAAACTTCACTGTTGAAATTTTTTCGAAGTTCAAAAAGCTGCAAAACTTTCTGAAAACTTAAAGCAGTGATTAGTAGTGTCAAGCTTCAAAAACACAAACACTTGGTACAGCAAGGAAAACAAAAGCTAAAACAAATGAAAACATAACAAGCTCAACTTTTTACCTAGTGATCATTGCACCTTTACTTTGATGGACATTGTCCCCACCATAATAGTTTTGTATTTGTGGTGCACATGTAGTGGACAGTCCCATTCTCCAATCTTCACGGTCTCGATATTTTCTATAGAGTTGAGGCCATGCCTCTTGTCGGTCTTCTTTGGAAAATACACCGTGTGTTCTTTATCATTCACATTGAAAGTAACCTTTCCTTTATTGCAATCAATAATAGCACCTGCGGTGTTAAGAAAAGGTCTACCAAGAATAATGGACATGCTCCCATCCTCGGGCATGTCAAACACACCAAAATCAGTAAGGATCAAACAATTAGCAATTTCTACGGGAACATCCTCACAAATACCTATCGGGACGGCGGTTGACTTGTCAGCCATCTGAAGAGAGATATCTGTAGGGATTAGCTTCTCTAAACAAAGCCTCTTGTAAAGAGAGAAAGGCATAACACTCACTCCTGCTCCAAGATCACATAAAGCAGTTTTGACATAATTATTCTTTATGGAGCAAGGAATGGTGGGTATACCTGGATCACCAAGCTTCTCAGGAATGTTGCCACTGAAAGATTAGTTAGCAAGCATAGTAGATATTGCTTCATTAGGAATTCTTCTTTTATTAGTAACAATATCTTTCATATATTTTGAATAGGGAGGTAACTTAATAGCATCAGTCAAAGGGATTTGAAGAAAAAGAGGTTTCATCCACTCACAAAACTTATTGTAATGCACTTCTTCTTTAGATTTGAGAGACTTACCTGGAAAGGGCATGGGTTTCTGTATCCATGGTTCTCTTTCCTTCCCATGTCTTCTTGCGACGAAGTCTTCTCTAGTGTACTTCTTGCGTTTGTCAGGTGCTTCTTTTTCTCGAACCTCGGGCGGATCATTCTTCTCCTTATCCTTATCTTTAGGTTCGGCACCGTCTTCAGTCTCAGCATCGGAGGTAGATATACTGTTGGGATCAACAGCTGGCTCTTCACTTGTAATAGGATCATTGGAATTATCAGCCTCCTTGTGTTTCTTCTTCTTCTTCTTCTTTGGAGAGCCAACAATTTCTTCTTCCTGCATTTGAGAATCTTGCTCGATTCTCCTCGGATGCCCCTCTGGATAGAGAGGGTCTTGAGTGCTAGTTCCTCCTCGGGTCTTAATCCCGAAGGCCAGCAAATCATCTTGTTTGGCATTGTTAGCAAGCAAATCTTTTTGCACATTAGAAATTTGTTCAAGCTGAGTTTGAACCATATGAAAATGCTTCACAAGACATTTAACATCATTAATTGTTCTACCTAGAACATCAAGCAAACTTTTGATAGCAAGGGAATTATCATGCAATTAACTTTGTATCCTCTCATTAAAATGACTTTGCTTCATAATAAAATTATCAAGCTCATCTAAACATTGATCAGGAGGCTTACCATGAGGGATGTCACTTGCGTTGAAATCTAAAAGAGAGTGTACCTCTACCATAGGAGGGTGAGTGGTAGGCTCACACAACTTCTCAATAGGGGGTAGATTCTTCACGTCTTCAGTTTTAGTACCCTTCTCTTTAATAGACTTCCTTGCTTCTTGCATATCTTCGGGGCTTAGAACAAGCATGCCCCTCTTCTTTGGTGGTGGAGGTGGTTCAGGGACGGACCAATCTTCATGGTTTTTGGCAATCCTGCCCATCAATTCTTCTGCATCGTCCGGTGTTCTTTTCCTGAAAACACAACCAGCACAACTATCCAAATAGGACCTGGATTCATCAGTTAGACCAGCATAAAATATATTGATTAATTCATTCTTAGGGACTCCATGTCCTGGTCTAGCCTGGATCAGACTACAGTACCTCCCCCAAGCTTTAGGGAGGTGCTCATCCTGCAACTGTTTAAAGTTATAAATTCTTTGTAAAGCAGCATGTTGCATATGAGCAGGAAAGTACTTATCAACAAAAGAGTGAGCTAAGTCTTGAGGACTCTTAATGGAACCACATGGTAGTGCATCATACCATGTTTTAGCACCTTCCTTCAAAGAGAAAGGAAGAAGCCTAGTCACATAAAAGTTTCGTATCTTTTCATCCGTGGTAGACAAGCCACCCAACTCAGTGAGTTTGGTCAGGTGTGCAATAGCATCATCATTTTCTCTGTCATTAAAGGGGTCAGCTTCAACCATAGATATAAGTGAAAGATCACCAGAGAAATCATAATCAGGATCATTGATGCATATAGGAGATGTAGCAAATTCAGGATCAGGAACAGTCTTGTTCTTCAAGGAGTGTTTTTCAAGCAGCTTCTTAATAGCTTCAGGGTCAGAGTCGGCAAACTCTGTCAGTTCCCTACATAAATCATCATCAAGCATAATGTAATCATCATCAAGGAGTCTCTCCTTGAGTTTACTCAAATCAGGATAATCATAAGTTCCACCAATGGGGTAGCGAGTAACAGGAATTTCAATTCCAGTTTTTTTTGCAGCAGCAGCGATCTGTTTCTCAAGAGCATAACCAAGTGAACCAATATCATCAAGAGTAGTAGAAGCATCATCAAAAGTATCGGACATAGTAACAGATTCAGTAGAAACATCATGTGGTGGTGGTGAGGCAAACTTACTCATAACAGAAGGTGAATCAAGTGTAGCACTAGTGTTCAGAACAGTACCTCTTCTTGTAGTGGATAGTAAGATCGGAACCTTGGGGTCTCCTTTCTTACCCATAGCGGATGAAGTGCAGCAGGTAGGATACTTCAAGTAGACTTGTAAATATTGCTATGCTCCCCGGCAACGGCGCCAGAAAACGGTACTTGATAACCCTCAACCGTAAGGGATCGAGATAGTCTTCGCGGGTAAGAATAACCCAATATATATATTCGACACACGGGGAGCCAAAGAGTATTTATAAGCTTTGACAGTTGAGTTGTCAATTCAACCGCACCTGAAATATACTTACTTGCAACAAAATATAAGTGGTAACCGTGATATGATAGTGATGGCGGTGACAGCAAAAGTAAACAGCAAAAGTAACAACTAATAACCAGCAGGATTGAAACACTGTAGGCTAGGGAGATGGATGGTTGGGCGCTGCATGGATGAGATACATCATGAATCTAACTTGGGGCAAGGTACACAGGAAAGTAATGATCATCTAGGAAAATATCAAACATTAGGCATGTATCCCACAGGTAGTTGTACGTGCTTGCAATAAGAACTTGCACAACATCTTTTGTCCTACCATCCCGCTACGAACGGGGCCAAAAGGAACTTATGGAGATTAAGGTGCTCCTGTCAAAGAGCACCGGAACAAAGCAATAAACTCAATGGATACATGGAATCCTCAAATTATGGACCATCCCCTTTGGTGTCCCAAGCTGTCACCTTTGGGATCGCCGGTTCCGGACTATAATAGGTGCAAACAACTCATAGATAGGACCAAGAACACAAATATATTCATGCAAACACATAGGGTTTAGATCTGAAATCATGGCACTCGGGCCCTAAGTGACAAGCATTAAGAGCAACAAGTTGAAGCAATTAATAAACACCATAGTAGATGATAGGCAACATGCCCCCAACAATCTGATAAACTATTACATGATCTAACTCATCCAATCCCTACCATCCCCTTTGCCTACAGCAGGGAATTACTCACACGTGGAAGGAGAAGTCATGGAGGGAGGATGGAGTGGTGATGATGATGACGATGGCGACGATCTCCCCTCTCCGGAGGCCAAATCAGCCTCCAGATTAGCCCTCCCGAAGAAGAACAGAGGGTGGCGGCGGCTCCGCGACGAAAACTGGGAAAACGATTTCTGTTCTGGGGTTTTCTCGTCACGGGGATAAATACGGGCCAAGGTAGGGTACCAGAGGGGGAAGGACCCGCCCAGGCGGCCTCCCGGGGCGGCCAGGGGTGGGGCCGCGCCAGCAGGGCGCCTGGGGCCCCCCTGGCTGCCCTCTGGCCCCTCTTCTGACACAAGGGCCCTTCGGGTGCCTGGGGCCCCCCTGACTGCCCTCTGGCCTCTTCTAACTCATCCAATCCCTACCATCCCCTTTGCCTACAGCAGGGAATTACTCACACATGGAAGGAGAAGTCATGGAGGGAGGATGGAGTGGTGATGATGATGACGATGGCGACGATCTCCCCTCTCCGGAGGCCAAATCAGCCTCCAGATTAGCCCTCCCGAAGAAGAACAGAGGGTGGCGGCGGCTCCGCGACGAAAACTGGGAAAACGATTTCTGTTCTGGGGTTTTCTCGTCACGGGGATAAATACGGGCCAAGGTAGGGTACCAGAGGGGGAAGTGTTGGGGAACGTCGCATGGGAAACAAAAATTTTCCTACGTTCACCAAGATCAATCTAGGAGATGCATCTACGAGAGGAGAGTTGGATCCACATACCCTTGTAGATCGCTAAGCGGAAGCGTTCAAGAACGCGGTTGATGGAGTCGTACTCGCCGCGATTCAGATCGCCGAAGATCCTAGCACCGAACGGACGGTGCCTCCGCGTTCTTCACACGTGCAGCCCGGTGACGTCTCCCACGCCTTGATCCAGCAAGGAGAGAGGGAGAGGTTGGGGAAGACTCCATCCAACAGCAGCACGACGGCGTGGTGGTGGTGGAGGAGCGCGGGACTCCAGCAGGGCTTCGCCAAGCGCTGCAAGAGACGAGGAGGGAGAGGGGTAGGGCTGCGCCAAGAGGGAGACGTTCTCGTGTCCCTAGCAGCCCCAAAACCTCACATATATATAGGGGGAAGGGAGGGCTGCGCCCCCTTTAGGGTTTCCCACCCCTAGGGGTGCGGCCAGCCCTAGAAAACCCATCTAGGGTGCGGCCAAGGGGGGGAGAGAGAGGGGGCGCCCTAGGGTGGGCCTTAAGGCCCATCTGGACCTAGGGTTTGCCCCCTTCCCCTCTCCATGCGCCTAGGGACTAGGTGGGGGGCGCACCAGCCCCCTTGGGGCTGGTTCCCTCCCACACTTAGCCCACGCAGCCTTCAGGGGCTGGTGGCCCCACCTGGTGGACCCCCGGGACCCTCCCGGTGGTCCCGGTACATTACCGATATCGCCCGAAACTTTTCCGGTGACCAAAACAGGACTTCCCATATATGAATCTTTACCTCCGGACCATTCCGGAACTCCTCGTGACGTCCGGGATCTCATCCGGGACTCCGAACAACATTCGGTAACCGCGTACATACTTTCCCTATAACCCTAGCGTCATCGAACCTTAAGTGTGTAGACCCTACGGGCTCGGGAACCATGTAGACATGACCGAGACAACTCTCCGGCCAATAACCAACAGCGGGATCTGGATACCCATGTTGGCTCCCACATGTTCAACGATGATCTCATCGGATGAACCACGATGTCAAGGATTCAATCAATCCCGTATACGATTCCCTTTGTCTATCGGTATAGCACTTGCCCGAGATTCGATCGTCGGTATACCGATACCTTGCTCAATCTCGTTACCGGCAAGTCTCTTTACTCGTTCCGTAACACATCATCCCGTGATCAACTCCTTGATCACATATTGTGCACATTATGATGATGTCCTACCGAGTGGGCCCAGAGATACCTCTCCGTCATACGGAGTGACAAATCCCAGTCTCGATTCATGCCAACCCAACAGACACTTTCGGAGATACCTGTTGTGCACCTTTATAGCCACCCAGTTACGTTGTGACGTTTGGTACACCCAAAGCATTCCTACGGTATCTGGGAGTTGCACAATCTCATGGTCTAAGGAAAAGATACTTGACATATAGAAAAGCTTTAGCATACGAACTACACGATCTGTGCTAGGCTTAGGATTGGGTCTTGTCCATCACATCATTCTCCTAATGATGTGATCCCGTTATCAACGACATCCAATGTCCATGGTTAGGAAACCGTAACCATCTATTGATCAACGAGCTAGTCGTCTAGAGGCTCACTAGGGACATGGTGTTTGTCTATGTATCCATACATGTATCTGAGTTTCCTATCAATACAATTCTAGCATGGATAATAAACGATTATCGTGAACAAGGAAATATAATAATAACCAATTTATTATTGCCTCTAGGGCATATTTCCAACAGCTGTTGGGGAACGTCGCATGGGAAACAAAAATTTTCCTACGTTCACCAAGATCAATCTAGGAGATGCATCTACGAGGGGAGAGTTGGATCCACATACCCTTGTAGATCGCTAAGCGGAAGCGTTCAAGAACGCGGTTGATGGAGTCGTACTCGCCGCGATTCAGATCGCCGAAGATCCTAGCACCGAACGGACGGTGCCTCCGCGTTCTTCACACGTGCAGCCCGGTGACGTCTCCCACGCCTTGATCCAGCAAGGAGAGAGGGAGAGGTTGGGGAAGACTCCATCCAACAGCAGCACAACGGCGTGGTGGTGGTGGAGGAGCGCGGGACTCCAGCAGGGCTTCGCCAAGCGCTGCGGGAGACGAGGAGGGAGAGAGGTAGGGCTGCGCCAATCGACCGAGGTCAAAACTTGTTCTGGGCAGCCCTAAACTTCACATATATATAGGGGGGAGGTAGGGGCTGCGCCCCCATCTAGGGTTTCCTCCCTAGGGGTGGCGGCAGCCCCCCAGAACCCATCTAGGGTGCGGCCAAGGGGGGGAGAGAGAGGGGGCGCCCTAGGGTGGGCCTTAAGGCCCATCTGGACCTAGGGTTTGCCCCCCTCCACACTCCATGCGCCTAGGGACTTGGTGGGGGGGCGCACCAGCCCCCTTGGGGCTGGTCCCCTCCCACACTTAGCCCACGCAGCCACCTGGGGCTGGTGGCCCCACCTGGTGGACCCCCGGGACCCTCCCGGTGGTCCCGGTACATTACCGATATCGCCCGAAACTTTTCCGGTGACCAAAACAGGACTTCCCATATATGAATCTTTACCTCCGGACCATTCCGGAACTCCTCGTGACGTCCGGGATCTCATCCGGGACTCCGAACAACATTCGGTAACCGCGTATATACTTTCCCTATAACCCTAGCGTCATCGAACCTTAAGTGTGTAGACCCTACGGGCTCGGGAACCATGTAGACATGACCGAGACAACTCTCCGGCCAATAACCAACAGCGGGATCTGGATACCCATGTTGGCTCCCACATGTTCCACGATGATCTCATCGGATGAACCACGATGTCAAGGATTCAATCAATCCCGTATATGATTCCCTTTGTCTATCGGTATAGCACTTGCCCGAGATTCGATCGTCGGTATACCGATACCTTGCTCAATCTCGTTACCGGCAAGTCTCTTTACTCGTTCCGTAACACATCATCCCGTGATCAACTCCTTGATCACATATTGTGCACATTATGATGATGTCCTACCGAGTGGGCCCAGAGATACCTCTCCGTCATACGGAGTGACAAATCCCAGTCTCGATTCGTGCCAACCCAAACAGACACTTTCGGAGATACCTGTAGTGCACCTTTATAGCCACCCAGTTACGTTGTGACGTTTGGTACATCCAAAGCATTCCTACGGTATCCGGGAGTTGCACAATCTCATGGTCAAAGGAAAAGATACTTGACATATAGAAAAGCTTTAGCATACGAACTACACGATCTATGCTTGGCTTAGGATTGGGTCTTGTCCATCACATCATTCTCCTAATGATGTGATCCCGTTATCAACGACATCCAATGTCCATGGTCAGGAAACCGTAACCATCTATTGATCAACGAGCTAGTCATCTAGAGGCTTACTAGGGACATGGTGTTTGTCTATGTATCCACACATGTATCTGAGTTTCCTATCAATACAATTCTAGCATGGATAATAAACGATTATCGTGAACAAGGAAATATAATAATAACCAATTTATTATTGCCTCTAGGGCATATTTCCAACAGTCTCCCACTTGCACTAGAGTCAATAATCTAGTTCACATCGCCATGTGATTAACACTCACAGGTCACATCGCCATGTGACTAACACTCAAGAGTTCACTGGAGTCAGTAATCTAGTTCACATCAATATGTGATTAATACTCAATGAGTTCTGGGTTTGATCATGTTATGCTTGTGAGAGAGGTTGTAGTCAACGGGTCTGCAACATTCAGATCCCTATGTTCTTCGCAAAACCTTATGTCATATCGTAGATGCTGCTATCACGTTCCACTTGGAGCTATTCCAAACTGTTGCTCCATTATACGTATCCGGTATCTCCACTTAGAGTTATCCGGATAGGTGTTAAGCTTGCATCGACGTAACTCTTTACGTCGAACTCTTTATCACCTCCATAACCGAGAAACATTTCCTTACTCCTCTAAGGATAATTTTGACCACTATCTAGTAATCCACTCCTGGATCACCTTTGTACCCTCTTGCCAGACATGTGGCAAGGCACACATCAGGTGCGGTACTTAGCATGGCATACCGTACAGAGCCTATGACAAAAGCATAGGGGGCGACCTTCGTCCTTCCTCTTCCTTCTGTCGTGGTCAAGTTTTGAGTCTTACTCAACTTCACACCTTACAACTCAGCTAAGAACTCCTTCTTTGACTGATCTATTTTGAACTCCTTCAAAATCATGTCAAAGGTGTGTGTTCTTTTGAAAGTATCATCAGGCGTCTTGATCTATCTGTATAGATCTTGATGCCCAATATGTAAGCAGCTTTATCCAGGTCTTCCTTTGAAAAACTCATTTCAAACAACCCTTTATGCTTTCCAGAAATTCTACATCATTTCGGATCAACAATATGTCATTCACATATACTTATCAGAAATGTTGTAGTGCTCCCACTCACTTTATTGCAAACACAAGTTTCCAACAAACTTTGTATACCCAAAAACTTTGATCACTCCATCAAAGTGTATATTCCGACTCCGAGATGCTTGCTCTAGTCCATGGAAGGATCGCTGGAGCTAGCATATCCTTTTAGCATCCTTAGGATCGACAAAACCTTTCTGATTGTATCACATACAACCTTTCCTTACGAAAACTGGTAAGGAAACTTGTTTTGTCATCCATCTGCCAGATTTCATAAATGCAGCTAATGCTAACATGATTCCGACGGACTTAAGCATCGCTACGGGTGAGAAAATCTCATCGTAGTCAACTTCTTGAACTTGTGGAAAACTCTTCGCCACAAGTCGAGCTTCATAGACGGTGACATTACCGTCCACGTCCGTCTTAGTCTTAAAGATCCATTTGTCTCAATGGCTTGCCGATCATAGGGCAAGTCCACAAAAGTCCATACTTTGTTTTGATACATGGATCCTATCTCGGATTTATCGGCTTCTAACCATTTGTCGGAATATGGGCCCACCATCGCTTCTCCATAGTTCGTAGGTTCATCGTTGTCCAACAACATGACCTCTAAGACAGGATCACCGTACCACTCAGGAGTAGTACATATCCTTGTCGACCTACGAGGTTCGATAGCAACTTGATCTGGAGCTTCATGATCACTATCATTAGTTTCCTCTTCAACGTCGTAGGTTCCACAGAAACATCTTTCTGTGTTGCACTACTCTCCGGTTGAAGTGAGGGTTCGACGACCTTATCAAGTTCTATCTTCCTCCCACTCAATTCTTTCGAGAGAAACTCCTTCTCGAGAAAGGACCCATTCTTAGGGACAAACATTTTTGCCCTTGGATCTGAGATAGGAGGTATACCCAACTGTTACCTTTGGGTATCCTATGAAGATGTATTTGTCCGCTTTGGGTTCGAGCTTTTCCCGGCTGAAGCCATAAGCATCGCAGCCCCAAACATTAAGAAAACGACAACTTTGGTTTCTTGCCAAACCATACGACGTCGTCTCAACAGACTTAGATGGTGCCCTATCTAAAGTGAATGCAGCTGTCTCTAATGCATAACCTTAAAATAACAGCGGTAGATCGGTAAGATACATCATAGATCGCACCATATCTCATAAGGTTCGATTACGATGTCCGGACACACCATTACTGTGGTGTTCCAGGGGACTTCAACTGCGAAACAATTCCACAATGTCTTAAGTGATTGCCAAACTCATAATTCAGATAATATCCCCTTGATCAGATCGTAGGAACATGATCTTCTTGTTATGATGATTCTTAATCTTCACTCTGAAATTTTTTGAACCTTTCAAACGTTTTAGACTTTTGCTTCATTAAGTAAATATACCATATCTACTCAAATCGTCAGTGAAGATGAGAAAATAACGATATCCACCACACGCCTTAATTCTCATTGGATCACATACATCAGCATGTATGATTTCCAATAAGTCACTTACCCGTTTCATTGTACCTGAAAACGAGATCTCAGTCATCCTGCCCATGAGGCATGGCTCGCATGTGTCAAGCGATTCAAAATCAAGTGACTCCAAACGTCCATCGGCATGGAGTTTCTTCATGCATTTTATGCCAAAATGACCTAAGAGGCAGTGCCACAAGAAAGTGGTACTATCATTATTAACTCTACATCTTTTGGCATTAATATTATCATTATGTGTATAACCATGATCGAGATTCAACGAACCATTGGGTGCATGACCATAAAGGTATTATTCATGTAAACAGAATAACCATTATTCTCTAACTTAAATGAATAACCGTATTGCGATGAACATGATCTAATCATTTTCATGCTCAACGTAGACACCTGATAACATTTATCTAGGTTCAACACTAATCTCGAAAATAGAGGAAGTGTGCGATGGTGATCTCATCAACCTTGGAAACACTTCCAACACACATCGTCACCTCGCCCTTAGCTAGTCTCCGTTCAGTCCGTAGCTTTTGCTTCAAGTCACTAATAATAGCAACTGAACCGGTATCCAATACCCAGGTGCTACAAGGAGTACTACTAAGGTACACATCAATAACACGTATATCAAATATACTTTGTTGAAGTTGCCAGCTATCATATCTACCATGTATTTGGGGTGGTTCCGCTACCATGTGACCGTTCCCCTTACAATAGAAGCACTTAGTCTCGAGGTTTGGGTTCAACCATGGGTTCCTTCATCAGAGCGACAACAGGTTTGCCATTCATGAAGTTTCCCTTCTAGCCCTTACCCCTTTTGAAACCAGTGGTCTTGCTAAACCATCAACACTTGATGATCCTTCTTGATCTCTACTTTTGCGGTACTAAGAACCGCTGACAGCACCGGGATTATCACCATCCTTTGCATGTCATAGTTCATCACGAAGTTCTAGTAGCTTGGTGATAGTGTCTAGAGAATTACGTCAACCACTATCTCACCTGGAAGATTAACTCCCACTTGGTTCAAGTGATTTCAGCACCCAGACATTCTGAGCACATGCTCACTAGTTGAGCTATTCTCCTCCATCTTTTTGGCAAAGGAACTTGTCAGAGGTCTCATACCTCTCAACACGGGCATGAGCCTGAAATCCCAATTTCAGCTCTTAGAACATCTCATATGTTCCATGGCGTTCAAAACGTCATTGGAATCCCGATTCTAAGCCGTAAAGTATGGTGCACTAAACTATCAAGTAGTCATCAGGACGTGTCTCTCAGGTGTTCACAACATCCACAGACAACATTGTAGAGGTTTGCACATTGAGCGGTGCATCAAAGACGTAAGCTTTCTGTGCAGCAGTGAGGACACTCCTCGGACTACGGACCCAGTCCGCATCCTTGCTCACAATATCTTTCAACTTAGTCTTTCTCTAGGATCGTATTAAAAAGGGAGCTACAACGCAAGCTATTGATCTACAACATAATTTGCAAAGGCAACTTAGACTATTGTTCATGATAAGTGAGTTTTAACTAATCAAATTACTTATAACTCCCACTCAAATTGACATCCCTCTGGTCATTCGAGCGTGGCATGATCCAAATCCACCAACCCAAGTCTGATCATCACGTGAGATGAGGTGGTGTCAATGGTGAACATCTTCATGTTGATCATATCTACTATATGACTCATGCTCGACCTTTCGGTCTTCCGTGTTCCGAGGCCATGTCTGTACATGCTAGGCTCGTCAAGTCTAACCCGAGTGTTCTGCATGTGCAAAACTGGCTTGCACCCGTTGTATGCGAACGTAGAGTCTATCACACCCGATCATCACGTGGTGCTTCGAAACGACGAACCTTCGCAACGGCGCACACTCGGGGGGAACACAATTTCATCTTGAAATTTTAGTGAAGGATCATCTTATAATGCTACCGCCGTCCTAAGCAAAATAAGATGCATAAAAGGATTAACATCACATGCAAATCATAAGTTACATGATATGGCCATCAACTCGTGCTTTTGATCTCCATCTCCAAAACACCGGCATGATCTCCATCGTCACCGGCGTAACACCATGATCCCCATCATCATGATCTCCATCATCGTGTCGCCATCAGGGTTGTCGCGCGCCCACCATGCTCTTACTACTATTGCTACCGTTTAGCGATAAAGTAAAGCATTACATAGCGCTTAATGATTGACACGCAGGTCATACAAAAATTAAAGACAACCCTATGGCTCCTGCCGGTTGCCGTATACATCGACATGCAAGTCGATATTAACTATTACAACATGATCATCTCATACATCAAATATATCTCATCATGTCATTGGCCATATCATATCACATACATACCCTGCAAAAACAAGTTAGACGTCCTCTAATTTGTTGTTGCATGTTTTACGTGGCTGCTATGGGTATCTAGCAAGAACGCTTCTTACCTACGCAAAGCCACAACGGTGATATTTAAGTTGCTATTTAACCTTCTACAAGGACCGCCTTTGTCTATTCCGATTCAACTAAGATAGGAGAGACAGACACCCGCCAGCCATCTTATGCAACAAAAGTCGCATGTCTGTCGATGGAACCGGTCTCATGTACGTGGACATGTAAAGTTGGTCCGGGCCGCTTCATCCCATAATACCGCTAAATCAAGAAAGACCAAGGAGGGAAGCAATCTAAACATCAACGCCCACAAACCCCTTTGTGTTCTACTCGTGAAAGCATCTACGCAAGAACCTAGCTCATGATGCCACTGTTGGGGAACGTCGCATGGGAAACAAAAATTTTCCTACGTTCACCAAGATCAATCTAGGAGATGCATCTACGAGAGGAGAGTTGGATCCACATACCCTTGTAGATCGCTAAGCGGAAGCGTTCAAGAACGCGGTTGATGGAGTCGTACTCGCCGCGATTCAGATCGCCGAAGATCCTAGCACCGAACGGACGGTGCCTCCGCGTTCTTCACACGTGCAGCCCGGTGACGTCTCCCACGCCTTGATCCAGCAAGGAGAGAGGGAGAGGTTGGGGAAAACTCCATCCAACAGCAGCACGACGGCGTGGTGGTGGTGGAGGAGCGCGGGACTCCAGCAGGGCTTCGCCAAGCGCTGTAAGAGACGAGGAGGGAGAGGGGTAGGGCTGCGCCAAGAGGGAGACGTTCTCGTGTCCCTAGCAGCCCCAAAACCTCACATATATATAGGGGGAAGGGAGGGCTGCGCCCCCTTTAGGGTTTCCCACCCCTAGGGGTGCGGCCAGCCCTAGAAAACCCATCTAGGGTGCGGCCAAGGGGGGGGAGAGAGAGGGGGCGCCCTAGGGTGGGCCTTAAGGCCCATCTGGACCTAGGGTTTGCCCCCTTCCCCTCTCCATGCGCCTAGGGACTAGGTGGGGGGCGCACCAGCCCCCTTGGGGCTGGTTCCCTCCCACACTTAGCCCACGCAGCCTTCAGGGGCTGGTGGCCCCACCTGGTGGACCCCCGGGACCCTCCCGGTGGTCCCGGTACATTACCGATATCGCCCGAAACTTTTCCGGTGACCAAAACAGGACTTCCCATATATGAATCTTTACCTCCGGACCATTCCGGAACTCCTCGTGACGTCCGGGATCTCATCCGGGACTCCGAACAACATTCGGTAACCGCGTACATACTTTCCCTATAACCCTAGCGTCATCGAACCTTAAGTGTGTAGACCCTACGGGCTCGGGAACCATGTAGACATGACCGAGACAACTCTCCGGCCAATAACCAACAGCGGGATCTGGATACCCATGTTGGCTCCCACATGTTCCACGATGATCTCATCGGATGAACCACGATGTCAAGGATTCAATCAATCCCGTATACGATTCCCTTTGTCTATCGGTATAGCACTTGCCCGAGATTCGATCGTCGGTATACCGATACCTTGCTCAATCTCGTTAGCGGCAAGTCTCTTTACTCGTTCCGTAACACATCATCCCGTGATCAACTCCTTGATCACATATTGTGCACATTATGATGATGTCCTACCGAGTGGGCCCAGAGATACCTCTCCGTCATACGGAGTGACAAAACCCAGTCTCGATTCGTGCCAACCCAACAGACACTTTCGGAGATACCTGTTGTGCACCTTTATAGCCACCCAGTTACGTTGTGACGTTTGGTACACCCAAAGCATTCCTACGGTATCTGGGAGTTGCACAATCTCATGGTCTAAGGAAAAGATACTTGACATATAGAAAAGCTTTAGCATACGAACTACACGATCTGTGCTAGGCTTAGGATTGGGTCTTGTCCATCACATCATTCTCCTAATGATGTGATCCCGTTATCAACGACATCCAATGTCCATGGTTAGGAAACCGTAACCATCTATTGATCAACGAGCTAGTCGTCTAGAGGCTCACTAGGGACATGGTGTTTGTCTATGTATCCATACATGTATCTGAGTTTCCTATCAATACAATTCTAGCATGGATAATAAACGATTATCGTGAACAAGGAAATATAATAATAACCAATTTATTATTGCCTCTAGGGCATATTTCCAACAGCTGTTGGGGAACGTCGCATGGGAAACAAAAATTTTCCTACGTTCACCAAGATCAATCTAGGAGATGCATCTACGAGGGGAGAGTTGGATCCACATACCCTTGTAGATCGCTAAGCGGAAGCGTTCAAGAACGCGGTTGATGGAGTCGTACTCGCCGCGATTCAGATCGCCGAAGATCCTAGCACCGAACGGACGGTGCCTCCGCGTTCTTCACACGTGCAGCCCGGTGACGTCTCCCACGCCTTGATCCAGCAAGGAGAGAGGGAGAGGTTGGGGAAGACTCCATCCAACAGCAGCACAACGGCGTGGTGGTGGTGGAGGAGCGCGGGACTCCAGCAGGGCTTCGCCAAGCGCTGCGGGAGACGAGGAGGGAGAGAGGTAGGGCTGCGCCAATCGACCGAGGTCAAAACTTGTTCTGGGCAGCCCTAAACTTCACATATATATAGGGGGGAGGTAGGGGCTGCGCCCCCATCTAGGGTTTCCTCCCTAGGGGTGGCGGCAGCCCCCCAGAACCCATCTAGGGTGCGGCCAAGGGGGGGAGAGAGAGGGGGCGCCCTAGGATGGGCCTTAAGGCCCATCTGGACCTAGGGTTTGCCCCCCTCCACCCTCCATGCGCCTAGGGACTTGGTGGGGGGGCGCACCAGCCCCCTTGGGGCTGGTCCCCTCCCACACTTAGCCCACGCAGCCACCTGGGGCTGGTGGCCCCACCTGGTGGACCCCCGGGACCCTCCCGGTGGTCCCGGTACATTACCGATATCGCCCGAAACTTTTCCGGTGACCAAAACAGGACTTCCCATATATGAATCTTTACCTCCGGACCATTCCGGAACTCCTCGTGACGTCTGGGATCTCATCCGGGACTCCGAACAACATTCGGTAACCGCGTACATACTTTCCCTATAACCCTAGCGTCATCGAACCTTAAGTGTGTAGACCCTACGGGCTCGGGAACCATGTAGACATGACCGAGACAACTCTCCGACCAATAACCAACAGCGGGATCTGGATACCCATGTTGGCTCCCACATGTTCCACGATGATCTCATCGGATGAACCACGATGTCAAGGATTCAATCAATCCCGTATACGATTCCCTTTGTCTATCGGTATAGCACTTGCCCGAGATTCGATCGTCGGTATACCGATACCTTGCTCAATCTCGTTACCGGCAAGTCTCTTTACTCGTTCCGTAACACATCATCCCGTGATCAACTCCTTGATCACATATTGTGCACATTATGATGATGTCCTACCGAGTGGGCCCAGAGATACCTCTCCGTCATACGGAGTGACAAATCCCAGTCTCGATTCGTGCCAACCCAAACAGACACTTTCGGAGATACCTGTAGTGCACCTTTATAGCCACCCAGTTACGTTGTGACGTTTGGTACACCCAAAGCATTCCTACGGTATCCGGGAGTTGCACAATCTCATGGTCAAAGGAAAGCATACGAACTACACGATCTGTGCTTGGCTTAGGATTGGGTCTTGTCCATCACATCATTCTCCTAATGATGTGATCCCATTATCAACGACATCCAATGTCCATGGTCAGGAAACCGTAACCATCTATTGATCAACGAGCTAGTCATCTAGAGGCTTACTAGGGACATGGTGTTTGTCTATGTATCCACACATGTATCTGAGTTTCCTATCAATACAATTCTAGCATGGATAATAAACGATTATCGTGAACAAGGAAATATAATAATAACCAATTTATTATTGCCTCTAGGGCATATTTCCAACAGGAAGGACCCGCCCAGGCGGCCTCCCGGGGCGGCCAGGGGTGGGGCCGCGCCAACAGGGCGCCTGGGGCCCCCCTGGCTGCCCTCTGGCCCCTCTTCTGACACAAGGGCCCTTCGGGTGCGTGGATTTTCTGTGATTTTTCTTGGAATTTTCTGAGATACCTAAAAATCCATTTCCCCGCACACAATAAAACCATACAGCCAGCTCTGCTGAAAACAGCGTCAGTCCGGGTTAGTTTAGTTCAAATCATGCAAGAATGAGGGCAAAACAATAGTAAAAGTGTTTGGAAAAGTAGATACGTTTGAGACGTATCAGCGTACTAGATCTATAGTTCTTGCAATGGGAGAAGTGCTTGGCTTTGGGTTCAATCTTGCGGTGTCCTTTCCCAGTGACAGTAGGGGCAGCAAGGCACGTCTTGTATTGTTGCCATCGAGGATAAAAATATGGGGTTTTCATCATATTGCTTGAGTTTATCCCTCTACATCATGTCATCTTGCTTAAGGCGTTACTCTGTTCGTATGAACTCAATACACTAGATGCATGCTGGATAGCGGTCGATGTGTGGAGTAATAGTAGTAGATGCAGGCAAGAGTCGGTCTACTTGTGTCGAACGTGATGCCTATATACAATGATCATGCCTAGATAGTCTCATAATTATTCGCTTTTCTATCAATTGCTTGACAGTAATTTGTTTACCCGCTGTAGAATATCGCTATCATGAGAGAAGTGATGCGTCCCAAATGTATCTATAATTTCTGTTTGCTCCATGCATGTTTTGGGTGATATTGCTATGCTTTTGATACACTTTCATACACTTTTGATCATATTTGGACTAACCTATTAACTCAGTGCACCCCAGTGCCAGTTTCTGTTTTCTGCTGTTTTTGTATTTCAGGTTTTCCCATTACTTAAATTGCCAGAAAAATTCCGGGGAAAATATATAAAAAATGAGCGCTCCAGAAGCTCCCATGTGCCAGAAGTGGGGCCATAGGGGGGCCAGAGGGGCCCCAGGCGCCCTGATGGCGCGGCCACACCCCTGGCCGCGCCGGGGGGCCGCCTGGGGGGCTCCCACCTCCTCTGGTGCCCTACTTGGCCTCCTATTTATTCTCCCGTCGCGGAAACCCTGATTCCAGAACCCTTTTCTCCGGAAGCAATTCCGATCTCCGCCGCCATCGCCACCAAGTTTCGGGGGGCCAGAATTCCTGTGTCGGCATCCTGCCGGGACGGGGAAGTGCCCCCGGATTCATCTCCATCGACGTTGCTTCCTCCCTCCATGATGCGGGAGTAGTTCCTCCTCGGGGCTGAGGTTTCTACCAGTAGCTATGTGGTCAATTCTCTCTCCCATGATGTGATCTTCGTTGTGATCATATGCTATGTTAATCTAGGGTGATCCCATGATATTTCCCCTTCATCTATGTATTGGATTGATGTACTCACTTGTCTTTATCTAGTATAATCCCCGAGACCAAGGTGACAGTGGTCTATTGGACATGGATTAGAAGAATATTTTCATGGGTGATTTCCTCTTTTGTGTGTTGATTGAAGATTGAGAGTCTCTTGGTGCTTGTCTTTGACTATCCTTGAGATATGTTGTGGTGATTGTGGTACTCTCTTTGGATGGCCGCGGTGACATTGGGAAATCCATATATTGAGAACTACGAACTTTGAGGTGTGCTTTTGTAGCCCTACATAATTCTCGTCCTCTCTTGACCACAAAGGAATGACCTCCGGGTGCGTCTCCATTGCATGTTCTATGGGAAATATCATGTGATTAGACTATGTTAATGTTGTTGGGAGTTGCCACTAGTGAAAGTATGAAGCCTAGGCCTTGTTTCCACCATTGCAATACCATTTGTGCTCACGTTTCCCACTTGTTTGCTTGCTGCACTTTTTATTACTGATTTATATTACTTTGCTTTGCCACTCCTATCATCCATATTTTACCATCTCTTCGCCGAACTAGTGCACCTATACAACTCCTAGTTGTATTAGGTGTGTTGGGGACACAAGAGACTTCTTGTATCTTAGTTGCAGGGTTGCTTGAGAGAGACCATCTTCAACCTCTACTTCCCTGAGTTCGATAAACCTTAGGTCATCCACTTGAGGGAAATTGATGCTGTCCTATAAACCCCTGCGCTTGGAGGCCCAACATAGTCTACAAGAATAGAAGCGTGTGTAGACATCAAAAAGCCACTAGAGAAAACCATGGCCCCAGGTCTATCTTCATCATATTACTTTCTTGTCAACTAGCCAATTTCTGTCGCCGTTGCTTTCTTTACTTTCTGTTTCTATACCAAAAATACCAAAAATACAATTATCATCTCTATCAGATCTCACTATGGTAAGTGACCGTAAAGGGATTGACAACCCCTTATCGTGTTGGTTGCGAAGTTCTTATTTGTTTGTGCAGGTGGGACTGGCGCGTGGTCTCCTACTGGATTGATACCTTGGTTCTCAAAAACGGAGGGAAATACTTTCCTTTACTGTGCTGCATCTCCCTTTCCTCTTCGAGGGAATACAACGCAAGCTCAAGAGGTAGCAAAGATGAAGATTGCTCCTTGTTGGATCTTTGTTGTTGGAATATCACAATATATCTATTATTACAACTTAACACACCTATACACTTGGCAATGGGTGGAAGGCTTGGCCTTTTGCTGGTGTTTTGTTCCACTCATGCCACCTTAGGAGCCAATAAACCAGCGTTATGTTCCTTGATTTTGCGTTCCTAACGCGGTTGGGTATATGGGGACCCCTTGACAGTTCGTCTTTGAATAAAACTCCTCCAGCAAGGCCCAACATTGGTTTTAATTTGCCTCATAATAACAACTTAATTAATTAATTAAATTGCATAGGGGTTCGCGTCCCCGAGGATTCTTTCTATATAACAGGGGGGCAGTGCTGATGGTGTTGGTCCCAAACGGGGGTGCTGCGGGGCCACCACGGGGAAACTCGAGGTCTGGCTCCCGTAGCTTCTCCCATCCGGTCGTGACTTGAGACGAGATATGCGTGGCTACTATCAGGGTGTCGGCACGCCGGGAGGTCTTGCTGGACTTGTTTTACCATTGTCGAAATGTCTTATGCACCGGGATTCCAAGCCTGGTCGAATTGTCCCTAAGATAAGGGGTAATATTATTATTATCTCTGCTGATCGTGAGAGCTTGTGATGGGCTAAGTTGGGACACCCCTGGAGGGTTATGATCTTTTGAAAGCCGTGCCCGCGGTTATGTGGCAGATTGGAATTTGTTAATGTCCGGTTGTAGAAAACTTGACAGAGGATCCGTAATAAAACACACAACCGTGTGAGTAACCGTGACTGTCTCTTTTCACTTTGAGAAGAGAACACGGTGGGGTTATGTTTGACTCGTAGGTAGTTCGGGATCTTTAGCGATCATTACTAGTTTCCGATCGTTTGCGTAGATGCTCATCTTATTCTTGTACCCGTAAGTTAGGCACCATACTTATGCTTAGCCGCTGCTGCAACCTCGCCACTTAACCTCTTCCTACCCATTAAGTTTTGCTAGTCTTGTTACCCATGGTTATGGGATTGCTGAGTCCTCGTGGCTCACAGATACTACAACAACAGTTGCAGGTGCAGGTTTCCGATGACTTGACGTGAGAGCGATGTACTTGTGTTGGAGTTCTTTCGTCTTCTTCTTCGTCAGTCTTGGGTTAGGTTCCTGGTCGGCAGCCTGGGATAGCAGATGGATGTCGTTGTGCTTTTCATGTTTGCATCCGTAGTCGGATGTCTTGTATTGATGTTGTTGTATTCATGTGACTTGTATGAATTTTTGTATCCCCATGTATGTATGTAATGGTACGATGTAATGATATCCATCTTGTTAAGCGCCTGAAATGCGGTTGTGCCTCAATCACAAGTTTTATCTAGTGATCGAGATAGAATCGCATTTTGGGCCTGACACTCCACTAGCATGACTCTAATATCATTATCCTCATATCTCAAAACAATTATCAAGCATCCAACTTCTCATCATATTCAATGCACTTAGTATGAAAGTTTTTACTACATTCATCTTGGATGCCTATCATGTGAAGGCTAGTTTTATAGCCAAAGCACATTACCATGTTGTTTTAACTGACTCTCTAAAGGATATAAGTGAAGCATGAGAGATCAACAATTTCTTCAAAATAAAATTACCATCGTGCTCTAAAAGATATAAGTGAAGCACTAGAGCAAAAACTATTCTACTCAAAAGATATAAGTGAAGCACATAGAGTGTTCTAACAATTCCTAGGTCATATTTATCTCTCTCAAAAAGGTGTGTCCAGCAAGGATAATTGTGGCAAACTAACAAGCAAAGACTCAAATAATACATGACGCTCCAAGTAAAACACATATCATGTGGTGAATAAAAATATAGCTCCGAGTATAGTTACCGATAGATGAAGACGACAGAGGGGATGCCTTCCCGGGGCATCCCCAAGCTTAGGATTTTGGTTGTCCTTGAATTTTACCTTGGGGTGCCTTGGGCATCCCCAAGCTTAGGCTCTTGCCACTCTTTGTTCCATAGTCCATCCAAGCAATACTGAAAACTTGAAAACTTCACAACACAAAACTTAGACAAAAATCTCGTGAGCTCCCTTAGTATAAGAAAACAAACCACTACTGAAAGGTACTGTAATGAACTCATTCTTTGTTTATATTGGTGTTAAACCTTCCAACTTCTCTATGATTCATATCCTCCAATACTACTCATAGATTCATCAAAATAAGCAAACAACACACGAAAAACAGAATCTGTCAAAAACAGAACAGTCTGTAGTAATCTGTAACTTTTGCATACTTCAGTAACTCCAAAAAAATTGAAATAAATTGGTAAACATGAGGGATTTGTCTATTAATCATCTGCAAAAATAATCAACTAAATATCACGCTCCAGTAAAATCTAGTGACCATTCTAGCGAGCGCTAACGATTCTGTTTTTCACAGCAAGATCATATAAACTTCACACAAGTCTTCCCAAAGGTTCTACTTGGCACAAACACTAATTAAAACACAAAACCACATCTAAACAGAAGCTAGATGCAATATTTATTCCTAAACAGAAGCAAACACAAAAAATATAAAATTGGGTTGCCTCCCAACAAGCGCTATCATTTTACGCCCCTAGCTAGGCACGATACATGGATAGATCTAGGTATTGCCATCTTTGGAAGGCAATCCATAAGTGGCTCTCATAATAGATTCATATGGTAGTTTAATTTTCTTTCTAGGAAAGTGTTCCATACCTTTCCTTAACGGAAATTGGAATCTAATATTTCCTTCCTTCATATCAATAATTGCACCAATCGTTCTAAGGAAAGGTCTACCAAGAATAATAGGGCATGAAGGATTGCAATCTATATCAAGAACAATGAAATCTACGGGAACATAATTCCTATTGGAAAAAATAAGAACATCATTAATCCTTCCCATAGGTTTCTTAATAATGGAATCCGCAAGATGAAAATTTAAAGAACAATCATCAAGCTCGTGGAAACCTAGCAAATCACACAAAGTTTTTGGGATAGTGGAGACACTTGCACCCAAATCACACAAAACAAAGCATTCATGATCTTTTATTTTAATTTTAATAGTAGGTTCCCACTCATCATAAAGCTTTCTAGGGATAGAAACTTCTAGTTCAAGTTTTTCTTCATAAGATTGCATCAAAACATCAACTATGTGTTTGGTAAAAGCTTTATTTTGACTATAAGCATGCGGAGAGTTTAGTACGGATTGCAACAAGGAAATACAATCAATCAAAGAGCAATTATCATAGTTGAATCCCTTGAAATCCAAAGTAGTGGGTTCATCACTATGCAAAGTTTTAATCTCTTCACTCCCACTTTTATCAATTTTAGCATCAAGATCTAAAAACTCTGAATCAATGGGACACCTTTTAATTAAAGTAGAGTCATCTCCAATCCCATCTTTATCAAGATTCATACTAGAAAACAAGGATCTAATAGGAGACACATCAATAACTTTCAGATCTTCATCTTTATTTTCACGCTCTTCCAGTTTAGCAGCCATCTTATTAACTAAGGTGGACCGTTTATCCGAAATTTGGGCTATTAAGTTCTCAAGATGAGCAAACCGAGATTTCAAACCATAAAATTCCTTAGACATATCATCAAGATCTTTATTCATACATTTCATAATTTTTTTCTGTTCTTTAAGCTCGCTTTTGAAGAAATCATTGTGCTCAAATTGTATAGTCATAAAATGTCTAACATTGTTTTCAATCTCCTCCAGCCTCTTGAGGTGAGGGTCAACACTGATAGGGAGAGCCATAGTGACAAGCAAGCAGTCCAACACACAAGCAAACAAGAAGCAAGCGAACGACAAACACACGGCAAAAAGAAGGGCAAATAAAACGGCAAGGGTGAAGTGGGGGAGAGGAAAACGAGAGGCAAATAAATGTAATGCGAAGGATAAGGGTTTGTGATAGGTACTTGGTATATGAATTTTGTGTAAGCCTCCCCGGCAACGGCGTCAGAAATTTTCTTGCTACTTCTCGAGCTTGCGTTGTATTCCCTCGAAGAGGAAAGGGTGATGCAGCACAGTAGCGTAAGTATTTCCCTCAGTTTTTGAGAACCAAGGTATCAATCCAGTAGGAGACCACGCGCGAGTCCCTCGCACCTGCACAAACAAATAAGAACTTTGCAGCCAACGCGATAAGGGGTTGTCAATCCCTTTACAGTCACTTACGAAAGTGAGATCTGATAGAGATGATAGTTTGATATTTTTGGTATTTTTGGATATAAGAACAGAAAGTAAAAGCGGAAAAGTAAAGTAGATTGTAGATTGATATGTTGAGAATAGACCCGGGGGGCATAGGTTTCTCTAGTGGCCTCTCTCATGATAGCGGTATTCTACGGTGGGTAAACAAATTATTGTCGAGCAATTGATAGAAAAGCGAATAATTATGAGACTATCTAGGCATGATCATTATATATAGGCATCATGTACGAGACAAGTACACCGAAACGATTCTGCATCTACTACTATTACTCCACACATCGACCGCTATCCAGCATGCATCTAGAGTATTAAGTTCATAAGAACAGAGTAACGCCTTAAGCAAGATGACATGATGTAGAGGGATAAACTCAAATAACATGATATGAACCCCATCTTTTTATCCTCGATGGCAACAATACAATACGTGCCTTGCTGCCCCTACTGTCATTGGGAAAGGACACCGCAAGATTGAACCCAAAGCCAAGCACTTCTCCCATTGCAAGAACTATAGATCTAGTAGGCCAAACCAAACCAGTAATTATAAGAGACTTGCAAGGATATTATAATCATACATAAAAGATTTCATAAAAGAATCCAATATTGTTCATAGATAATCTTGATCATAAACCAACAATTCATGGGATCTCGACAAACACACCACAAAAAGAGATTACGTCAAATAGATCTCCTCGAAGACCGAGGAGAACTTGGTATTGAGATCCAAAGAGAGATAAGAAGCCATCTAGACACTAGCTATGGACCCGAAGGTCTGTGGTAAACTACTCACAACTCATGGTGAGGCGATGATGATGATGTAGAAGCACTCCGTGGTGGATCCCCCCTCCGGCGGAGCTCCGGAACAGGCCCCAAGATCGGATCTCACGGGAATAGAAGGTTGTGGCGGTGGAACTAGGGTTTTCTCTGTTGTTCTGATGGTTTAGGGGTACGTAGGTATATATAGGAGGAAGGAGGGCACCGGGGGCCAGACGTGGGGCCCACGAGGCAGGGGGCGCGCCCTGTAGGGGGAGGCACCCCCACCCTCGTGGACGCCACGTGTGCCCTACTCCGTGGTTCTCAAGTCTCCCGTGCGTATTTTGCTCCAAAAATATCTCTCCCGAAGATTTCATTCCGTTTGGACTTTGTTTGATATTCCTTTTCTGTAAAACCCTGAAATAAGCAAAAAGCAGCAATCTGGACTGGGCCTTTGGATTAATAGGTTACTCCCAAAAATAATATAAAAGTGTATAACAGAGCCCATTAAACATCTAAAACATCATAAATAATAGCATGGAACAATAAAAAATTATAGATACGTTGGAAACATATCAGTACGCATAAACAGCATCCGGCAAAACGAGGTACGTGCCTGAAAGTAAATCAAACAAAGAGGGTGCAGACAGGGTAATAATCTCACAATATTTTTCATCAAACATAAATTTATACTTAAGCAACTTCTTCTTATCTTTAACAATAAAATCATGCGCTATCATACTCTTATAATCTAGAAAAGCCGGGCCAGCAACTTTTCTTCCTTCTCATGATGCCTAATAGGTATTCTAAAGTGTTCAGCAAGGCGTGAAGCAAAGATGCCTCCGAAGATGGGGCCCTTTGTATGGTTCGGACTTAATCGTTTAGCAACAATAGCACCAAGCTAAAAGTTGTATCTCAAAACAAAGCATGGCGCAAAATAACAATATCAGGGGCACTAAGGTTTCCACTGTTCCCGCGACCAATTAAGCATCTACTAGCAAATATAGCAAAGTAGCGTAGAATAGGAAAAATGTATACTAGTGATCCTTGCCCGTAAAACTTTCCTCGTTGCCCCTGCAGCTATCATATCGATAAACCCCTCAACATCCTGACGATGTGGTTCCTCTAGGCTACCAGCAAAGGGTATCTTACATACTTGACAAAATTCATAGAACAACATCTCCTTAACTTCATCATATAAATGAAACTCCACTGAAGGTGGTGATTTCTTAGCATGAAAATGAAAGTTTTGCGTGAAAATATTAGTGAGTAAGAGATACTGTTCGTGCTGGTCGTGGAGGAAGTCGGTGAGGCCTGCATTCTTAGCCAAATAATAAAAGTCTTTATAAATCCCGGCGGCTTCCAAGAACTCATTGCAAGGCCATTCACACGGCCGAACTTCTGCAGTGCGAGGAAGATTGTATTTGGGCTTCTTATTCTCCTCCTTCTGCTTATCCTTTGAGCTTTAACTAGAAGAACCTCTTAACAATCTCCTCATCATTTTCTTCCTCTGAAATTTTCTGAAATTTTTAGTGATTCAAAATAAAAGTGAACCAAACTCAACAAGATTGATAGCAACTACTCCCACAAGTGCCTAGAGACTATATCATGCATTAGAACTACTTGGAACCACCTAAATTTGACATGCAAGCTCAGGAACAGGGTCACCTAAGCAGCAAAAAATTGCAATAAATAAAGCGCTAGAACAAAAACTAATTAGACCATTGGAGGAGTCACATACCGGAGAACAATCTCCCCAAACAGTTTTGTGAATGGAGCTTTGAGCAAGGAGATCGAAAATGGCAGCAAGATGAGCTAGAGCTCGTGCTTGAGCTGGTTGGTGATTTCTTTGGGAGGAAGGAGTGTGTGGGTGCTGGAGTAAGTGGAGGGAGACCGCGTGGGGTCCACGAGGCAGGGGGCGCGCCCTGTACCCTCATGGCCAGGTGCTGGCTCCCCCTGCTGTGTTCTCGGGGCCAAATATTCTTAAATATTCTGGAAAAAAATCATATTTCATTTTCGGGGCTTTTGGGGAACTTTTATTCTTGGGTAATTTTTTTATTGCACGGTTAACTCAGAAAACAGACAAAAAAAATACTATTTTTGTTTTATTTATTCTAATCAACAGAAAGTAAAAGGAGGGTACATAAAGTTGTGCTTTCTAAATTCAACCATCTTATGCTCCTCAAAAGGAATCCATTACAAGGTTGATCAGGTCTTGTTACTAAACTCTTTCCGAATAACATGAAACCGAAGAATTTTCGAATGACACTAGGTTACCTCAATGGGGAGATGGATGTCCCCAACAATAAGAATATCATATTTCTTCTTGATAGTAGGAAGAGGAAATTCAAAACCTCCAATAGTAATCGTTGAAATTTTTCCAATAGAATTGATATTGTGGACCTGAGGTTGTTTCCTCGGAAAGTCTACCGTATGCTCGTTACCATTGACATGAAAAGTGACATTTCCTTTGTTGCAATCAATAACATCCCCTGCAGTATTTAAGAAGGGTCTACCAAGGATAATAGACATACTATCGTCCTCGGGAATATCAAGGATAACAAAGTCCGTTAGAATAGTAACATTTGCAACTACAACAGGCACATCCTCACAAATACCGACAGGTATAGCAGTTGATCTATCGGCCATTTGCAAAGATATTTCAGTAGGTGTCAACTTATTCAAATCAAGTCTATGATATAAAGAGATAGGCATAACACTAACGCCGGCTCCAAGATCACATAAAGCATTTTTAACATAGTTTCTTTTAATGGAGCCTGGTATAGTTGGTACTCATGGATCTCCTAGTTTCTTTGGGATTCCACCTTTGAAAGTATAATTTGCAAGCATGGTGGAAATCTCAACTTCAGGTATTTTTCTTTTATTTGTAATAATATATTTCATATAGTTAGCATAAGGATTTGTTTTAAGCATATCAGTCAAACGCATACATAAAAAGATAGGTTTAATCATTTCAACAAAGCACTCAAAATCCTGATCATCATTTTTCTTGGATGGTTTAGGAGGAAAAGGCATGGGTTTCTGAACCCATGGTTCTCTTTCCTTACCGTGTTTCCTAGAAACAAAGTCTCCCTTATCATAACGTTGATTCTTTGATTGTGGGTTATCAAGATCAACCACAGGTTCAATCTCTACATCATTGTCATTGCTAGGTTGAGCGTCATCATGAACATCATCATTAACATTATCCCTAGGTTCATGTTCATTACCAGATCGTGTTTCAGCATCAGAGATAGAGATATCCTTGGGATTCTTAGGTGTGTCAGCAACAGTTCACTAGAAGCATGCAAAGTCCTATCATTTTTCTTTTTCTTCTTCTTAGAAGAACTAGGTGCATCTACATTAGCTCGCTGAGAATCTTGCTCAATTCTCTTAGGGTGGCCCTCGGGATACAGAGGTTCCTGAGTCATTCTACCACATCTAGTCACAACTCTAATAGCATTATCATTTTTCTTACTATTTAATTCATTGAGCAAATCATTTTGTGCTTTAAGTACTTGTTCTACTTGAGTGGTAATCATAGAAGCATGTTTACTAATGAGTTTAAGTTCACCTTTAACTCTAGACATATAATCACTCAAGCGTTCAATCATATAAGCATTACGTTGCAATTGTCTACCAACATAAGCATTGAAGTTTTCTTGTTTGACAATAAAGTTGTCAAACTCATCTAAGTATTGGCTAGCAGACTTAGAACGAGGAATATCACCTTCATCAAATTTATAGAGAGAATTTACCTTTAGTACTTGTGTCGGGTTATCAAGACCATGTATTTCTTCAATAGGTGGTAAATTGTTGACATCTTCAGCTTTAATACCTTTTTCTTTCATAGATTTCTTTACCTCTTGCATATCTCCAGGACTGAGAAATAGAACACCCATTTTCTTTGGAGTTGGCTTAGGAGCCGGTTCAGGAAGTGTCCAATTGTTTTCATTGGTCAACATATTATTCAATAACAATTCAGGTTGATCGACATTTCTTTCCCTGAAAACACAACCAGCACAACTATCCAGGTGGTCTCTGGAAGCATCGGTTAGTCCATTACAAAAGATATCAAGTATTTCATTTTTCTTAAGAGGATGATCAGGCAAAGCATTAAGTAACCGGAGAAGCCTCCCCCAAGCTTGTAGGAGACTCTCTTCTTCAATTTGCACAAAATTATATATTCCCCGTAAGGCAGCTTGTTTCTTATGAGCGGGAATATTTAGCAGAGAAGTAATAAATCATATCCTGGGGACTACGCACACAACCAGGATCAAGAGAATTAAACCATGTCTTAGCATCACCCTTCAACGAGAACGGAAATAACTTAAGGATATAGTAGTAACGCATTTTTTCCTCATTGGTGAATAGGATGGATATATCATTCAACTTAGTAAGATGTGCCACAACAGTTTCAGATTCATAGGCATGGAAAGGATCAGATTCAACCAAAGTAATTAACTCATGATTGATAGAGAAATCATAATCCTTATCAGGAACACATATAGGTGAAGTAGCAAAAGCAGGGTCATGTTTCATTCTAGCATTCAAAGACTTTCCTTTCAGCTTAGCTAATTATTTCTTAAGATCATATCTATCATTGCAAGCAAGAAAGTCCCTAGCAGTTTCTTCATCCATAACATAACCCTCAGGAACAATAGGCAATTCATATCTAGGGGGAGGATCTTCATCATCACTTTCATCAATATCATCAGCTTCAATAATTTCATTCTCTCTATCCTTAGCAATTTGTTCATCAAGAAATCCACCTAGTGGCATAGTATTATCAAGCATAGAAGTAGTTTCATCATACATAGCAGAAGTGGCATAATCAAGAACATGCGACATATCAGATTCAATAGCAGGAGTAGGTTTCGCAAATTTACTCATAACAGAGGGTGAATCAAGTGCATAGCTAGATGATAGTTCCTTACCTCCCCTCGTAGTTGAGGGAAAGATCATGGTTTTTGAGTCTTTCAAGTTCTTCATAGTGATCAACAGATATAAATCCCAAGTGACTTAAAGAATATAGCTATGCTCCCCGGCAACGGCGCCAGAAAATAGTCTTGATAACCCACAAGTGTAGGGGATCGCAACAGTTTTCGAGGGTAGAGTATTCAACCCAAATTTATTGATTCGACACGAGCCAAAGAATACTCTCAAGTATTAGCAATTGAGTTGTCAATTCAACCACACCTGGAAAACTTAATATCTGCAGCAAAGTATTTAGTAGCAAAGTAATATGGAAGTAACGGTAACAGTGGCAAAAGTAGCGATAGTAGTTTTGTAGTGATTGTAACAGTAGTAGCGGTAAAGTAACTAAGCAACAAGCAATATGTGAAAAGCTCGTAGGCATTGGATCAGTGATGGATAATTATGTCGGATGCGATTCCTCATGTAATAGTTATAACATAGGGTGACACAGAACTAGCTCCAGTTCATCAATGTAATGTAGGCATGTATTTTGAATATAGTCATACGTGCTTATGGGAAAGAACTTGCATGACATCTTTTTTCCTACCCTCCCGTGGCAGCGGGGTCCTATTGGAAACTAAGGGATATTAAGGCCTCCTTTTAATAGAATACCAGACCAAAGCATTAACACATAGTGAATACATGAACTCCTCAAACTACGGTCATCACCGGGAGTGGTCCCGATTATTGTCACTTCGGGGTTGCCGGATCATAACACATAGTAGGTGACTAATGACTTGCAAGATAGGATCGAGAACTCACATATATTCATGAAAACATAATAGGTTCAGATCTAAAATCATGGCACTCGGGCCCTAGTGACAAGCATTAAGCATGGCAAAGTCATAGCAACATCAATCTTAGAACATAGTGGATACTAGGGATCAAACCCTAACAAAACTAACTCGATTACATGGTAAATCTCATCCAACCCATCACCGTCTAGCAAGCCTACGATAGGATTACTCACGCACGGCGGTGAGCATCATTGAATTGGCGATGGAGGAAGCTTGATGATGACGATGACGACGATCTCCACTTTTCGGAGCCCCGAACGGACTCCAGATCGGCCCTCCCGAGAGAGATTAGGGCTTGGCGGCGGCTCTGTGTCGTAAAACGCGATGCATCCTTCTCTCTGATTTTTTTTCTCCCCGAACATGAATATATGGAGTCGGTGGAGCCTCAGGGGCCCACGAGGCAGGGGCGCACCCCCCACCCTCGTGGACAGGGTGTGGGCCCCCTGGTCTGGTTCTTTCCACAGGTATTTTTTATATATTCTAAAATAAATCTCCGTTGATTTTCAGGTCATTCCGTGAAGTTTTATTTCTGCACAAAAATAACACCATGACAGTTCTGCTGAAAATAGCGTCAGTCTGGATTAGTTCCATTCAAATCATGCAAGTTAGAGTCCAAAACAAGGGCAAAAATATTTGGAAAAGTAGATACGTTGGAGACGTATCAAGTACCCGAGCTCCCACATCGAATGCCCGCTTAGTCCTATGCTTGTCTGCCTTTTGTTTGCACCTGTTCTAAGCACGGGCTAGTTGTGTGCATAGTCTGCCATTGTGTTTGGCCCAATCCAAATCAGCATCAGCATGTTCAGGAAGGTGTGTTGCGATTGCAGGCAAGCCTCCCAAATTAGGTTCTTGTCCATACAGAGCCTTGAAAGGAGATGTATTGAGTGAGGAGTGATGGGTAGTGTTATACCAGAATTCAGCCGTGGGGAGCCATTTGCTCCATTGCTTGGGTGTATCATGCACTGCACAACGGAGATACATTTCGAGGCACTAGTTGACACACACACTTTGGCCGTCGGCTGCGGGTGATAGACAGTTGAGTAGCTGAGTTTGGTCCCCACAGCCCCTAGCAGAGGACGCCACATTGCACTGGTAAAATACAGTCATGGTCAGAGACAATCGAGTGTGGCACCCCGTGTAACTTGATGATGTTTTCCCAGAATGCTCTTGCCACAGTAGCTGCACTGAAGGGATGGCAGAGTGGAACAAAGTGAGCATACTTAGTGAAGTGGTCCACTACCACCATGATGGTAAACCTTCGACAAAGTCCATGGTGAGATCATGCCAAGGTTCTGTTGGTATGGGCAGTGGCTGTAATAAGCCTGGTGTCTTCAGGTGTTCATGCTTTGCATGCTGACAAACGAAACATTGGCGCATGAAATCTTAGACTGCAGCTTTGAGACCCTTTCAAGCGAATAGTTTCTTGATGCGCTGATAGGTTGCAGTAACACCAGAATGGCCACCAAACATCGGATCTGTAACGTTCTACAAGAGTATTTTAATTCAACCATGTCTTTTCCTTTGAAGTAGGTATAGATATGATTTAGCTAAGACAATGTATTACCCTTGTAACTGTTTATAAGACGTTTTTAGAGTTTATGACAATGTCAAAAAACGTCATATATTAAGTTACGAAGGGAGTATTAATTAAATAGTTAAACTCATGTTCTCCTGAAAAATCCTACTTAATCTATAGTCGATTGCATTACGACCAACCGA
This sequence comes from Secale cereale, assembly GCA_902687465.1. NCBI lineage: Eukaryota > Viridiplantae > Streptophyta > Magnoliopsida > Poales > Poaceae > Secale > Secale cereale. The sequence continues at coordinate 567,154,733 of LR738714.1, read as the reverse complement.
ATCGCTATCACACTTGCACCACTTGCTACTTCATGCATCTTAGATGCAACCATTGTTTTTGCACAGAGAAAGATATGGCCGTGGTATTAGTTGAGCACTTGAATAACTAATTATGTTAAATTTAGTAGTTTCTCTATTCCTCATTGGAATATGTGGATCCACCGATTTCTGAAGACTCCGTCATGTTGTCATGTCGGAAGGAGAAAACTTCCGATGCTACCTTCCTTGAAGATGTGAAAGAACACATCGACGAGTTCATCCATGCCTCCATGGATGAGTGATGTACTTCAAGAAAATCATTCAGAAGGTATTTGTGCCAACGTTGAAATTCGTAACTTGATGCCATCCTAACCTTTCACTTTGGTATGTTCATGATGCTTCTTGGGATGAAGCTTGTTGCATAGCGGTCTGCCGCAACAAATGAAGTTGAAGTCCAAAGCGTTTTGCGTCTTCACTTTGCAGACCAATGTGTCATGCACATTGGTGGTAGACTTAGCGGCGGATCCAGCTCAACATGGCATTAATTTTTTTTCCTTCTATGATATATAGGCTATGTGGAAATCTCAGGGTGATCCCTGTCCACCACTAATCCACCACTTGGTAGACTGGTAGCCTAGTAGTCGTTGCTTTTCGTCCCATGATATTTTTCTTCTTTTTCAACTATTATTGCACATCCACTCTAAATTTAATGTTAGAAACTTTTGTACTCCCAGGTTCGACCCCTCACAGGTTTATAGCCTAGTAAGATCATTGTAATAGCCTCTCCCCCTTGTGAACTACATAATTTGTGTTCCCCTCTCCATTTGTGCACTGGACCCCCACGATGACTTGACGCTGGTGCTCATATTTTTCTGAATTTATTCCAGTCTTTCCGGCGATGTTCAGTGGAGGAGACGTTCTACTATGGAGACGTCTGTGGTGATTTCGCCAATCTCAGAATAATGTGCCAACTTCATATAAATAATTTGATATATAATTTGCCCCACTTTACCTTAATTTCTCGATCAATTTCCCTAATTTTTGTTTTGCTAATTCCTTAACTTTTGAAACAAAACATCTACATGAGGATGGCCCATATAACCGTGTGGCAATTTCACAATTTACCCCAAATCTTCTTTGCACGTGCCTAGACTTCATGAGACGGGTCTACACGGTTGGTGTAAACGGCCAGGCATGACATGGCCTACCCAAGCATGCTTAATATACGGGCCGTGCCAAGCTCCCTGGTCGAGGTACAACACAACAAGGAAACACGCCGACGGGCCACGTACGGATACGACCCGATTATGAATGTGTCGGGCCAGGCCCACTATGGATCGGGCACGCGGGATATTGGGCCAGCACGTCAGGACCGGGAGCTCCTATTTGCGCCGAGCCTTCGCTGAAGGCAGGGGGCGGCTGGGCCGGCCCATTTGGAGGTAACGTGCTCTGGCCGCGTAGGAAAATGGCCAAAAAAATGTACAAGGTAGAGATCGAACTCGTGACCTCCCACTCATGGTATGGTGCTACTAACCAATCGTCCTAACGAATTCTATTGATAGGCTTGTGGCGCTACATATTAAGTATCGAACTTCTTTTGAAAAAAAAAATCGAAAAATACACATTGAACATTTTGTAATATATGTTGAACATTTTCTTAACATACAATGAACTTTTTTCATTTTACAAAGATTTTTTTAATATACAAGAAATATTTTTTTAAACATACGAATATATCCTCTGAATAAATTTTGAATACGCATTGAACATTATGTAATATACGTTGAACAATTTTTGAATATATATTGAACATTTTTGTAATATACACTTAACAAATTTCAAATACACTGAGATTATATATTCATTGAACAATTTCTAATAAATGTTGAACAGTTTTGTAATGGATGATGAACTTTTGTAGAAAAAACTTGAACTTTTCCTTAATATACCGATGAACATTTTTGTATCATGCAATGAAATTTGTATATTATAATAAAAACGAAAAATAGAAATAAATAATAAAAAGGTATAGGAAAAGAAATATAAACAGAAACAGAAAAAAGAAAAGAAAAGAAATAGAAAGCAGAAGAAACAATGAGGCAGCAGCGAATCAAGTCTGGGCCGGCCAAACGGGGCTGTTGCGAGGCGAAGCTTCGGCGAAGCCAGGCAAAATTTCATGTTTTGACCCTTTTCTAAAAGTAAATCGAGATCTGACCCTAGTTTGTAAAAATTTCGATATCTGACCCTTTCTTACCGCCAAGGGCATTGACGGTAGGAAACACCCCTACCACCAAACAGGCTGGCGGTAGCCTATACAATCCTACCGTCAAAGGCCTTGGCGGTAGGTGCGACGTGCGAGCATGCACTGTTTTTCGTACTTAGGAAAAAAACAACCCTACCGCTAGAGGCCTTGGCGGTAGGCTGTTATACCTTACCGCCAGAGGCCTTGACGGTAGGCTGTTATACCTTACCGCCAGAGACCTTGACGATAAGAAAAGGATCAGATCCCAATTTTTTTGCAAAGTAAGATCAGATTCGAATAAGTTTCGAAAAATGGTCAAAACACGAAAATTTGCCGCCAAGCCACGCCCTCTTGACGCACACGAGCGTCGCACAGGGATTACCGTCAGGACCGTCCCATTTGGCCCACTTTGCACGTGCCCCCTCGATGAAACAGATTAATCGCTTCTGGAGGGGTTCTTCCTGTTGCTCCGGCTAATCCCAACACACTCCATCGCTTAGGAAAAAAAAAACCCACCACCACCAGCCTCCGTACTGCTCCGGCTATGCGGCGGCTACCGCTGCGACTCCTGCGCTCCGCGGCCGCCGGATCACTCCGGAGCCCCGCCCCCTCACGTGGCGGCTGTCCTATCCCTCGAGCGCCGGAGTTGTCGGCGGAGGCAGCCGCCGCCCCGTCCGAGCTTGCCCGCTGGCTACCGCGGAGAGGGTACTCCCGGTTCGCGAGCGGATTCACCCCCTTGGAGCCGAAGAAGCTGGGATCCATCCTCGACGTCGAGCGCGCCAAGGGACTCTCCGCCGAACACCTCGTCGCGGCATGGGATGACGTCAGTTCCATTCCCCTTCTCATTTCCTCCCCGTCGCGCATTTTGTTTTCCCCTGTACTAGCGTCACATCTGATCTGATGGCTGCCGTTTGATAGCCGCACGAATTTCATTTGTTGTACTGGTAGATAACAAACCGTTCTAAGGTATTTGTCCCTAAGAAAAGTTAAGATATCTGAGTGATCTCTTCAAGAGTGAAAGTCAAACCAATGATCCATTGAAATGTATGGAGCTCTTGAGGATATTTGCTAATTCATGTTTTCAGGGTAAATGGCCGAGGGCATAGACGTGAGTCACGGCCAATTCTGTGAGCCGTATAGGGCTATAGGCTCTGTGACACCATACTATGCTCAATAGAAAACAGAAAAATGGAAGAACAAATCAGTACATAAACATTGCACTTTGCTATTTTTTTCCTAAGAGAGATGTCACACATTGAGCGGGATAGTTTTCTAGAGGACGTGCAAAAGGCTTTGGCGCATCTTTTCATTTATAGGAGAAGGAGGTTTTTGTTAAATGAGATTAGCAGAAGGGCAAACATGTTCCATTTCTCTCATAAGCGCTATAGGAACCAATAGTGTATAGAGTGGGATATGAGCTCCTAAATGCCACCACTGCAAGGGAACCAAATTATCATGGCTATTTGTGAATCTAGAGCCATCTCTCAGTGCCTTGCGCTCTCAAAGTGCTTGGATCACAATTGCTGCTCGATGCTCAACAGACTAGCCCATATCATCCCATTGTTTGTACACTCATATGTCAGTTGCAGTTTTCCAGTTGAAAATCATTTAACGGGACATATTAATGGGTCGGTTGGGTAAGATGAATCGTGTGTGGAGATAGGTAGGAAAAGCAAGAAAAGGGAATGTGTATGAATATTTGTGGGTTGGTAGGAGTTGTGTGCTTCACTAGCTGTTACTCCCTATGTAAACAAATGCAAGACGTTTTAGGTCACTAAAGTAGTGAACATTTGTTTACAGAGGGGTTATTATAACGTTTTGCATTAGACAATTGTCATGCTCCTACCTGAAGGCAAGACAAATTTATTTTATGCTTTTGTTTGTGCTAAGAATCGAACCTGTAGGTTGAAAAATAGCAGAAACAAGTAGGATACTTAGATCATCCTGTCCGATATGATGCAAAAACCATGCATGATTTGCATCAAGGGTAGGGAGGAACCTATATCTTTCCTAGGAACTTCTGGATTCAAAAGGCTAGTGCCATGACAGTAATCTCACACATTGTCCTGTTAACCCAGAAAATTAGCAAACTAAGTTTTGGCTTTGCCTAATTATCATCCAGTTACTAAAAGTTTTGTGTCTTATGCTATTGACATTAAAGCGTTATTTTGTATCTGCGCATACTTCTTACTGCATTGGAATCCATCCTGACATTACTTCTGTACAACTTCCTTGTGTCACTATTCTTTTCATTGAACATTAGTACCACTTGGGAAGAGGACACATAGGTGTATCTATGAAAGCAAAGCTTTACCGCCTCTTGGAACAAAGATCAGCTACATGGTATTTATTTGTTGATTGGAGTTTTGATTGCATCACCATGATTATTTTCTGAACTATTTATTTTGTTAACTAATTTATCTTTTTCTGTAGCCCATATTTTGTTATTCCTTTGTGGAGAGGAAGTGGATACACCACCATGTTTATGCAAGGTTAGTTCTTGGCTCTTCTGCAAATATTCGATTTTCATAAGCCTTGTTGACTGCTTTCCTTCTCATAATTTTCCATTGAAATCGAACTTTGTTACAGTCTATAAGTATGTTCTTTACTAAACATATATTTTCGAATTTCATATCAGTGGCTTTGGTCAATCTGACATTCTTAATATCCTATGCATGTTATTGTTCAAGTGTCCGATTTTATGTTTTGTTGATTATCAGTAAATGAAACCAGGGATTTATAACCCTTGGAAAACAAATCTGTTTACTACATTGGACTGTTTGAATCTGGTATCTAGGCAAGATTTGCTACATGACATTCTAAATCTGTGGTATTACTCTATTGTACTATAAATTCAAACCTTGCCAAGTCAAACTTTAAGCTCGCATCAATTTGCCAACACACACTCCACCTGCTATAATAACATTATCTGACTTGGGAGTGGGTAAGTGCGTGAAAATTCTGTTTTGCCATTTTTTGTAATGTTTTTTTGACAAATTAATAGCTGCACAAAGTAGACATGCACAACAATGCATATTTACACAGAAATTAACTGATACATATTTAGGCCAAGTAAATGGCATCACAAACAATTAAATCTCTAAACCACTAAACATGCATCACTGTGTTCACAAGTTCAAAGACGGTGTACTCATGAGAATAAAGCAGACTTTTCCCCGCTTTCTCTCCTCTCAAGCCAAACAATAATATTATGAAAACCCTTAAATTCAACCGGATGATCACACGAAAAATCAGTTGGCCACGCAGCCGTTCGATCAGAGTTAATCCACGCCACATGTTCATTGCTGCCACTGCGGAGCTCGCCAGCGCCCTGCGGATGGGGTGATTGCAGCAGCGTCGTTGCTGCCACTGCGGAGCTCGCCGGTGCTGCAAGGGATGGTTGCAGCAGCGTCGTTGCTGCCACTGCGGAGCTCGCCGGCATCGCAAACCATGGCCGGTGATGCAAGGGGTGGTTGCCGCAGCATCATTGCTGCCACCATGGAGCTTGCCGGTGCTGCAACACTAGAGCTCATCGGCGTTGCAGCCATGGCCGATGCGTGGCGAGCTCGTCGGTGTTTTGCTGTGAGCAGACCGATGGTACCGCTGCTGCAACCTAATGGGTGCTGCAGGTGCTGCAAGCCGGACAGCTGCGGCGCTTGCCAGAGCTACGCGCGCTGCGCTGGAAGCGGGGATGCTGCATTGTGGCTGGAGGTGCCGTTGAGATACATGGGCATGCTGGGTTGGAAGTGTTGCTGCACGAAGTGAGGATGCTATGTTGTGGTTGAAGGCGACGCGGAGATGCATGGGCATCCTGGTTTGGAAGCGATGGCGTGGTCATCAGGAGATCAAGTGGCCAAAATCAGTTTGCATCAGCGCAAATCAACGTCTGGCTGGGCGGCTGATCTTTTTTCTAAGATCAGCCGGCTGATGCCCTCCATATTATTATAATTGGTGGCGTGTTCGGGCAAAAAACTGTGTTAGAATGCTTTAGATAAGTTGCGAATTTGGGGTGTGGTGGAGCAAATGTCATGAATTTGTAGTGTCCTGCAGCCAGTTTGCATCTCAAGAATGGTACATGTACTCACTCGTACCAAATGAGCATCGACAGGCTACTGTTCATGAGAAATATATCAGAACATGAAAAATGAACCAAGTATCCATGCTGTATCATCGGGCCAACTTCAAGCCCTATGAGTTAATAGCTTATAGTACTGTTGAATTTACACATAAATTTATCAGTAACTAACTAACTAATTATATTTTGAACACCCATCCAAATGTATGAGTGTGCTGGGGTAGTATGGTACTTGGTAACTCTACGTCTGATACCCTTAATATTTATGCCTAGTATGTTGTCATAAATGCAAGGCAGTAAGGCTGCAGAGACTAAAAATTCGGTAAATTTTGATGAAATTTATGGAGTTGGAGTGTTGAAACACCGTTTTCTGCATGGCCATTTGTTTGTTCAAACCGACCTATGGGAACTGGCAGTGTTTGTTTTATCTGAAGCTGACTGCCCTATTCTGTGCCGTTCAACATTGCAGTCCAGCTGCCACACATGATCTTCACAGGGCTTGAAGACTACAAAGCAAGAGGAACTCAAGCAAGCCCTTACTATACAGTCACTCATTTCACAGAGTTTGCAGAAACCAAGGATACAGTGCTTGTCCGAGGAGACGTTGTCTTCACCAGCAAACTAACTGATGCAGAGGCGAAGTGTCTTTTAGAGACCGCACACTCGTTCTACCTGAACGATGTGCGGTACAAGCTCGTGGAGCGTTTCAACAAGCAAACGCACGATTTCGAGTTCAAAGACGTCCTCCAGGCGCTTGAAATGCCATCCATGTGAGCAGAGATGTGAAGCCATGGTGCGAAGACAAAGCTTCTCAGAGCGGTGAACCTGAAACTACTGCCGATAATGGAACTATGAGTTCTTTCTTCTCCCCATTTTTTTGTGGAAGTTGTATCCTGGAAAAACAACCCTGAGGCGATACCACCCTGACTTTGCTGAGTGGTCGTTCATCCTACTTGTTTTGTCGTAGCTGAAAATTGGCTCCCACATTTAAGAAGCTGGACGATACCTTGATGCGGGAATTGATTGCAATATGCTTAAATAAGGCTTGATCGTATGAAACATAAATCTTTGGTTTGATAATAGGGCACTGCTACGTGTCGGCCGGCGGATCTTTTTAAAAGATCTGCTGCCTCGCGAGACATCAGATATGGTGGATTGAGCCGAGAGCATCACCCTCTACCGCTGCAACAAATGTCGTGTTGCAGTAATTTTCTGCAACATGGGCCATGTTGCGGAATTTTTTCCAAAACATAGGTTAGGTTGCAAATTTATTTTTGCAACAAAGGTCTTATTATAATTTTTTTGCAACAGAGATCATGTTACAGTTTTTTTTTTTGCAATAGAGTTTTTGTTACAATTTTTTTTCTGCAATACAAGCCTTGTTGCAATTTAATTGTTTTTGTAACAGAGATGTTGCATGTTTTTTTTGCAACAGAGTCGTTGTTGCGAAAAGGAGAGATCAGGGGGCAGGTTCATCACGTCACGTGGGACGCGTGGCGTGCAATCAGGGGCGACAGACACAAGCTTGTTAATCCGCCGGCTGAACCATAACGTTTCCCTTGATAATACATATGATTTATTAAATATATAAGTAACATGGTAGAGTAGAAATTGTTTAGTCCTTTTTCATATATGGTTATATGCTGAGGTAATAATATGTTTACATGTGAGAAATATGTTAGCGGGATCACCTACTTTGCTATTTTAGGATTCTCTTAGAGCATCTCCAACAGACGCGCTATATAAACGCCGCGTTGAAAAATTAGTGTTTTTTTGCGCGCGCTACCGCTCCGGGCGCTTCAGCGGAGGCGCAAAAACCGCGCGCGTGACCTAACTAGTTCAGCGTGCGGGCCGAAACGTCATCGCGCGCCGTTTATTTGCTGCGCCCGCTCCCGCGCGCTGGACACTCGAGCGACCGCTCGCAACTCCACCTACCCCATCCAGCCGCTGGCGTCGCCGCCGCCCGTGCCGCCCCATTTCTTTCGGCGACTGTTCCGACGCTTCCCCGGCCGATCCCCGCGCCGCCGCTGCTTCCTCCATCTCCCTCTAGTCATCGCCGCCCCTCGCGCGCGGCAGTCCTCCGACGAACAGCGCCTGGCCGTCCACTGCCGCTCGGCGCCCGCAAGGTGTTCGGCAAAACGCCCGCAAGGTATGTGTTGCTTCCAACTTCACATTTTTTACATGAACATTGTAGTTTTTATAGCCTAGTTTAAATTGAATATTGTAGATGAGTTCGTCATATGATTCTTCCGAAGAAGAATTTGATATTGAAGAGGAGGAGGATCTTGCAATGATCCTAGCTATGCATATCAATAAAAAACTGAAGCACGGTGGTTCGATTATGGGTCGGCAGAAAATTTAGAGGGATAGGATCGATGCCCACAACAAATTGATCAAGCACTATTTTGCTGATAATCCCATGTACCCCGAGTCGTACTTCCGGCGCCGGTTTAGGATGAGCACCGAGTTGTTCAGGCGCATTACAGAGAAACTAGCGAGCCATGAGCGGTTTTTTCAGCAAAGAAGGAATGCCGCCGGAGAGCTCGGGCATAGCACCTTTCAGAAGGTGACAGCCGCTTTCCGTATGTTGGCATACAGTATCCCTGCTGATCTAGTTGATGATCACTTGGCCATGGGTGAGAGTCAAGCCATCATGTGTGTCAAGCGCTTCGCAGTCGGAATTGTGCAAGTGTTTGGCCAGGAGTATTTGAGATCTCCCAATGCCGAAGACGCCGCAAGGCTATTGGAGATGAACAAAACTCGCGGCTTCCCAGGTATGCTTGGCTCAATAAATTGCATGCATTGGAGTTGGAAGAATTGTCCTAAGGCATGGCATGGGCAATTCCACGCCCAAAAGAATGGTTCCACTATAAACCTTGAAGCGGTGGCCGATCAAGAGACTTGGATTTGGCATGCTTTTTTTGGAATGCCTGGATCTTTGAATAATATCAACGTTGTCAACCGGTCACCACTAATGAATAAGATTGCAAATGGTGAACTGCCACCGGTGTAGTTTGTAGCAAATGGCCGTACATACAACTATGTCTACTATCTTGCAGATGGCATCTACCCAAAGTGGCAAACATTTGTGAAGCTGTTGAAAAAACCGGAAGGTAAGAAAAATCTTGATTTCCACAATGCTCAGGCGGCGGCTAAAAAAGATGTGGAGAGAGATTTTGGGATTTTGCAAGCCCAATTTGCTATTGTGAGAGGACCGGCTAGATTTTGGGATCAAAAGATGCTTTTGTACATCATGCACGCTTGTGTGATCATGCACAACATGATCATCGAGAATGAGCGTGGCCAAGATGTAGACTACTTTCAGTATGAGCTTTTAAGACATCCCGTGCGAGTGCCACGGACGGCTGCCAGGGTGGCCCGTTTTGTTGCCTCCTATCATGCCATTCGACGTGCCGAAACACATGATGATATTCAGAAGGATCTCATTGAGGAGTGGTGGGCATGGAAAGGCCCACAAAGAGCATCATGATTTGTGCGTTTGATATTGTATTGTTGAACTATTTCTTGTATTGAAAGATAAACTATTTGTTTGAGTTGTAATAACGAAATTGAACTATTTATTATTGTTGATTTATTTTGTTTGTGTTTGATCTTTTTGCTTGTGTTTGGAGCGCATATGTTGTTTGTGCGAGAGCGCGTGCGCTGCATTTTAGCGCACCTGCTAGAGCTACGCGCGCATGCTAAAGTTTACAGCGGCCGCTAGAGGCAGCGCTCCCCGCCGCGCCAAAACAGACGATCGGCGCGCTACAAATGCATTTTTAGCGCGCCGCCCGTTGGGCGGCTGTTGGAGATGCTCTTAGTTGATTCATACAGGTGTCGCAAGCCTCGCAACGTTAACGCCGGTAGATAACCCAGATGCATGATGGTCATCGTGCCAACCTCGGATAGGCCCGGTCTTGTCGCACCACCTTAGACGTCCTTGCTGTCGTCGTCGGCGTCCCTCCAGCAGTACAAAGATGACGGAGGGTTGCAACAGCCTTGTCTGGCGGCTGTACGATGCTCGCGGAGGAGCCGCTCCGCCTCCTGTTGCACGGTGCGAAGGGCCGCCTTGGTCACTGCCGAAGGCGCTAACAGCGGCCTTGCCTCTACCGACATTGGCGAAGCAGTCGCTAAGTGACTGCTCCTCGCCAATCTTGGTGAGCTCGTCGTCAAGGCGGCAGCACCGCCTGAGGGCCGTCTTCATAGTGGTGACGGAGCGGTCGAGTGCCCACGCCACGGCGAGGTCCGAGTTGTTGCAGACCCATTCCAGCGTCGCGTCCGTCTTGGCGTACGCAGAGCGGCGACCGTCATTGCGCCTGTTGTACCTCGTCTGCTGTCGCGCCACGCGCTTGACCTCGGATACCACAGCCCGAGAGGCGGAGGCACCGCCGTAACCACCGCCTCCAAGGTAGTGGAGGATGCGGCTATGCACCTTGGCGATTGTAGGTGGCAGCTCTTCCTTTATCGGGCAGCGGTGGCATCGTGGTGGCGAGGAGGTCCCTTCGATCCACGCATAGCGGTAGTGCGGTGGGGGCGGCGCCGGCTTGTCCTTCATGCAACGGAGGCGCTGGGAGGATGTGGGCTCCTACTTCAAGCAGCCGCCGATGTAGAGGCCTTGGTTGCATGGCGGGAACGTCGGCTCGTCCTTCACCTGCTAGAGTGGGGATGTTGGCTCCGGCTTAATGCGGACCCGCGACAAGGACGCTGGCTTCTCCTTCACGTGCGCCAGCGATGGTGGCACCGGCCCATCTGACGGAGCAAACGCTCCGTCATGATCTCCTTCAGATGGACGAATTCTTCATCCACCAGAGCCGCCTCTTAGAGGAGACGGGGCCGCAGCTGCGGCTAATCTGCAGTCTGGTCAGGGCAACCAGCAGCAAGGAAATCAATCAGGGTATCAGAGTAATCCAAAGCAACTCAATAGTGGCCAGTACCATGTTTTCACCACAAGTCTGTGCAAACGAGATCAGAAGGTGCATAAGCGTGGGGTCAATGCTATTGAGTCGGTTGTACCTTAATACTTGCGGTGGTCAGAGTACCCAATCACATGGAGCCGCGAGGATCACCCGCCCCAAGTTGAGAATCCGGGTCATCTGGATTTGGTGGTAGCCCCTCAGGTTGGGGGTTATAAATTTATCAAGGTTCTCATGGACGGTGGCAGCAGTATCAACATTCTATATTATGACACCTTTCGCCGGATGCACTTAACTGACAAAGATCTTAAGCCGTCTTCTATAGTTTTTCATGGTGTAGTGCCTGGTAAGTTGGCATATCCTGTTGGGAAGATTGCCCTGGAAGTGGCCTTTGGCAATGATTATACAGAGCAGAGACACTATGGTTTGAGGTGGTCAAAATCAGGAGTTTGTATCATTCTTTGTTTGGGCGGCCAGCCTATGCCAAGTTCATGGCTCGACCCTGTTATGTTTATTTACAACTTAAAAAATGCCAGGGCGTAAGGGCACAATCACAATCCATGGTGATCGGAAAATTGCTTTGGATGTGAAGAAGGAGATGCAACTTATGGAGAGTCGACTTGTGCTATGGAGGAGCTGAAATTTTATAAGGATAATGTTGACCCGATGGATATGGCCCCTCTGAAGAAGCCTCGTATGGAACAAGAGCCTTTGTTGAAATTTCAAGCCGATGATACTAAACAAGTTGATTTTGTCCCTGGTGACTCATCTCAATAGAAAAGCGCGCTCATCGAGTTCATCCGTGAGAATCGGGACAATTTTGCATGGAAACCTTCTGACATGCTAGGTGTTCCGGGGGAATTCACTGAGCACACTCTTAATGTGGATCCTAAGTTTAAGCCAGTTAAACAGTTCCTTCATCATTTTAATGAAGAGCGACATAAAGCTATTGGAAAGAAGTGGCCCGGCTCTTGGCAGCTGGGTTCATCGTTGAAGTCTTTCACCGGGAGTGGTTGGCTAACCCGGTGCTTGTGCTCAAGAAGAATGGCACTTGACGTATGTGTGTGGATTACATGGATCTTAACAAGGCTTGTCCAGCTGATCCGTTTGCCCTCCCTCGTATTGACCAGATTATTGATGCCATGACGGGTTGTGAGAGTTTATGCTTCCTGTACGCTTATTCTGGTTATCATCAGATCAAGATGACAATCAAAGACCAAGAGAAGACATATTTTATTACACATTTTGGAGCTTTCTGCTATGTTTCTATGCATTTTGGGCTTATGAGTGCCCAGGCGACTTATCAACGCTGTGTTCAGAATTGTCTTCACAGTCAAATTGGGCGTAATGTTCATGCTTACGTGGATGATATTGTGGTCAAGTCTAGAAATAAGGAGACTCTCCTAGATGATCTAAAAGAGACTTTTGATAATCTCTGAGTCTACAAAATAATGCTTAACCCTGCCAAATGTGTCTTTGGTGTACCTGCAGGTAAACTGTTAGGGTTTCTAGTTTCGGAATGGGGTATTGAAGCTAACCCAGAGAAGATCAAGGCCATCACCTCCCTTGCTAAGCCGACGTGTGTCAATGATGTCCAACGTCTGGCGGGTCGTATTGCAGCTTTGAGCCGTTTTATGAGTCATCTGGGAGAGAAGGCAATCCCTTTGTATCAGATGATGAAGAAGACTGATCACTTTGTCTAGAGTGATGCTGCTAATGAGGCTTTTAGGCGCTCAAAAAACAGCTAGTTGAGCCGTCCGTCCTTGCTGCTCCTGTTGAGAAAGAGCCATTGCTCATGTATGTGGCGGCTAATAGCAAAGCTGTCAGTGTAGCAATAGTTGTTGAATGCAAAGAGACGGGTAAGGAATATCCTGTTCAGCTGCCGACTTATTATGTTAGTGAGGTGTTGATTGAATCCAAGCAACGATACCCACATTGGCAGAAGCTGGTGTATGGGGTCTTCATGGCAAGTCGCAAGCTGGTGCTGTATTTTCTTGGACATCCTATTATTGTGGTCAGTTCTGCTCCTTTGGGAGATATTATTCAGAACAGAGAGGCTACAGGCCGGGTTGCTAAGTGGGTGATTGAACTTGGGCCTCATGGTTTGAAATATGTGCCAAGAATAGCCATTAAATTTCAAGCCTTGGTGGATTTTATAAATGACTGGACAAAATTGCATATGCCTGAGGAGAAGCCTGGCAATACGTATTGGATGATCCACTTTGATGGGTACAGGCAGTTAGAAGGCTCGGGGGCTGGAGTTGTTCTGACTTCCCCACGAGGTGACAAATTATGTTATGTTTTAAGGCTAATGTTTCCTTGCACTAATAATGCAACTGAGTATGAAGCTTTACTACATGGCCTTTGCATGGCCAAAGAGATGAATTTGAGCCGGGTCAGGTGTTTGGGTGACTCAGATCTTGTGGCTCAACAAGTCTCTGGCAAGTGGGACTCTAAAGACCCGCTCATGGCGGCTTATCGTAGGGCGGTTGATAACATTGTAGGTCATTTCAAGGGTTATCAAGTGGATCACCTTGATCGATGGAAGAATGAGGCGGCGGATGCTTTAAGCCGGCTTGGTTCTCAATGTAAGACGATGCCTCCCAATGTGTTCCTTGATGTGCTTCACAATTCCTCTACCAAATTGCCGTCTGAAGAAGACCTTGCTATTCCTGACCCGGAGGCCTAGTTGGTGGTGGCTCTTCATGTTATCCCTGATTGGAATTTACCTTATCTGGCGTATATGACCCGGGGCGAGTTACCTGAGAATCAAACTTTAGCACAACAGATCACCCGGAGGACCAAATCTATGACTATCATTGACGGCGAGTTGCATCGACATAGTGTGACTGGTGTGTTCCAGCGTTGTATTTCTCCTGAGGAGGGCTGTGAAATTTTACGGGAAATTCATGAAGGCGATTCTGCTCATCATGCCGGCTCAAAATCGTTGGTAGCTAAGGCTTTTCGTCATGGATTTTACTGGCTGACAGCTCATGCTAATGCACAGGACATCATCTGTAAGTGTGATGGGTGTCAAAAGTTTGCAAGGCAGGCTCATGTGCCGACTCAGGAGTTGTGGATCATTCCAATAACCTGGATGTTTGCAGTTTGGGGGTTTGATATGGTTGGATCGTTCAAGAGGTCTAAAGATAAAAGATCCATCTTCTAGTGGCGGTTGATAAATTTACAAAGTGGGTTGAGGCATAACCGGTCAGCAAGTGTGATGCAGTGACTGAAGTTCAGTTTGTTAAAAACTGATCTTCCGCTCCGGTTACCCTCATAGTATGATTACTGATAATGGTACTAATCTGTCTAAGGGTGCTATGAAAGAGTTATGCCAACAAGAGCATATCTGTCTTGATGTTTCTTCTGTGGCTTATCCGCAGTCTAATGGGAACACTATTCTGATCACGGGATCAGAATATTATTCTATCACAACATATACTTCCTGAGATACGCGCCTGAACTTCCCTCTGTAGAAACCCGAACTTCGGGCTATCTTCGCAACCGTGGCTCTCCCCACGAATTTTTTTGGTTAGCCGCGTTCTATGTGATGTAAGTGTAATCTTCAAATGGTTTTTAGCAACTAAATACTCTTTTTAAATAGAAATCTCGCTCATGAGTGGATTTTGCCCTCGGGTTGTGATGAACTCGTGTTTTTCGCAATTTTACTGCCTCATTGGCACGCCTGAACTTCCCTCTGAACTAGGTTGAACTTCCGCCAACATCACCCAAACGGGGTTTGCGATATACCGTTGGAAAGCTATGGACACCGGTATCATGACCCACCTTAAAATTTTGTCAAAATGTAAGTGGTTTAAGGGCAGTTTTGAAAATCGTTTTTTCTTCACACAAAAAACGTCAATCGTATTTTTGATATCATTTCTAAACCGTTTATCAGAATGCAGCATATAATATGACGTTGGAAAGCTGCCGCAAAATCGCTCCTTTCACATGTTTAAGTTTTCTCTAATTCTCCATGGTTAAAACGTTATTTGGAAAAACGTAAAATTTCGCAAACCGAACAGCCGAGTTCATATTTTCGCGGTGATTTCTAAACGGCTAATCCAATTAGGGCATATTATATGACGTTGAAAAGCTTATGAAAATGCGCTACTTTTTCATGTTGAAAGTTTTTCCTAATTTTGAACTGTTTAAGAGTAATCTAGAAAACGGTACAAGTCCTACCGAGTTCGTTTTTTTTGAGTTAATTTTTTAATCGTGCGTCCGAATGAAGCAAGTGATATGGCGTTGGAAAGCTTGAACTAGGGGTGGATTAATGAGCTGCTTGGCTCGTTAAGCTCGTACTCGTTAAGATCGTGCTCGTTAAGACTCGGCTCGTTAAGCTCGTTAAGATTAACGAGCAGAAAACCCTGATCGGCTTGGTTCGTTAAAGCTCGTGAGCGCTCGCGAGCGCTCGTTAAGAGATTTTGATGTCTGACGGTGTACACCATAAGCGTGTACATTTGGTTTTTAAGAAGGAAGATGGTGACTAGAAAACAAAATGCACTAGTTTGTTGCCTCCCATATAGATTAGATTGAGTGGATGGGCCGAGGTGCTACAAAATTTTTGTCAGGTAAGATAAAAATATGTGTTGTCTTGTTACTAATGAGCTTAACGAGCTACTCGTGAAACTCGTTAGCTCGTTCGTTAAGCTCATTAAGCTTAATGAGCTGAAATCAATGATTGGCTCTGTTCATTAAGAAACGAGCCACGAGCTTAACGAGCCGAACTATCGAGCGCTCATTAAGCTCACGAGCTTCGAGCTTTTGGTCCAGCCCTAGCTTGAACAAATGCGAAACTTTTTGGTATGTATTGTTTCTCCCAATTCATTACGGTTTTTTGTCAGTTTTGAAAATGGCGAAAAACTTATTTTCACGGTAATGTCTACAAAATTTGTCGGAATGCGGCAAATAATATACCGTTGAAAAGCTACAGAAAATGCGAAACTTTTTCATGTTGATGGGTTTCTCTGATTCCTAGCCGTTTTCAAGTAATTACGAAAATGGCGAGATCATTTTTCTGCGTTCATCGCGAAACAGATTCGTCGAAAATGCATCGCGTGAAGTACATGAACTTCTGGGCAGGTGTAGTTGAACTTCACTCTGTTTTTCACGTATTTTTTACTCGTAACTCTCGATCCACTGCTCGTATCTCTCCATCCACTCACCAGAATTGAGCTAGTGATATACCGACGCAAAGCTGCTGTAAACACGCAACTTTTTTGTGTTGATCATTTTTTCATATTCGCGATGATTTGAAAAGTTTTTCATCTGAAATTCATTCAGTGTAGTAGTTGAACTTCCTGCTGTTTTCTCGTTGAACTTCTGCTTGAACTTCACTCTATTTTTGACGTGCAGTTCTTTGCACTATGTGAAGTAGTTGAACTTCTGGGGGCATGTCTGTTCGAACTTCACTCTGTTCCACTTATTTGTATTTTTCTTATATGAAACACATACCATGCAATATGTGAACTTCTGGTTGTTATCACTTTTGAAATTCTCTCTTGTTTTTTCAATAAATCACGAACTTCTTCGTTATTTTGAACTGAACTTCTTGGTTTATTCGTAAGTAACAGGAAAATTATGAGTTTTTGTAACAAATATTGAACTGCTCCATTTTTTGAAATTGAACTTCTTGGTTTATTATTTTAGTAACAAAGAAAATCCAGAGTTAAAATTTTGTAGGTGACGCTTTTTTTCTTTCTTGGTAAATTAACCTTGAACTAACTTTGTTATTTTCATTTGAACTTCCTAGGGTTTTCTTTAGTAACTAGAGAAATCCCAGTTTTGTGATAGACAACGAACATCTATGTGGAGTAAAATCTTCATAC
This sequence comes from Secale cereale, assembly GCA_902687465.1. NCBI lineage: Eukaryota > Viridiplantae > Streptophyta > Magnoliopsida > Poales > Poaceae > Secale > Secale cereale. Next base: position 567,137,690 of record LR738714.1, on the reverse strand, counting down.
AACATCATAATGAGCCCTGGGAAGTGGTCGTGGCTCGAGGTGGTTGGTTGCTGCAGCGGGGAGGAAGCACAGAGGAGAGGGTCCAGTGGCACGAACGGAATGTATGAACTTCCAGGGACCACAACCTATGAACATGTTGAGCAAAAAAAATTCAAACACCACGCGATTCTTCTTGATCAGTATGTATGAACTTCCAGTAACCTCATTTTGAAGCACTACATGGTTTTTTCATGAACAGAATGTATGAACTTCTAGGAACCAGAAAGACTTTTCTGAACTTTTCTAAGTTACAATATTTTGAATTTCGCAATATAGAGAACATGAACTTCGGAACACATGCTATAACAAAAATCAATCAAAATACAGTGATTCATAAAAAATAGAATAATACCAGCACTATACACAGAATGAGGAAAGAGAGAGGACAATTTTTATTCACGATTGTGCTCGGCACTGCGCGGGAGGAGGAGTCTCAACAAATCGACAAACAACGTAAAGAAACAATACATTTTTTTTGCATGGTGACCTTCTTTATTTTTAATAAACACAACAAATTGTTACAAACAAGGTTTTAATACAAATATCCAACAGTTGCTAAAAGTCATCTTTTTTTTGGCTCACACAATAACTCACGCCCACACTGCAGAAACTGAACTGCTCCAATGCGTGCGCCACGAGATTCTGTCATCCTCGCCGGTGCTCTCAGTTCCGTAGGTCGGGGGATAGGGATCATTCAGTTGACCTGAAAAAAGCTGAACAACTGTACATATTTTGTTTGACTAAACCCAACAGAACCCCATGAACCTTTTGAAGAAAAACAACAGGTTGAAGAAGACTGTAATAACAACATGCTGTGATTTCTAAATATTTTTCTGGCATTGTACATGCAAAAGAATTACCATGGAAATGCTTTTGAGCAGAAGCTACCATGCGTTAGTTGCATCTCCCTTCAGTAAAGTGGTCAACCAGCGTCTACCTTTCAATCAAGAGTTAACTGATTTCGCATGGGACAACTCTAACCTGATGTACTGCCTCAGCAACGGTGGCAACGGAACAATCAGCCATAGAAGATGAACTCAAAAGCACACACAAGTTGAACTGGTGTCTCGGCAGCTTGCTCTACTGGATGCGCAACCACTTTTTTGCTGCATCCTTCCTCGCTTCTGCATGGGCATCTCCAAACCTGCACCTACTACCCCACAATCATCTGCAAGACGGACTAGTTAGCAACAATGCACACATGTTGCAGGGGAGCCGGAGTCGATGGAGATACCGGGCATGATTCGGCGTCCTTCCAAAGTGCACGCGTAGACCCTGGACTCTGCGTTCTCCGTGAAGTGGGGAGCGTCCTCGTGGCCGTGTCTTCGGTTGGCCCAGTGAGAGAAGCAGGGGGGAAGGTCGATGACTGGCGCTGCCGAAGGTCGGTGAGAGATGACCGTGCAGGTCACTCGCGAGGGATCGCGACTCCGAATGAGCTCATGGGGGCGTGGTCGCGAGGGAGGATCTGGGCGTAGCCAGGCGCAACACCCATCTTCGGGAGCAGCAGCGGCTGGTGGGGGGCATCCACGGAGGGCGACGGGTGGATGGGCAGGGAACGGTGGCGCGCTTGGGGGCTGACAGTGGATGCCGGCACTCCTGAGTCGGGCGGTGGGGGTCCTGACGGTGGCCGGATCGAGCGGCGGGATGCAGCACAGCGGCCGGACCCAGGCGCGCCGGAACCGGGGCCAGATCCAAGCGAGGGGTGGCGTCGGGGCCGGATCCAGGCAGGCGGTGGGGGTGCTCCAGCACGGATGGAAGGCCGCCGGCGGCCGCCGCAGCTTAGGACGGAGTGGGAGGTCGTGGCGGCGGCCCTCGTGAGATCCGGTGTGCCGCGGACGTCAGGAGGAGGGGGTCCGTCCTGGCGGCGATGCGGTTGGTGGTAGGGGCCGACGGCGGCGCAAGTCAGGGAGGGAGGCGGAAGTGGTCGACGACGGCGCAAGTCAGGGAGGGAGGCGGAAGTGGAGGAGAGGTTGGGATCGGGAGAGGTTTGGGGAGGCAGTCGTGGGTAGTGGGTGGGGTGTTCTTTTTTACCGATCGGGTCGGGTGGGCTTCTGGGGATCTCAGGAAGAGCTCATCGGGCCTATATAGGGGTTGACGTGATCCAAATAACTATTCTAATCCTAGGATTAGAATAGTGTTGTCCTATATATATATATATATATACATCAACCTGTGATACGTCTCCAACGTATCTATAATTTTTGATTGTTCCATGTTATTATATTATCCTTCTAGGATGTCTTATGGGCTTTATTATACACTTTTATATGATTTTTGGGACTAACCTATTAACCCAGAGCCCAGTGCCAGTTTCTATTTTTCTCCTGTTTTAGGGTTTTACGGAAAAGGAATATCAAATGGAGTCCAATTGTCGAGCCAATTTTTTATGATTTTTTCTGGACCAAAAGAAGCCGCCGAAGCAAAAGAGTTGGGCCAGGAGAGCCACGGGCTGCCCTCGAGGGTGGAGGGCGCGCCCTGGGAAGGGGGGCGCGCCCCCCTATCTCGAGGACGGCCCGTAGCTCCCCTTTACTTGGCCCCGACTCCAAAAATTCCTATAAATACAGGAACCTTCAGAAATTAACCTAGATCGGGAGTTCCGCCGCCGAAAGCCTCTGTAGCCACCGAAAACCAATCTACAACCATTCTCGCACCCTGCCGGAGGGGGGAATCCCTCTCCGGTGGCTATCTTCATCATCCCGGCGCTCTCCATGACGAGGAGGGAGTAGTCCACCCTCGGGGTTGAGGGTATGTATCAGTAGCTATGTGTTTGATCTCTCTCTCTCTCTCTCTCTCTCTCGTGTTCTTGAGATGGCACGATCTTGATGTATCGTGAGCTTTGCTATTCTAGTTGGATCTTCTTCTCCCCCTCTACTCTCTTGTAATGGATTGAGTTTTCCCTTTGAAGTTATCTTATCGGATTGAGTCTTTAATGATTTGAGAACACTTGATGTATGTATTGCGCGTGTTAATCTGTGGTGACAATGGGATATCATGTGATCCACTTGATGTATGTTTTGGTGATCAACTTGCGGGTTCGTGACCTTGGGAACCTATGCATAGGGGTTGGCACACGTTTTCGTCTTGACTCTCCGATAGAAACTATAGGGCACTCTTTGAAGTTCTATGTGTTGGTTGAATAGATGTTTCTGAGATTGTGTGATGCATATCGTATAACCATGCCCACGGATACTTGAGGTGACAATGGAGTATCTAGGTGACATTAGAGTTTTGGTTGATTTGTGTCTTAAGGTGTTATTCTAGTACGAACTCTATGATAGATTGAATGTTACGACAGACTCTTGAATAGATCGATCAGCAAGAATAGCTTTGAGGTGGTTTCGTACCCTACCATAATCTCTTCGTTTGTTCTCCGCTATTAGTTACTTTGGAGTGACTCTTTGTTGCATGTTGAGGGCTAGTAATATGATCCAACTATGTTATCTGTTGAGAGAACTTGCACTAGTGAAAGTATGAACCCAAGGCCTTCTCTACTATCATTGCAACACCGTTTATGCTCACTTTTACCACTTGCTACCTTGCTGTTTTTATATTTTCTTATTACAAAAACCTATATCTACCATCCATATTGCACTTGTATCACCATCTCTTCGCCGAACTAGTGCACCTATACAATTTACCATTGTATTGGGTGTGTTGGGGACACAAGAGACTCTTTGTTATTTGGTTGCAGGGTTGTTTGAGAGAGACCATCTTCATCCTATGCCTCCCACGGATTGATAAACCTTAGGTCATCCACTTGATGGAAATTTGCTACTTTCCTACAAACCTCTGCACTTGGAGGCCCAACAACGTCTACAAGAAGAAGTTTGTGTAGTAGACATCAAGCTCTTTTCTGGCGCAGTTGCCGGGGAGGTTAGCGCTTGAAGGTATATCTTTAGATATTGCAATCGAATCTTTTAGTTTCTTGTTTTATCACTAGTTTAGTTTATAAAGAAAACTACAAAAAAATGGAATTAAGGTTACCTCATATGCTTCATCTTTTTAATATCTTTCGTGAAAATAATGGGAAGGAAAATTGTGCTCAAGTACTAGAGGAAGAATTACATAGAATGATTGGCATACAATATGTGCATGATGAGCATGATTGCAATGTTGTTAGTATGAATCCTTGGAATATCCATGATGCTAATGATATGCAAAGCCACAAGCTTGGGGAAGCTATGTTTGATGAAGATGATATTTTTAGTCCCCCAACTTCTAATGATAATATTTATTATGATGAAAGCATGCCTCCTATTTATGATGATTATATTTATGAACGTGGATTTGGAGAGGTCATGACTTTATTTAGTGATGAATCCACTATTTCGGAAGAGGTTCAAATTGATTATGAGAACAAAGTTGCTATCTATGATGATTATTGTGATGACTTGTATGCTATTAAGAATAATGATAACCATGAAACTTGTCATCATGATGTTAGTTTTCAATTGGATTATGCTTCACATGATAATTATTTTGTTGAGTTTGCTCCCACTACTATGAATGAGAAGAATTTTGCTTATGGTGGCAGTAATAAAATTTCTATGCAAGTAGATCATGAAAAGAATGCTTTTTATGCTGGTTATATTGTTGAATTCATTCATGATGCTACTGAAAATTATTATGAGAGAGGATCATATGCTTCTAGGAATTGCAATAATATCAAGTTTCCTCTCTATGTGCTTAAAGTTTTGAAGCTATGCTTGCTTTGCCCTCCTATGCTAGTTGATTATCGTTCCCATAAGTTTTTTGCTCACAAAATCCCTATGCATAGGAAGTGGGTTAGACTTAAATATTCTATTCTTATGCTTCATGATGCTCCCGTTATGTTTCAATTCTTATCTTTTATGTGAGCATCATTATGCCTAGCTAGGGACGTTAAACAATAGCGCTTGTTGGGAGGCAACCCAATTTTAGTTTATTTGTTTTTGCTGCTGTTAGGGAATAAATATTGCATCTAGTCTCTGATTAGATGTGGTTTCATGTTTTGTTTAGTGTTTGTGCCAAGTAGAACCTTTGGCAAGACTTGTGTGAAGTTTATGTGATCTTGCTGTGAAAAACAGAATCGTTAGCGATCGCTAAAGTAGTCTTCAGATTTTACTGGAGCGTGCTTTTTAGTTGATTCTTCTTGAAAATGATTGGTAGACAAATTCCGCAAATTTACCAATTTAGTTTGAATTTTTTGGAGTTCCAGAAGTACGCGAACCCTGCAGATTACTACAGACTATTCTGTCTTTGACAGATTCTGTTTTTCGTGTGTTGTTTGCTTATTCCGATGCATCTATGAGTAGTATTGGGAAGTATGAACCATAGAGAAGTTGGAATACAGTAGTTTTAACACCAATATAAACAAAGAATGAATTCATTGCAGTACCTTTGAATAGTGATTTGTTTTCTTATACTAACGGAGCTCGCGAGATTTTTGTCTAAGTTTTGTGTTGTGAAGTTTTCAGGTTTTGAGTATTGCTTTGATGGACTATGGAATAAGGAGTAGCAAAGGCCTAAGCTTGGGGATTCCCATGGCACCCCAAGTAAATTCAAGATAATCAAAAGCCTAAGCTTTGGGATGCCCCGGGAAGGCATCCCCTCTTTCGTCTTCATCCATCGGTAACTATACTCGAAGCTATATTTTTATTCACCAGATGATATGTGTTTTGCTTGGAGCGTCAATTTAGTTTATTTTGTTTTGCTTGCTGTTTGAATAAAGTACCAAGATCTGAAGTTCTTAAATTTTAGAGAGTCTTCACATAGTTACATAATTATTCAACTACTCATTGATCTTCACTTATATCTTTCAGAGTAGTTTGTTATTGCTCTAGTGCTTCACTTGTATCTTTTAGAGCACGTCAGTGGTTTTATTTTGAAGAAATAGATGAACTCTCATGCTTCACTTATATCTATTTGAGAGTCTATTAAAACATCATGGTAATGTGTTTAGGCTATAAAACTAGTCTTCACATGATGGACATCCAATGTCAATGTAGTAAAAAAATCACACCAAGTGCATTGAATAGAATAAGATGTTGCATGCTTGATAATTGTTTTGAGATATGAGGATAGTGATATTAGAGTCATGCTAGTGGAGTTATTATGAAATTAAGAAATATTTGTGTTAAGGTTAGTGATTCCCGTAGCATGCATGTATGGTGAACCGCTATGTGACGAAGTTAGAGCATGAGGTATTTGTAGAGTGTCAACCTTTGTGTGGAGGTCGGGGGCGCGCGATGGTTAACTCCTACCAACCTCCCCCTAGGAGCATGCGTTGATTGCTTTGTTTTGATGACTCGTAGATTTTTGCAATAAGTATATGAGTTCTTATGACTAATGTTGAGTCCATGGATTATACACACTCTCACCCTTCCACCATTGCTTGCTTCTCTTGTACCGCACAACTTTCGCCGGTGCCAAAAACCCACTATATATCCTTCCTCAAAACAGCCACCATATTGTTCCTCAAAACAGCCACCATACCTACCTATCATGGCATTTCCATAGCCATTCTGAGATATATTGCCATGCAACTTTCCACCGTTCCGTTCATATGACACGCTTCATATTGTCATATTGCCATGCATGATCATGTAGTTGACATCGTATTTGTGGCAAAGCCACCATGCATAATTTTTCATACATGTCACTCTTAATTCATTGCACATCCCGGTACACCACCGGAGGCATTCATATGGAGTCATACTTTGTTCTAGTATCGAGTTGTAATATCGAGTTGTAATGAAAGTGTGATGATCATCATTATTAGAGCATTGTCCCATGGGAGGAAAGGCTAAATCTATAAAGCCCCTCCGTAAAAAAAGGCCAAAGAAAAAAAAGGAAGGCCTAAAAAAGGAAAAAAAAGAAAAAAAAGAAAAGAAAAGAAAATGGGACAATTGCTACTATCTTTTTCCACACTTGTGCTTCAAAATAGCACCATGTTCTTCATGATAGAGAGTCTCATGTTTAGTCACTTGCATATACTAGTGGGAATTTTCATTATAGAACTTGGCTTGTATATTCCAACAATGGGCTTCCTCAAATGCCGTAGGTCTTCGTGAGCAAGCAAGTTGGATGCACACCCACTAGTTTCTTTTGTTGAGCTTTCATTCATATTTAGCTCTAGTGCATCCGTTGCATGGCAATCCCTACTCACTCACATTGATATCTATTGATGGGCATCTCCATAGCCCGTTGATACGCCTAGTTGATGTGAGACTATCTCCCTCCTTTTTGTCTTCTCCACAACCACCTCTATTCCACCCATAGTGCTATGTCCATGGCTCACGCTCATGTATTGCGTGAAAGTTGAAAGGTTTGAAAAAATAGAGTATGAAAACAAGTGCTTGGCTGAAATCGGGGTTGTGCATGATATGAATATTTAGTGTGATAACTTTCTTTAGCCATAGTATTTTGAGAAGACATTATTGCTTTGTTAGTATGCTTGAAGTATTATTATTTCTTATGTCAATATAGACTTTTGTCTTGAATCTTTCAAATCTGAACATTCATGCCACAATTAAGAGAATTACATTGAAAAACTATATTGGTTAGCATTCCACATCAAAAATACTGTTTTTATCATTTACCTACTCGAGGACGAGCAGGAATTAAGCTTGGGGATGCTTGATACGTCTCCAACATATCTATAATTTTTGATTGTTCCATGCTATTATATTATCCTTCTAGGATGTCTTATGGGCTTTATTATACACTTTTATATGGTTTTTGGGACTAACCTATTAACCCAGAGCCCAGTGCCAGTTTATGTTTTTCTCCTGTTTTAGGGTTTTACGGAAAAGGAATATCAAATGGAGTCCAATTGTCGAGCCAATTTTTTATGATTTTTTCTGGACCAAAAGAAGCCCCTAAAGCAAAAGAGTTGGGCCAGGAGAGCCACGGGCTGCTCTCGAGGGTGGAGGGCGCGCCCTGGGAAGGGGGGGCGCCCCCCCTATCTCGAGGACGGCCCGTAGCTCCCCTTTACTTGGCCCCAATTCCAAAAATTCCTATAAATACTGGAACCTCTAGAAATTAACCTAGATCGGGAGTTCCACCGTCGAAAGCCTCTGTAGCCACCGAAAAACCAATCTACAGCCGTTCTGGCACCCTAACGGAGGGGGGAATCCCTCTTCGGTGGCTATCTTCACCATCCCGGCACTCTCCATGACAAGGAGGGAGTAGTCCACCCTCGGGGCTGAGGGTATGTATCAGTAGCTATGTGTTTGATCTCTCTCTCTCTCTCGTGTTCTTGAGATGGCACGATCTTGATGTATCGCGAGCTTTGCTATTCTAGTTGGATCTTCTTCTCCCCCTCTACTCTCTTGTAATGGATTGAGTTTTCCCTTTGAAGTTATCTTATCGTATTGAGTCTTTAAGGATTTGAGAACACTTGATGTATTTCTTGCGCGTGTTTATCTATGGTGACAATGGGATATCATGTGATCCACTTGATGTATGTTTTGGTGATCAACTTGCGGGTTCGTGACCTTGGGAACCTATGCATAGGGGTTGGCACACGTTTTCGTCTTGACTCTCCGATAGAAACTATAGGGCACTCTTTGAAGTTCTATGTGTTGGTTGAATAGATGTTTCTGAGATTGTGTGATGCATATCGTATAACCATGCCCACGGATACTTGAGGTGGCAACGGAGTATCTAGGTGACATTAGGGTTTTGGTTGATTTGTGTCTTAAGGTGTTATTCTAGTATGAACTCTATGATAGATTGAACGTTACGACGGACTGTTGAATAGATAGACCAGAAAGAACAGCTTTGAGGTGGTTTCATACCCTACCATAATCTCTTCGTTTGTTCTCCGCTATTAGTTACCTTGGAGTGACTCTTTGTTGCATGTTGAGGGCTAGTAATATGATCCAACTATGTTATCCTTGTTGAGAGAACTTGCACTTGTGAAAGTATGAACCCTAGGCCTTCTCTACTATCATTCCAACACCATTCATGCTCACTTTTACCACTTGCTACATTGCTGTTTTTATATTTTCTTATTACAAAAACCTATATCTACCATCCATATTGCACTTGTATCACCATCTCTTCGCCGAACTAGTGCACCTATACAATTTACCATTGTATTGGGTGTGTTGGGGACACAAGAGACTCTTTGTTATTTGGTTGCAGGGTTGTTTAAGAGAGACCATCTTCATCCTACGCCTCCCACGGATTGATAAACCTTAGGTCATCCACTTGAGGGAAATTTGCTACTGTCCTACAAACCTCTGCACTTGGAGGCCCAACAACGTCTACAAGAAGAAGGTTGTGTAGTAGACATCAACCTGCCATGCAGATTAGGAGAGTATTGCATCTTTATGGAGTGGTATTGTTAATAGTAAGGACACACTCCTCTTAGTTGACCAACGGCTTGTCTTCCACATCCAATTCATGGGATCTCCGATCACATAGACTAGGTTACCACTGTGAACAACTCATATGGTGGGTCTCATACTCATCTCCGACGATGCATTATCTATCACATTACGTGATAGACCCTTATTAAAAGGATCTGTCAGATTTTTAGATGTTTGGATATAATCCAATGCTATAAATCCGGAGTTTCTCATTTTCCTGATAGACTTTAATCTTCTCTAAATATGTCTTGATGACTGATACGTCTCCAACGTATCTATAATTTTTTATTGTTCCATGTTGTTATATTATAAATCTTGGATGTTTTACATACATTTTCTAGCAACTTTATATCATTTTTTGGGACTAACCTATTGACATAGTGCCCTGTGCTTGTTGTTGTTTTTTGCTTGTTTTTTTACTTTGCAGAATATCAATACGAAACGGGGTCCAAATGCAACAAAACTTTTTGGAGATTTTTTTCTGCCTAGAAGAGACCCAGGGAGTCCAGGAGGTGCACTAGAGGAGCCCCGTGGGGCCCACAAGACACCAGGGCGCGCCAGGAGGCCCTAGCGCGCCCTAATGCCTTGTGGGGCCCACGGGAACCTCCTCCACTGACTTGCATCTCTATAAATACCCAAATTTTCCAGAAACCCTAGAGAAGTCGACGAAAAGTTGTTTCAGCCGCCACAAGTTCCAGAAGCACGAGATCCATTCTAGAGGCCCTTTCTGAAACTCCGTCGGAGAGGAACACGATCCCGGAGGGGTGTTCATCATCCTCATTGGTGCTCCTCTGATGATGCATGAGTATTTTACCAGACCTACAGGTCCGTAGTTAGTAGCTAGATGGCTTCTTCTCTTTTTTGATCTTCAATACAATGTTCTCTTCGGAGATCTATTTGATGTAACTCTTTTTGCGGTGTGTTTTTTGGGTCCAATGAATTGTGAGTTTATGATCAGATCTGTTCATATCCATACATTATTATTATAGCCTCGTATTTCTTCTTCGATATTTCGGTTTTGTTTGGCCAACTTGATTGATTTATCTTGCAATGGTAAGAGGTGCTTTGTAATGGGTTTGATCTTGCGGTGCTCAATCTCAGTGACAGAAGGAGACATGCCACGCATGTATCATTGCTATTAAGGATAAAAAGATGGGGTCTATTCCTATATGAATAGATCTTGTCTAGATCATGTCATCATTCTTAAATCATTACTCTGTTTCTCCATGAACTTAATACACTAGATGCATGCTGGACAGCGGTCGATGAGTTGGAGTAATAGTAGTAGATGCAGGCAGGAATCGGTCTACTAATCTTGGACGTGATGCCTATATACATGATCACTGTCTTGGATATCGTCATAATTATTTCCTCTTCTATCAATTGCCCAATAGTAATTTGTTTGCCCACCGTGTGCTATTTTCTCGAGAGAAGCCCACTAGTGAAATCTACGGCCCCCGGGCCTATTTTCCTATCATATATTTTCCTATCTGTTTTGACAAAAATCCAAAAACACTTTTGTTGCTTTTATTTGCCTTTATTTCATCTCCATCTATCAATCTATCTATTTATCTTACCTTCAAGGGATTGACAGCCCCTCTAACATGTTGGGTTGCGAGGTTTTGTTGTTTGTGTGTAGGTGTTGTTTACATAGTGTTGCTTTCTTCTCCTACTGGATTGATAACCGTTGTTTCATAACTGAGGGAAATACTTACCGCTGTTGTGCTGCATCATCCCCTCCTCTTCGGGGAATTTACCAACGCGGATCACAAGTAGCAGTGACTTCATGTTATCCTTGGAGCTGCTCACTTTCGTGATCACAGTTTGATTGTCGCGGTCCATAAGGATACCCGGTACATGTTTCTCAACTACTGGCAAGCCATTCAAGAGCCAACAAAGCCAATCTTCTTCGATCGTAGCTATATCTAGTGTTGTGAGTTCTGCTTCCATTGTTGACCTCGTAAAGATGGTCTGCTTGCAAGGCTTCCAGGAAACAATGCCACCTCCATGAGTGAATACATATCTACTTGAATTGGAAAAATGATCTCCACCACGGTCGGACCTAAGCCTGTTGATTTTACGATCAAGTTGGTTTTCCACTTCAGCTCTATAGATCTTGAAAAAGTTGAAAGACTCATCCTTAGATTTCAGAAGATACACCAGGAAGTATCTAGTGGAGTCATCAATTAACGTCATGAAATATTTCTTTCCACCTTTTTTCAAAATACCGTTCATTTCACATAGATCTGAATGCATGAGCTCTAGTGGTGCAAGATTTCTCGTTTCTGCAGTCGTGTGAGACTTACGATGTTCCTTAGCTTGCACACAAACTTGACACTTAGATCCTTGACAGTGGTGGAAGTAGGGATTAAGTACAATTTGGCTAGTCCTGACATGCAAACAAAGTTAACATGACAGAGACGTGAATGCCATAAATTTGATTCACTATTGTTGCAAACATGATTAACAGCAGTATTGCAAACATCTGACAAGGATAAACGGAACTGAGGAAAGGCCATCTACCCATATGTGGAAGGATTGCAGCATTTTGAGACATTTCAGGGAGTCTATCCAGCACAACCATGGTCTGAACGACGGTTCAGGGTCCGGCTCTCGTGGTCCAGGTCATGGAGGAGGCGACTCAAATTCCGGGTTCAAGGCCAAGGCAATCAAGGTGGTAACAATCAGCAAAATAATCAAGGGAATCAACAGCCGCAGTCTGGTTATCAGAGCAACCCGAAGCAATTGAACAGTGGGCAGTACCATGTTTTTACCACAAGTTTATGCAAGCGGGATCAGAAGCTTTATAAAAGGGCGGTGAACACCGTTGAACCGGCCGTTCCCCGTTACTTGCGATGGTCCGAGCAGCCCATTGTGTGGAGTCGTGAGGATCATCCGCCCCGGGTTGATAATCTGGGTCAGTTGGCCTTGGTGGTGGCGCCTCGGGTTGGAGGATATAAGTTCACTAAAGTTCTCATGGATGGGGGCAGCAACATCAATATCCTTTACTATGATACTTTCCGTCGCATGGGATTAACTGACAAAAATCTTAAACCATCCAATATTGTTTTCCATGGAGTGGTGCCTGGTAAGTCACCCAGTGGGCAATATTGATTTGAAGGTAACCTTTGGGGATGAGTATGATGATAGAACAGAGACTCTAACATTTGAAGTTGTTAAGATCCACAACCCATATCATGCTCTGTTTGGACGGCTCGCTTATGCTAAATTCGTGGCTAGGCTGTGTTATGTTTATCTACAGTTTAATATGCCGGGTCACAAGGGCACTATAACGGTGCATGGGAGTCGCAAGGTAGCCTTGGAGTGTGAGGAAGGCGACGCTGCTTACGCGGAGTCTGTTTGTGCCACTGAGGAGTTGAAATTTTGTAAGGATAGTGTTGACCCGACGGATATGACGTCTTTGAAGAAGCCAACCATAGAGCATGACCCTTTGTTGAAGTTTAAATCGGCGGACGACACCAAGCTAGTTGACTTTGTTCCTGGCGATTCATCTAAGCAATTTAGCATCAGTGCTAATCTGGATCCGAAATAGGAAAGCGCGCTCATCAAGTTCATCCGTGAGAACCGGGACATCTTTGCATGGAAGCCTTCAGACATGCCGGGTGTACCGAGGGAACTCGCTGAGCACACTCTTAATATTGTTCCGAAGTTTAAGCTGGTCAGACAATTCCTTCGCCATTTTAACGAGGAGAGGCGGACGTCCATCGGTGAAGAAGTGGCCCGGCTCTTAGTGGCCGGGTTTATCATTGAAGTTTTTCATCCTAAGTAGTTGGCTAACCCGGTATTGGTGCTTAAGAAGAACGACACTTGGTGAACGTGTGTGGATTACACGGACTTAAACAAGGCTTGTCCGGCTGATCCGTTTGCTCTCCCTCGTATTGATCAAATCATTGATGCTACGATGGGTTGTGAGCATTTGAGTTTTTTGGATGCTTATTCCGGTTATCATCAGATCAAGATGGTAGTTAAGGACCAGGAGAAGACAACGTTTATTACTCTGTTTGGAGCCTTCTGTTATGTATCTATGCCTTTCAGGCTCAAGAGTGCCCAGGCGACTTACCAGTGGTGTGTACATAATTGCCTTCACGATCAGATCGGGCGTAATGTTCATGCTTACGTGGGTGACATTGTAGTGAAATCTAGGAAGAAGGAAACCCTGATCGGCGACTTGAAGAAGACGTTTGACAACCTCCGGGTTTACAAGATGATGCTTAACCCGACCAAGTGTGACTTCGGTGTACCAACAGGCAAGCTTTTGGGGTTTTTGGTTTCAGAACGAGGCATCGAAGCTAACCCGGAGAAAATCAAGGCTATTACTTCCCTGGCTAGGCCAAAGTGTTAATGACGTCTAGCGCTTGGCAGGTCGGATAGCGTCTTTGAGCTGGTTCATAAGCCGCCTAGGAGAAAAGGCTATCCCTCTGTATCAGATGATGAAAAAGACGGATGATTTTGTCTGGAGTGATGCTGCTAATGAGGCATTTAAGGCACTTAAGAAGCAATTGGCTGAGCCACCAGTTCTTACTGATCCCATTGATAAGGAGCCTTTGTTGTTATATGTGGCTGTCAATAGCTGGGCTGTCAGTGTGGCCATCGTGGTGGAAAGGAAAGAGGCAGGCAATGAGTATAACATCAGCGAGGTACTTATTGAGTCCAATCAGAGGTATCCGCATTGGGAGAAGCTGGTGTATGGGGTCTTCATGGCAAGCCGAAAGCTCAAGCAATATTTTCTGGGTCATCCCATTACTGTGGTGAGTTCTGCTCCCTTAGGGGATATCATCCAAAATAGAGAAGCCACAGGTCGGGTAGCCAAGTGGGCCATTGAGCTTGGACCCCATGGTTTAAAGTATGTGCCTCGTACGTCCATCAAGTCACAAGCACTCGTGGATTTTATCAATGACTAGACAGAGTTGCGGACACGTGAGGAAAAGCCGAATAACACATATTGGACTATTCACTTTGATGGATCCAGGCAGTTGGAAGGCTCGGGGGCTGGAGTTGTCTTGACTTCCCCATGAGGTGATAAATTTTCTTATGTTCTCTAGTTAATGTTCCCTTATACTAATAATGCAGCTGAGTATGAGGCCTTGCTCCACGGTCTTCGGATGTCTAAGGAGATGAACTTAAGCTGCGTGAGGTGCTTCAGCGACTCTGATCTGGTACCTCAGCAAGTTTCTAGCACTTGGGATTCCAAGGATCCACTCATGGCGGATTATCGTCGGGAGGTTGATGCTATTGTGGGTCATTTCAAGGGTTACCAGGTTGAGCACATTGATCGCAGGAAGAACAGGGCGGCTGACATTTTAAGCCGGTTAGGGTCTCATCGTAAGCCGGTGCCACCTAACACGTTCCTCGATGTTCTCCTTAACCCTTCTGTCAAGTTACCTACAGAGGAGGATCTTCTTGTTCCTGACCCGGAAGTACAATTGGTGGCAGCTCTTCATGCTATTCCTGATTGGACAATTTTGTATTTGGCTTACATGACCCGGGGTGAGTTACCTGAGGATGAGATTTTGGCCAGACAGATAACCCAACGATCTAAGTCAATGACTATTATCAATGGGGAGTTGCACCATCGTAGTGTCACAGGGGCATTTCAACGCCGCGTCTCTCCCGAGGCTGTGAGATCCTACGAGAGATCCATGAAGGAGATTGTGGTCATCATGCCAGCTCTAAGTCTCTCGTGGCCAAGGCTTTTCGTCATGGGTTCAACTGGTTGGCGGCTCATGATGATGCTGAAGATCTGGTCAGCATATGTGACGGTTGTCAGAAGTTTTCACAACGAGCTCATGTTCCGGCTCAAGAGTTGAGAATGATTCCAATTACTTGGCCGTTTGCAAGCTGGGGGCTTGATATGGTTGGGCCTTTCAAGAGGTCAAAGGATAAGAAAACGCACTTGTTGGTGGCAGTTGACAAATTTACTAAATGGGTTGAAGCAAAGTCGGTTAGCAAATGTGCTGATGCAATGGCGGTTCAGTGCATCAAGAAGGTGATCTTCCGTTTTGGATTTCCCCACAAAATTATAACGGATAATGGCACTAATCTATCCAAGGGTGCTATGAGAGAGTTTTGTCAACGAGAGCATATTCAACTTGATGTTTCCGTCGTGGCTCACCCCATGTCTAATGGTCAAGCGGAACGAGGTAATCAAGAGATTCTGCGAGGCATCAAGCCCCGACTTATGGTTCCTTTGAAAAGAACGCCGGGTTGTTGGGTGGAGGAGTTACCCTCAGTGTTATGGAGTATCAATACAACCCCAACAGATCTACGGGTTACACACCTTCCTTCATGGTCTATGGAGCAGAGGTGGTTCTTCCTAGTGACATTCGTCATGATTCGCCCCGTGTGGCGGCTTATGTTGAAGCTGATAATGAAAAGGCACGTCAAGATGCACTTGACTGGTTGGATGAGGAGCGTGACCTCGCGGTGGCTCGTTCAGCGAATTATCAACAAGATCTACGACGTTATCACAGCCGCCGAGTCAAAACCAAAACCTTTCAAGAAGGTGACTTGGTACTCCGGCTTATCCAGGATCAAACTGATATGCATAAACTATCACCGCCTTGGGAAGGACCTTTTGTCGTCAGCAAGAATCTGCATAATGGATCATACTATCTTATCGACGTTCGAGAACACAAGGACTCACACACATCAGAGGAGGAGACCCGTCGGTCGTGGAATATTGCTCATCTTCGGCCCTACTATACTTGAGCCACCGGCTCTCATGATGTACATAGTTTGATGATGTATATATTAGCAACAATATAATAAAGCCGACATCCCTGATAATTCAGGGCCTCTGTCGTTTCACTTCCTCGAAGCTGAGTCTTTATCATCGTCTTACATGTTCACTTAAGAGACTTGACACCCAAATTACAAGGACCAAAGAGAGTCGGATGCACAACACAACTCAAACTCAGGTCCCCGACTAGCACAATTCGTAAGTATGTCACTTGGGGGCTTCCTGTTCAAACATAGGTGTATTCACCAAAGAGAACATAGTGTTACTACCCTTTTGACCAAGTTATCTTGTTCAAACATAGGCGTATTCGACCAAAGAGGACATAACCTTTCCGGGTCATCCTACATGTATACCAGCTGCTTCAACTCCATTAGGTCATCCTAATTGACCAGTCGAACTCTTAGCAATCAATCTTTTACAGCGTATTCGACCAAAGATCCTGAGCTTGCTAAGGTTAAGACGCCGGTTTGTCATGCGAGAGCACGGCTTACAGATAGTAAGGATAGATCCAGGCTCATAAAGCCGCCTTCCTTGAAACTTGGATAAATCGGCCTATGATGCATGATGCAACTCTGACCCCGCGTACTCTAGATAAGTCTATCTTTAAATAAGACCTGAACTTTTCTAGGTTCAAATGTCGAATGGGTACTGTGAGAGCCGGCTCACATAAAGCGCATACCTTCTAGTGGCCAACATGCTAGTTTCATTGAAGAAGAAACGTTAGCTTGGCGGCCTGCAAAAGCCTTGGATTTTTTTGACTTGCTTTTTTGGATTTATTTCATTGCCTTTTCTGGCTACATGGTTTTTACAAGTCTGGCCAAGCTGCCTTATTTATGTCTCATATTTGAAGCATCTTTGGGTCATTGCGACCCGCTGGGATGGCAGACTCTAAGTCTCCAAAGGATAATAATCTCATGTTTAGTGACTCTAAAGACTCTAACTACATGAAGCTGATAAGTCGGCAGTCTAAGCACGCACCACATGTATGATTCTTTATTTTAGAATTGTGTTAAACATTGTGGTTAAACCAGCCCTGGTTATGGATTATCCGTCCCGAGTGGTGTCAATTGGGTATCATGACCTGCCCGGCGGTAAACCTCCAGGGCACTTGTTATCAGTTTGTGTGCAGGGTAATGATCAACATGATCTGCATAAGTCAACGCTATCATAAGCACAAAGTGATAGTTTTCTTCAACTGGCGGATCAACAGTATCACGCAGAAATAGAACCGTGCACAATGGCACGACAGATTAAGGTTTTACTACCCTATTACACGACTCCCTGAGCCAAACAAGATCAAGTGTTTAAAGGATCAAATATATAAACCGCCCGGCGGTTCACTCTTCACGGCCTTGCTGACTTGAAGCTTCTGGGTTATCCTTCTTCGGTTCTTCATCCTCCTCTGTCTAAAAGTTTGGTGATGACCGATCGATGCTAGACAGAGCTCGAAATTCAGCTTCATCATCTATAAGTTTGGACGGGTCAATTTTAGGGGCGAAAGTATGCTTACGGATTGGAGGGATTAAATCCATCACTTTATAAGCCGGAGTGGGCACCTTTTGGTTCTCCATGCTGTAAGCCGGCTGATATCTTGACAGATCTGTTTCATTGGCAATCAGGCTGGCCAGAGGGCGTATATCTTTCACACAGGCAGCAAAGTCCTTTTGATCAAATGCTACGCCGTCTTATTTCAAGCTTGGTTAGCCAGTAGCTAAGTCAGCCGGGTCTAGCTCTGGTAATCATGCCTTGGCCCAGCTTAAAGCTGTCACGGGACCAGCTCTTACAGACGGCCGCTTCATCTCGTCTATCCTAGTAGGCAGCACAAAAAGTTTTTTCAAGACATCTACCAAGAGAGTAGGTGCTTGATTGGCCGGAGAAATTGTGGCCAGTTGATAACCCACAAGTATAGGGGATCGCAACAGTTTTCGAGGGTAGAGTATTCAACCCAAATTTATTGATTCGACACAAGGGGAGAAAAAGAATATTCTCAAGTATTAGCAGTTGAGTTTTCAATTCAACCACACCTGGAAGACTTAATATCTGCAGCAAAGTATTTTGTAGCAAAGTAGCATGGAAGTAACGATAACGGTGGCAAAAGTAATAGTAGCAGTTTTGTGCCAATTGTAACTGTGGCAATGGAAAAGTAACTAAGCAAAGATCAATATGTGAAAACCCATAGGCAATGGATCAGTGATGGATAATTATGTCGGATACGACTCCTCATGCAACAGTTATAACATAGGGTGACAGAGAACTAGCTCTAGTTCATCAATGTAATGTAGGCATGTATTCCGAATAAAGTCATACGTGCTTATGGAAAAGAACTTGCATGACATCTTTTGTCCTACCCTCCCGTGGCAGCGGGGTCCATATTGGAAACTAAGGGATATTAAGGCCTCCTTTTAATAGAGTACCAAACCAAAGCATTAACACTTAGTGAATACATGAACTCCTCAAACTACAGTCATCACCGGGAGTGGTCCCGATTATTTTCACTTCGGGGTTGCCGGATCATAACACATAGTAGGTGACCATTGACTTGCAAGATAGGATCAAGAACTCACATATATTCATGAAAACATAATAGGTTCAGATCTGAAATCATGGCACTCGGGCCCTAGTGACAAGCACTAAGCATAGCAAAGTCATAGCAACATCAATCTTAGAACATAATGGATACTAGGGATCAAACCCTAACAAAACTAACTCGATTACATGGTAAATCTCATCCAACCCATCACCGTCCAGCAATCCTACGATGAGATTACTCACGCACGGCAGTGAGCATCATGAAATTGGTGATGGAGGATGGTTGATGATGACGAAGACGACGAATTCCACTCTCCGAAGCCCCGAACGGACTCCAGATCAGCCCTCCCGAAGAAGATTAGGGCTTGGCGGTGGCTCTGATACGTCTCCAACGTATCTATAGGTTTTTATTGTTCCATGCTATTATATATTCTGTTTTGGATGTTTAATGGGCTTTATTATACACTTTTATATTATTTTTGGGACTAACCTACTAACCCAAGGCCCAGTGCAGATTGATGTTTTTTTTGCTTATTTCAGTGTTTCGCAGAAAAGGAATATCAAACGGAGTCCATACGGAATGAAACCTTCGGGAGAGTTATTTTTGGAACAATATCAACACGAGAGACTTGGAGTACACGCCAGGAAGCGAAGGAGGTGGCCACGAGGGCAGGGGGCGCGCCCAGGGCGGTAGGCGCACCCCCACCCTCGTGGGCCACCTGTTGACCCCCCGACGTGCCTCTTTAGACTATATATACACTCATACCTTGAAAACATCGAGGCAACAGACGAAACCCAAATTCCACCGCCGCAACCTTCTGTTCCCGTGAGATCCCATCTTGGGGCCTGTTCCGGAGCTCCGTCGGAGGGGGCATCGATCACGGAGGGCTTCTACATCGACACCATAGCCTCTCCGATGAGTTGTGAGTAGTTTACCACAGACCTTCGGGTCCATAGTTATTAGCTAGATGGCTTCTTCTCTCTCTTTGGATCTCAATACAAAGTTCTCCTCGATCTTCGAGGAGATCTATTCGATGTAATCTTTTTGCAGTGTGTTAGTCGAGATCCGATGAATTGTGGGTTTATGATCAATATTATCTTTGAACAATATGGGGTTCTTTTCTGAAATCTTTTATGTATGATTATAATATCCTTGCAAATCTCTTCGAATTATCGGTTTGGTTTGGCCTACTAGATCTATAGTTCTTGCAAGGGGAGAAGTGCTTGGCTTTGGGTTCAATCTTGCGGTGTCCTTTCCTAGGGACAGTATGGGCAGCAAGGCACGTATAGTATTGTTGCCAACGAGGATAAAAAGACAGGGTTTATATCATATTGCTTGAGTTTATCTCTCTACATCATGTCATCTTGCTTAAGGAGTTACTCTATTCTTATGAACTTAATACTCTAGATGCCTGCTGGATAGCGGTCGATGTGTGGAGTAATAGTACTAGATGCAGAATCGTTTCGGTCTACTTGTCACGGACGTGATGCCTATATATAGTGATCAAGCCTAGATATTCTCATAACTATGCGCTTTTCTATCAATTGCTCGACAGTAATTTGTTCACCCACCGTAGAATTCTGCTATCATGAGAGAAGCCACTAGTGAAACCTATGGCCCTCGGGTCTATCTCATCATATTATTTTCCCGTCAACTTGCCAATTTCTGTTGTCGTTGCTTATTTGCTTTATTTACTTTCAATATCTATACTAAAAATACCAAAAATATTAGCTTATCATATCTATCAGATCTCACTCTCGTAAGTGACAGAGAAGGGATTCACAACCCCTTTTATCGTGTTGGCTGCGAGGTTCTTATTTGTTTGTACATGTGCGAGGGACTCACACATGGTCTCCTACTGGATTGATACCTTGGTTCTCAAAAACTGAGGGAAATACTTACGCTACTGCATCACCCTTTCCTCTTTGAGGGAATACAACACAAGCTCGAGAAGTAGCAAGAATTTTTTTTTGGCGCCGTTGCCCGGGAGATCTATGCAAAAGTCATATACCAAGTACCTATCACAAACCCTTATCCCTCGCATTACATTATTTGCCTCTCATTTTCCTCTCACCCACTTCACCTTTGCCGTTTTATTCGCCCTTCTTTCTCCGTGTGTTTTATCGTTGGCCTTGCCGTCATGGCTAGCACCCCTATCATTATCAATACTCCCGAGAGTACAGTTCTTAATTTTAAGCAAAGGGAGGAAGAAAATCTAAAAGATGCTTGGTATAGAATTTGCCATGCTCAAAATAGATCTACTAGGAAGCTTTCCACTTCCATGCTTCTTCGCCATTTTTATGTTGGCATCACTCCTTAGAATAGATATATTCTTGATACCATTACCGGAGGGAATTTCTTGGGTAGCCATACTTTTGATTCTTATAATGCTATGACAGAATTGTTTGGCCCACCACCTCTTCTGGTTAATGGAACTGTTTTGACTTTAAAACATGCTATGCAAAGGCTAGAAATTATTGAAAATAAAGTTGCCACTGTGGAGTTGGTTGAGAGTTTGGATAAAAAGATCCATAACCAAATTACCCAATACGGATCTAAGGTAGGAGTTATTCTAATTTTTTTTAAAGAAAAAGAACCCATAGTTAAAGAGAGAATAGATCAAGATTCCACTAGAATTGATAAACTTGAGGATATTATCACTAATGTAGGGTGTGCTTTTTCTGCTGTGAAAAATACTTCAAACCCCTCTATCACTAAATTGGCCAAGTTTATGTATGTTCCTAAAAATAAGGGTGAATCGTCTAGTAAGGAAAGTGCGGATCTCAAATCCGTAAGTGTTTATCCCAATTTCTCTCGTTCGTAAGGGAACCTTTTGCTACAAACAAATTTCTTGATTTCTTGCCTAGAAGTTTGATTATTAATAAGAATGAAGAAATTCCTAATAATTATAGGATGTTCATGCTTGTGTGTTTACCATGTTGTTTGCTTCTTTCCGGTATGCTTCTCTCGTTAGCTTCGGTTTCGTTCCGGAGTTGTGAGATTTTGTTCGACTGCTTCATGGACTCGTTCTTCTTCCTTGCGGGATACCAGGCAAGATGACCGTTCCCCGATATCACATCTGTCTTTGCCTTGCTAGTTGTCTCGCTCTTTAGCTATACCTCGATGCCTATTCCTATTTGTCAGCCTCCTATGTTGCCATGAAACACTCTAACCGCCTTCCTAGCAAACCATTGTTTGGATAAGTACGCTTTTGCTCAGCCCCTCTTATAGCGTCGTTAGTTGCAGGTGAAGTTTTGAAGATTGCTCCACGTTCGGACTTGCTTATCGGGATAACACAATATATATCTTAATTAATTAATACATATATATATATATATATTGGTAATGGGTGGAAGGCTTGGCCTTCTGCTTGGTGTTTTGTTCCACTCATGCCACCTTAAGACCCGATAAACCGGTGTTATGTTCCTTGATTTTGCGTTCCTAACACGGTTGGGGTTTACGGCCCCCCTTGATAATTCGCAGTGCTTAAAGCTTTTCCAGCAAGACCCAACTTTGGTACTACATTTGCCTTACAACTAAAACTTGCCGAGGGAGTAATTAACCCGAGGATTTATTAATCAACCCCCCGGGGCGAGTGCTCGTCTTGAGTGTTGGTCCAAACTGGGCAACCTGCGGGGACACCTGGAGGCAACTCAAGGTTTGTCTCCCATAGCTTGTCCCATCCGGTCGTGGCCTGAGACGAGATACACGCGGCTACTATCAGGGTGTTGGCACGCTAGGAGGTCTTGCTGGATTAGTTTTACCTTTGTCGAAATATCTTGAGCACGGGATTCCAAGAATACTCAGGTCTTCCCAACATGGAGTTGCGACTCCGCAGATCGTGAGCTTGTGATGGGCTAAGTTGTGACACCCCTGCAGGGTTATGAACTTTCGAAAGCCGTGCCCGTGGTTATGTGACAGATGGGAATTTGTTAATATCCGGTTGTAGATAACTTGACACCATATCCTTAAGAATACACTACATGTGTGAGTACCGTGATGGTCTCTTTTTGAAGGGGTTTCAGAAAGTGAGCACGATGGGGTTATGCATGAACTTGAGTAGCTAGGATCACTTCTTGATCATCTTTGGTGAACGTTGGCACATATTCTGCTCTCGTGTTGAGTTCATAAGCTAGTTGCTTAGTGAGTGCTGCAACCACTTTATTACCTCTCCACACCTAAAAGGCTTTGTTAGTTTTGATACCCGGGAATGAGATTGCTGAGTCCTTGTGACTCATAGATTACAACACACACCAGATGCAGGTACAACTGAGTACGACGTAGGGGATGGACAAGAACTTCACTAGGAGTTCGATGAAGAGCGTGGTCATATGTATGTGACGTATTCCGACGATCAGTAGTGGTTCCTACTAGGGGCGATCAGGACTTGTGGTTGTGGTATCTTTTCTCGTTTGGATTTCGTCCGTAGTCGGACCCTGTGTTATTTGGATGAATGTATGCTATTGTATTCATTATGTGATGTGGCGAGTGTAAGCCAACTATTTTACTCTTTCATCCCAGTTCTTTTACATGAGTTGTGCAAAGATACCACGCTTGTGATCATTCTAGAATGCGCTTATGTCTCTAACTCGTGCCTCAACACGTAGGAGATATAGTCGCATCCTGGGCATTACAAACCCTTATCACTCGCATTACATTATTTGCCTCTCATTTTTCTCTCACCCACTTCACCTTTGCCGTTTTATTCCCCCTTCTTTCTCCGTGTGTTTTATCGTTTGCCTTGCCGTCATGGCTAGCACGCCTATCATTATCAATACTCTTGAGAGTACGGTTCTTAATTTTAAGCAAATGGAGGAAGAGAATCTAAAAGATGCTTGGTATAGAATTTGCAATGCTCAAAATAAATCTACTAGGAAGCTTCCTGATACGTCCCAAACGTATCCATAATTTTTGCTTGTGACATGCTTGTTTTGCATCATTGTCTCATGTTTATATCAAAGTTTTATATCTTTTTAGGCATTTATTGGACTAACCTACTAATGGTTGCAAAAGTGCACAATGTTCTTGTTTTACACTTTATTGTGTAGGAATTACTTGGAAATTGACAAAAACGCAAAAGGAGTCGTATTGGAGTAGGACTCTGACTTTCCTGAAATCTGTCTGAGAACGTTTTTAGAAGATGGTCACGTTCCGGCCCGAAGACGACGTCAAACGGAAAAAACCTAGTTGCGAAAGTTGTGGGGAATTTCGAGAGGATGCTTCTGGATATAAAATTCGTCCAAATCGGAGTCCGGACGGCCGAGAAAAGCCCGTTTTACTGAAGCCCAAAATCTGATGACGGGAATCCGAGAGTCTATATAAAGAGAGGAAACATAGGTTACCAAGGGCCACGAATTTTCCTCCTCCAAAGGCGCCGTCTT
Organism: Secale cereale; assembly: GCA_902687465.1. NCBI lineage: Eukaryota > Viridiplantae > Streptophyta > Magnoliopsida > Poales > Poaceae > Secale > Secale cereale. The sequence goes on along the minus strand of LR738714.1, from coordinate 567,113,624 downwards.
GGAGGGGAGGACCAGCACCATTGCAGCACCATCCACAAGGAAGAAGGGGGGCCAAGGGGCCGCTGCCCCCTAGGGCCACCGCCGCCCCGAGGGCCGTCGCCGCCGCCCCGGAGGGCTGCCGCCGCCGCCGTGGCTGCCGCCGGCCGCCTCCTCCTCCGGGCTGCACCTCTCCATCAACACCACCATCAATCTCTTGCTCACCATGGTCATGTGTGAGTAGTATTCTCCGGGGCTGAGGGCTTGTACGTGTAGCTATGTGATTATCTCTCTCTCTCCCATGATGTGATCTTCGTTGTGATCATAGGCTATGTTAATCTAGGGTGATCCCATGATATTTCCCCTTCCTCTATGTATTGGATTGATTTACTCACTTGTCTTTATCTAGTATAATCCCCGAGACCAAGGTGACAGCGGTCTATTGGACATGGATTAGAAGAATATTTTCATGAGTGATTTCTTCTTTTGTGTGTTGATTGAAGATTGAGAGTCTCTTGGTGCTTGTCTTTGACTATCCTTGAGATATGTTGTGGTGATTGTGGTACTCTCTTTGGATGGCCGCGGTGACATTGGGAAATCCATAGATTGAGAACTACGAACTTTGAGGTGTGCTTTTGTAGCCCTACATAATTCTCGTCCTCTATTGACCACAAAGGAATGACCTCCGAGTGCGTCTCCATTGCATGTTTTATGGGAAATATCATGTGATTAGACTATGTCAATGTTGTTGGGAGTTGGCACTAGTGAAAGTATTAAGCCTATGCCTCGTTTCCACCATTGCAATACCATTTGTGCTCACGTTTACCACTTGTTTACTTGTTGCACTTTTTATTATAGATTTATATTACTTTGCTTTGCCACTCCTATCATCCATATTTTACCATCTCTTCGCCGAACTAGTGCACCTATACATCTGACAAGTGTATTAGGTGTGTTGGGGACACAAGAGACTTCTTGTATCTTGATTGCAGGGTTGCTTGAAAGGGGTACGTTCAACCTCCACTTCCCTGAGTTCGATAAACCTTGGGTTACTCACTTAAGGGAAATTTGCTGCTGTCCTACAAACCTCTGCTCTTGGAGGCCCAACACTGTCTACAGGAATAGAAGCGTGTAGTAGACATCAAGCTATTTCTGGCGCCGTTGCCGGGGAAGTGAGGTAAGTGAAGGTACCTTCTCTAGATCTTGCAATTAAATCTTTTCGTTTCTTGTTTTTAGTTTCACTAGTTATGTTTATGGAAAACCGCACTCTTAGTTCGCTGCTTGGGGAAGGCCGCTTTACCACACCCGTGGTAGAGAAGTCTTCTCCACCTACTGAATGTATCCCGTTCCGAATACCACTTGGGATAATTGAAATAATTAGGAACGATTGTTATGATGGGACAGTCAATCCTAGTATTCATTTGTTGAAACTTACAGAACTTTGTGAGTTGTTTAAGATTTCAGGTTTGACAAGAGATGGAGTCATGAGGAAATTATTTGCCTTGTCACTGAAAGGAAAAGCATTGGAATGGTATAGGCTACTAGATGACTCTCACCTGCTGGATTGGGAAGAGATCCAGTCTCTCTTTTACTCCAAGTTTTATCCTCTTCATGAAGTTCATGAGAATAGGAATTATGTTTATAATTTCTATCCTCATGACGGAGAGAGCATAGCTCAAGCTTGGGGGAGACTGAAAACGTTAATGCTAAAATGTCCTAACCATGGGCTCCCCAAAGATATGATTATTACTAATTTCTATGCGAGGCTCTCTCGACAGGATAAAGATTTGCTCGATGCTTCCTCTATGGGTTCTTTCACAAACGAAAAGATTGATGCTAAATGGGAACTCCTTGAAAGAATTCAACGCAATACTGAAGATTGGGAGATCGACAAAGGTAAAGAGTCAGGTATAATTTATGAGTATGATTGCATTAAGTCCTTTGTTGAAACTACAAGTTTTAATAAGTTTAGTGCTAAGTTTGGGCTTGATTCTCAATTCCTTGTTGATTTCCTCAAATCTTTTGCTTCACATCTTAATATGCCTAAGGAGGATTGGATCAAGCATCATGAACCTTTTAAAGAGATTTGCAAAGAAAATGAAATTGTTCATGATGATTGCAACATGCATGATCCAATTCCTAAAAATGAAGTTTTATATAAGCATGTTAATTTTTTGGAGTGGATAGACCTTATGAAAGGCCTATGATTGAAGAAGAGAAGTATTGTAAGCAACATAAGCATGAAAGAACAATCACTTGGGGTCAAAGATTTAAATGAAATTGCTAGAGAATTATGTGACCTTTATCCTTTTACTTGTGAACTTTGCTGTATAGAGGGTAACTTTAATTTTCAATGCATGCACTTTCAAAACATAACTGTTAACCAGTTGTGTGATAACATGATCACCTCTGATCTTTATGATGAGCTTATGTTATTTTTGGTGTGTGAAGAGTTTCAGAAAAGACTTCTTGGCTAGATGTTAATGCCATAGGAATAAAAAACACTTTGCAAAATTGCCATCTCTATTGTGTTGTTAATTGCCATGAAAATGATTACATAAGTAAGATTAGAAAGGAGGGAACTTTACCAAAGTATAAAAATGTCTCTTATATTTCTGCTAATAAAAAGGAGAGTTTCTCCCAAGTTTCCCCTATTGTTTCTAATGATAAACCAGGATATGTGGAGAAGCTTCATCTCCAATCACTCCCTCCTAAGGTGAAGAAGAAGAAAAAGAAGAGGAGGAGGAAGAGGAGCAAGAAGGAAGAAGAATGGGTATCAACCTGGCCTGAGCATATTCCTCCCATCAACTTTTATCCTAACGGTTGTAAGTTTAAAGAAGAAGGTGAAGTTTATTGCCTTAATTATCATCTTGATGATACGTCCGTAGGTACTATTGAAGATGATTTTGATTATGATATGCATGTTACTTATTGTGATTGGGAAAATGATGATAATGCTACTTATGATCTTGAAAATCTTTTTGGTACCAACTCTGAAAGTGATGATATGGAAAGCTCTAAGCTTGGGGATGATAGGATTGCAAATCCTTTACCCACTAGTGATGTGATAATTGATAATTCGTTTGCTAGTAAGAATAAAGACAACATGTTTACAAATATAGTTGCTAGCAATGATAATGCTCTTCTCTACTATGATGATGTTATAACTCCAATTTATAGTGATTATAAAGGTACCTATGACATAAGGAGAAATTATCCTTATGAAACTTGTCATAATCATGGAGGGAATTACTCCCTTGTTGAACACCATCTTCCTAATACACAATTAATCTATAGTGTTCAAGTTGTTTATGATAGTCCTACTCCCACTATTACCAATGAGAAAGATTATGCTTATGTGGAGAGTAAGAGTACCTTTTTGCATGTGGATCATGGTAACAATGCTTTATGTGATGCTTATATTGTTGAGTTTATTCGTGATCCCACTGAAAATTATTATGAGAAGGGAACATGTGCTTATAGATATTTCAATAATATCAAGTTCCCTCTCTTTATGTTGAAGGTTTTGAAGCTGCACTTGTTTTGTCTTCCTATGCTTATTGCTTTGTGCTTCAATGAATTATTCTATTGCAATATTCCTATGCATAGGAAGCATGTTAGGCTTAAATGTGTTTGGTATTTGCTTCGTGATGCTCTCTTTTGTTCTTCAACTCTTATTCCTACGAGAGCATCATTAAAGTCTTAAGCCTATCTTTATGGCTATAAAGAAAGAGCTCTAGGGAGACAACCCTTGTTATCTTTGCTTTCAGTTTGTTCTTTCAGTTTTAGTGGTCTTGATGTTTGTTACTACTGTAGCAACATCATTGTATCTTTATTTTTCAGCTTTGTGCCAAGTTTAACCTCCGATTGCAAGAAAGTTCAAAAGTTGTGACGTGCTGTCCAGAAAACAGATTCTGTCCTTGGACAGAAAAATTCGAATAAAATCACCATGTCATCTTTTTGATCTGATTTTTTTTTTGACAACGTGCTCTATACAATTGGCTTTCGAGCGTCTGTTCTGAGTTTTTTGATTTGAGTTGCAGAAGTGCCCTGAAAAAATTATTTACTACCTGCTAGTCTGTTTTTCACAGATTCTGTCCCGTTTTGCCTTTTCTTCGTTTTGCAAACCTTGAGCTTGCTTTTTCTTTGCAAAAACCTTTTGGCAATCTTGAGAAACAGTAGCTCTTCAAGATTATCATTATTTCCAGTAGGGAAAAATTATTTTATTGTGGGTACTAACCTCGGTAATCAGATTATGATGAGTTATGTATGAAGGGATTTTTCAAGTGTGTGAGGGAAGATGATAAAAGAAGATTCAGGAGGGTCAAACGCTCAAGCTTGGGGATGCCCCCATTCACCCCCAAGAAATATTCAAGAAGACTCAAGCGTCTAAGCTTGGTGATGTCCCCATGCATCCCCTTCTCCATCAACAATTATCAGTTCGTCTTTCGTTCCACTATAATTACCACTTCATGTGTTATGTGCTATGCTTGGAGCATCTTGCTCTTTTCTTTTTAGTTTTGTTTTGTTTTCTTTGCTGGTTTTAAATAAGTTGCATCTGATCATTCTTGTTTGGGAGAGAGACACGCTCCGCTTTTTCATGAAACACTCATGTTCTTCACTTATATCTTTTTGAGTGTTTTAGCTACCTTGTTATATGCTTCTAGCTCTTGTTTTTCTTTCATATCATGTTCAGAGCTATTAGTTCTTTTATAGAAAGTACTCTCTTGCTTCACTTATATCTTTTTGGAGAGTTGATTGGTTTAATTGCTAAATAATATGTTGGTAAAGTAAATGCCAAGTGTGGCTGTGGTGCAAAGAATAAAAAGCTTGCATAGTCTTGAAGATCATTGATTAATTTGATCCCTATCAATTGTTTCGAGAAATTAAGTAGTCATGTCTAAACATGGAGACCATTTAATAAAGTCTTATTAGTGAAGAAATACCTTTGAAGTTTGCAATTGTTTAGTTTTTCACCATTGGTAGTTTTAAAGTTCTTGTTCTCTTTTTAGAAGTAAGATGGTTGACAAAGAAGACAGTGTAGAAGTCTTATAATTATGCTGAAAGGATGTTATAATTCTCTTGTACCGGTTAACATGTGCTTGCTAAAAACTTGCTAAACCAAAAACTCTGTACTGAGCGGGAATGCTGCTCGTGCATCCAAATTCCATAGCCAAAATTCTGCCATATGTGTCCACCATACCTACCTATGCATGGTATTTAATAGCCATTCCAAGTAAATTGCTCATGTGCTACCTTTAAAACCTTCAAAATTTATCCTTATTTGTGTCTCTGTTTTAGCTCATGAGGAAGTGGTAGACAGTTCATTATTACTTGTGTTGGACAGAATGACCCGTGACGTGCATGAATAATGTGCATGTCCTTAATTTTGCAAAAAGAGTTGGCAAAAGGGTATGCCCAGCCCACTTTACATGTCATCAATATCAATATAAAAAACCTCCTTCACACATCGTACCTGAGAAATCAGACAAACTTTGGCTAGTGATAAACAAAGGAGAAAGGGGAGTGTTATCATTCCTCTATGGGAGCCGCTCTTAAGTTCTGTTTGGCATGAGTAGTAGTGCATTGTTTATTACCATTCGTTGACATAAGCATACATCTCTCAAAATTGCTTTTCTATCTCTATGTTTTCAAAAATAAAAAGCTCTAGCACATGAGTAATCCCTGCTTCCCTCTGCGAAGGGCCTATCTTTTACTTTTAAATGTTGAGTCAGTTTTCCTATGTTCTAATCTTCTTCCTCCACCATAAGCAAGCATCTAGTGTTAACCCTGGGTTCAAGTTGATTATGTTCAAAATTTCTGCTTAGTTATATATAATCCTTGTGCATTGAACTTATCCATGAGATAAAATGTTGAAAAGTGGAAAGCATTGCTGAAACTTTATCTTCGTTTTGTGTTAACTAGCATGCTTTTGATGAGAGAACTCCTTTGGGGCTAACAGTTGTGCTTAACTTTATAGTTTCATGTCTTCAATTGTACTATTCATGAAAAGAATTTACTTAGATGATCACTTGGTTATTCATTGTTTACTTGCTTTCAACTATAGACAATTGTTTTGGTTCACTTTATTCCAGTTCATGTGCTTTACTATATTACTTGATCAAGATTGTGTTAGTAGCATGTCACCTCAAAAATTATCTATGTTATCATTCTACCTACTCGAGGACGAGTAGGAATTAAGCTTGGGGATGTTGATATGTCCCAAACGTATCCATAATTTTTGCTTGTGACATGCTTGTTTTGCATCATTGTCTCATGTTTATATCAAAGTTTTATATCTTTTTAGGCATTTATTGGACTAACCTACTAATGGTTGCAAAAGTGCACAATGTTCTTGTTTTACACTTTATTGTGTAGGAATTACTTGGAAATTGACAAAAACGCAAAAGGAGTCGTATTGGAGTAGGACTCTGACTTTCCTGAAATCTGTCTGAGAACGTTTTTAGAAGATGGTCACGTTCCGGCCCGAAGGCGACGTCAAACGGAAAAAACCTAGTTGCGAAAGTTGTGGGGAATTTTGAGAGGATGCTTCTGGATATAAAATTCGTCCAAATCGGAGTCCGGACGGCCGAGAAAAGCCCGTTTTACTGAAGCCCAAAATCTGATGACGGGAATCCGAGAGTCTATATAAAGAGAGGAAACCTAGGTCACCAAGGGCCACGAATTTTCCTCCTCCCAAGCCGCCGTCTTGGAGGGGAGGACCAGCACCATTGCATCACCATCCACAAGGAAGAAGGGGGGGCCAAGGGGCCGCTGCCTCCTAGGGCCGCCACCGCCCCGAGGGCCGCCGCCGCCGCCCCGGAGTGCTGCCGCCGGCCGCCTCCTCCTCCGGGCTGCACCTCTCCATCAACACCACCATCAATCTCTTGCTCATCATGGTCATGTGTGAGTAGTCTTCTCCGGGGCTGAGGGCTTGTACGTGTAGCTATGTGGTTATCTCTCTCTCCCATGATGTGATCTTCGTTGTGATCATAGGCTATGTTAATCTAGGGTGATCCCATGATATTTCCTCTTCCTCTATGTATTGGATTGATGTACTCACTTGTCTTTATCTAGTATAATCCCCGAGACCAAGATGACAGCGGTCTATTGGACATGGATTAGAAGAATATTTTCATGAGTGATTTCCTCTTCTGTGTGTTGATTGAAGATTGAGAGTCTCTTGGTGCTTGTCTTTGACTATCCTTGAGATATGTTGTGGTGATTGTGGTACTCTCTTTGGATGGCCGCGGTGACATTGGGAAATCCATAGATTGAGAACTACGAACTTTGAGGTGTGCTTTTGTAGCCCTACATAATTCTCGTCCTCTCTTGACCACAAAGGAATGACCTCCGAGTGCGTCTCCATTGCATGTTTTATGGGAAATATCATGTGATTAGACTATGTCAATGTTGTTGGGAGTTGCCACTAGTGAAAGTATGAAGCCTAGGCCTTGTTTCCACCATTGCAATACCATTTGTGCTCACGTTTACCACTTGTTTGCTTGCTGCACTTTTTATTACAGCTTTATATTACTTTGCTTTGCCACTCCTATCATCCATATTTTACCATCTCTTCGCCGAACTAGTGCACCTATACATCTGACAAGTGTATTAGGTGTGTTGGGGACACAAGAGACTTCTTGTATCTTGATTTCAGGGTTGCTTGAAAGGGGTATGTTCAACCTCCACTTCCCTGAGTTCGATAAACCTTGGGTTACTCACTTAAGGGAAATTTGCTGCTGTCCTACAAACCTCCGCTCTTGGAGGCCCAACACTGTCTACATGAATAGAAGCGTGTAGTAGACATCACTTCCCACTTCCATGCTTCTTCGCCATTTTTATGTTGGCATCACTCCTTAGAATAGATATATTCTTGACACCATTATGGAAGGGAATTTCTTGGGTAGCCATACTTTCGGTTCTTATAATGCTATGATAGAATTGTTTGGCCCACCACCTCTTTTGGTTAATGGAACTGTTTTGAATTTAAAACATGTTATGCAAAGGCTAGAAATTATTGAAAATTAAGTTGCCACTGTGGAGTTGGTTGAGAGTTTGGATAAAAAGATCCATAACCAAATTACCCAATACGGATCTAAGGTAGGAGTTATTCTGAAAAAAATAAAATAAAAAGAACCCATAGTTAAAGAGAGAATAGATCAAGATTCCACTAGAATTGATAAACTTGAGGATATTATCACTAATGTAGGGTCTGCTTTTTCAGGTGTGAAAAATACTTCAAACCCCTCTATCACTAAATTGGACAAGTTTATGTATATTCCTAAAAATAAGGGTGAATCTTCTAGTAAGGAAACTGCGGATCTCACTCTCGTAAGTGATCGAGAAGGGATTGACAACCCCTTTTATCGTGTTGGCTGCGAGGTTCTTATTTGTTTGGATAGGGTGTGGGCCCCCTAGTGTTGATTCTTTCACCAGTGTTATTATAAATTCCAAAAATATTCTCCGGGAAGTTTCAGGTCATTCCGAGAACTTTTATTTCTACACAAAAATAACACCATGGCAATTCTGCTGAAAACATCGTCAGTCCGGGTTAGTTCCATTCAAATCATGCAAGTTAGGGTCCAAAACAAGGGCAAAAGTGTTTGGAAAAGTAGATACGTTGGAGACGTAACAACTCCCCCAAGCTTAGACCTTTGCTTGTCCTCAAGCAATTCAGTTGACAAAGTAAAATTGATAAAGAAAAACTTTTACAAACTCCGTTTGCTCTTGTAGTTGCAAATATGTAAAGCCATCATTCAAGTTTTCAGCAAAGATTATGAACTAACCACATTCACAATAACATTTAGGTCTCATGTTTACTCATATCAATGGCATAATCAACTAGTGAGCAATAATAATAAATCTCGGATGACAACACTTTCTCAGAACAATCATAATATGATATAACAAGATGGTATCTCGCTAGCCCTTTCTGAGACCAGAGAACATAAATGCAGAGCACCCTTGAAGATCAAGGACTAACTAGACATTGTAATTCATGGTAAAAGAGATCCAGTCACAGTCATACTCAAAGTAAATTAATAGCAATGCATGCAAATGACATCGGTGCTCTCCAACTGGTGCTTTTTAATAAGAGGATGATGACTCAACAAAAAAGTAAATAGATAGGCCCTTCGCAGAGGGATGCAGGGATTTACAGAGGTGCTAGAGCTCAAGTTTTGAAACAGAGATAAATAATATTTTGGGTGGCATACTTTCATTGTCAACATAACAACCAAGAGATCTCGATATCTTCCATGCTACACACATTATAGGCGGTTCCCAAACAGAATGGTAAAGTTTATACTCCCCCACCACCAACAAGCACACTCCACGGCTGCTACCTCTTGAGCATGTGTTGTTTTTCCCTTGAAGAGGAAAGGGTGATGCAGCAAAGTAGCGTAAGTATTTCCCTCATTTTTTGAGAACCAAGGTATCAATCCAGCAGGAGACTACATGCAAATCCCTAGTACATGCACAAACAATTAAGAACCTTGCAACCAACGCGATAAGGGGGTGGTCAATCCCTTTACGGCCACTTGCAAAAGTAAGATTTGATAGAGATAATAAGATAAATATTTTTGGTATTTTTTTGTATAGACTGAAAAGTAAAGATTGCAAAATAAACTACGATAAAAATAGCTAGTTGAATGGAGATTAATATGATGGAAAATAGACCCGTGGCCATAGGTTTCACTAGTGGCTTCTCTCAAGATAGCAAATCTTACGGTGCGTAAACAAATTACTGTCGAGCAATTGATAGAAAAGCGCATAGTTATGAGAATATCTAGGCATGATCATGTATATAGGAATAACGTCCTTGACAAGTAGACCGAAACGACTATGCATCTACTACTATTACTCCATAGATCGACCGCTATCCAGCATGCAGCTAGAGTATTAAGTTCATAAGAACGGAGTAACACATTAAGCCAGATGACATGATGTAGTGGGATAAACTCATACAATATGACATAAACCCCATCTTGTTATCCTCGATGGAAACAATACAATACGTGCCTTGCTGCCCCTGCTATCACTGGGAAAGGACACTGCAAGATTGAACCCAAAGCTAAGCACTTCTCCCATGGCAAGAAAGATCAATCTAGTAGGCCAAACCAAACTGATAATTCGAAGAGACTTGCAAAGATATTAAATCATACATATAAGAATTCAGAGAAGAACCAAATATTGTTGATAGATAATCTTGATCATAAACCCACAATTCATCGGTTCTCGACAAACACACCGCAAAAATTATTACATCGAATAGATCTCCAAGAAGATCAAGGAGAACTTTGTATTGAGATCCAAAGAGAGAGAAGAAGCCATCTAGCTAATAACTATGGACTTGAAGGTCTGTGGTAAACTACTCACATATCATCGGAGAGGCTATGGTGTTGATGTAGAAGCCCTCCGTGATCGATTCTCCCTCCGGCGGAGCTTCCGAAAAGGCCCCAAGATGGGATCTCAAAGGTACAGAAGGTTGCGGCGGTGGAAATAGGGTTTCGTGGCGCTCTCGGATGTTTTCATGGTATACGAGTATATATAGGAGGAAGAGGTACGTCGGTGGAGCTACGAGGGGCCCACGAGGGGGGGGGGGGCGCCCTTCTGCCTCGTGCCCACCTCATGGCTTCCCAGACTTGTACTCCAAGTCTCTTGGATTGCGTTTGTTCCAAAAACGATCCGCGCAAAGGTTTCATTCCATTTGGACTCCGTTTGATATTCCTTTTCCGCAAAACACTGAAATAGGCAAAAAAGCAGCAGTTTGCACTGGGCCTTTGGTTAGTAGGCTAGTCCCCAAAATAATATAAAAGTGCATATTAAAGCCCACTAAACATCCAAAACAGATAATATAATAGCATGGAACAATCAAAAGTTATAGATACGTTGGAGATGTATCAAGCATCCCAAAGCTTAATTCCTGCTCGTCCTTGAGTAGGTAAATGTTAAAACAGAATTATTTATGTGGAATGCTAACTAACATAATTTTCAATGTAATTTTCTTTATTGTGGCATGAATGTTTAGATCCGAAAGATTCAAGAAAAAAGTTTAATATTGACATAAGAATAATAATACTTCAAGCATACTAACATAGCAATTATGTCTTCTCAAAATAACATGGCCAAAGAAAGTTCATCCCTACAAAATCATATAGTTTGGCTATGCTCCATCTTTGTCACACAAAATACCCAAATCATGCACAACTCCGGTTTCAGCAAAGCAATTGTTTCATACTTTAATTTTTTCAAACTTTTTCAATCTTCAAGCAATACATGAGCATGAGCCATGGATATAGCACTATAGGTGGAATTGAGTGGTGGTTGTGGAGAAGACAAAAAGAGGAAGATGGTCTCACATCAACTAGGCGTATCAATAGGCTATGGATATGCCCATCAATAGATATCAATGTGAGTGAGTAGGGATTACCATGCAACGGATGCACTAGAGCTATAAATGTATGAAAGCTCAAGAAAAGAAACTAAGTGGGTGTGCATCCAACTTGCTTGCTCACGAAGACCTAGGGCATTTGAGGAAGCCCATCGTTGGAATATACAAGCCAAGTTCTATAATGAAAATCCGCACTAGAATATGAAAGTGACAAAAGAAGAGATTCTCTATCATGAAGATCATGGTGCTACTTTGAAGCACAAGTGTGGAAAAAAGATAGTGGCATTGTCCCTTTTTTTTCTTTTTCGATTTTTTTGGGCCTCCCTTTTTTTGGACTTTTTTTGGGGCCTTTCCTTCTTTTTTTGTTTGGCCTTTTTTCGGGACAATGCTCTAATAATGATGATCATCACACTTCTATTTATTTACAACTCAAAGATTATAACTCGATACTAGAACAAAATATGACTCCATATGGATGCCTCCGGTGGTGTACCGGGATGGGCAATGAATCAAGAGTGACTTGTATGAAAAGTTATGCAAGGTGGCCTTGCCACAAATACGATGTCAACTACATGATCATGCAAGGCAATATGACAATGATGAAACGTGCCATAACAAACAGAACGGTGGAAAGTTGCATGGCAATATATCTCAGAATGGCTATGGACAGGCCATAATAGGTAGGTATGGTGGTTGTTTTGAGGAAGATATATGGTGGGTGTATGGTACCGGTGAAAGTTGCGCGGTACAAGAGAGGCTAGCAATGGCGGAAGGGTGAGAGTGCGTATAATCCATGGACTCAACATTAGTCATAAAGAACTCACATACTTATTGCAAAAATCTACAAGTCATCAAAACAAAGTACTACACGCATGCTCCTAGGGAAGGGTTGGTAGGAGTTAACCATCGCGCGATCCCGACCTCCACACAAAGGATGACAACCAAAGAAATACCTCATGCTTCAAATTTGTCACACAACGGTTACCATACGTGCATGCTAGGGACTTGCAAACCTCAAAACAAGTATTTCTCAAATTCACAACTACTCTACTAGCATGACTCTAATATCACCATCCTCATATCTCAAAAAAATCATCAAGCATCAAACTTCTCATAGTATTCAGTGCACTTTATATGAAAGTTTTTATTATACCCATCTTGGATGCCTATCATATTAGGAATAATGTTATAGCCAAAACAAATTACCATGCTGTTCTAAAAGACTCTCAAAATAATATAAGTGAGGCCTGAGAGATCAATAATTTCTACAAAATAAAACCACCACCGTGCTCTACAATATATAAGTGAAGCACTAGAGCAAAATTATCTAGCTCAAAAGATATAAGTGAAGCACATAGAGTATTCTAATAAATTTTGATTCATGTGTGTCTCTCCCAAAAGGTGTGTACAGCAAGGATGATTGTGGTAAACTAAAAAGCAAAGACTCAAATCATACAAGACGCTCCAAGAAAAACACATATCATGTGGTGAATAAGAATATAGTCTCAAGTAAAGTTACCGATAGACAAAAACGAAAGAGGGGATGCCTTCCTGGGGCATCCCCAAGCTTAGGCTTTTGGTTGTCCTTGAATTTTACCTTGGGGTGCCTTGGGCATACCCCAAGCTTAGGCTCTTGCCTCTCTTTATTCCATAGTCCATCAAACCCTTACCCAAAAACTTGAAAACTTCACAACACAAAACTTGACAGAAAATCTTGTGAGCTCCGTTAGTATAAGAAAACAAACCACCACTTTAAGGTACTATATTAAAATCATTCTTTATTTATATTGGTGTTAAACCTACTGTATTCCAACTTCTCTATGGTTCATACCCCCCGATACTACTCATAGATTCATCAAAATAAGCAAACAACACACGAAAAACAGAATCTGTCAAAAACAGAACAGTCTGTAGCAATCTGTAACTTTCGAATACTTCTGTAACTCTAAAAATTCTGAAATAAATTGGTGGACATGAGAAATTTGTGTATTAATCATCTGCAAAAATAATCAACTTAAAAGCACTCTCTAGTAAAAATGGCAGCTAATCTCGTGAGCGCAAAAGTTTCTGTTTTTTACAGCAAGATCGCAAAGACTTCACCCAAGTCTTCCCAAAGGTTCTACTTGGCACAAACACTAATTAAAACACAAAACCATATCTAACCAGAGGCTAGATGAGTTATTTATTACTAAACGGAAGTAAAAGCCAAGAAAATAAAATTGGGTTGCCTCCCAACAAGCGCTATCATTTAACGCCCCTAGCTAGGCACAAAACAAGAATAGATCTAGGTATTGCCATCTTTGGTTTTTATTTTTTTAGCGGAATCATGCTCGAATCCGGGAGGTTGTTTGCATTTCCCTTCATATTCATAAATTTTTAGATCTAAAGAATCCAACCGCTTATTGCAAAGGGTGATCAACATATTCATGCGGTGAAGATTTCTGCTGACACTCTTAAGAGGTTCAAGAGACTTTTGTAAAATTTTCGTTACTTCGCAAATCTTCTCACAAACTTGTGTCTCTTCCTGGGTATGATGTATCCCCTTTTGTTGAGGTAGTGTTCCCACTATTCCCTCTATAATTTCATGCGCAATACTGTGATCAATTTTGATAAAATTTCCTTTGGCAGCGCAATTCAAGAGTTGTCTATGGGACATATTTAGTCCAACATAAAAATTGCGAAGTAAAATTCTAAAATTTACCTCTAAGGTGCAATTACGATAAGATTCCATCATCCTATACCAAGCATCTTTTAATTTTCTCCTTGCCTTTGTTTGAAGGGAAGAACTTCAAACTCGGGAGACAAAGGAACAGATAAAGGACTGGCCATGACGGCAAAACAGACGATCTAACACACGGACTGAAGGAAATATGCCCTAGAGGCAATAATAAAGATGTTATTTGTATTTCCTTATGTAATGATAAAGGTCTTTTATTCATGCTAGAATTGTATTAACCGGAAACTTAGTACATGTGTGAATACATAGACGAAACAGTATGTCCCTAGTATGCCTCTACTAGACTAGCTTATTGATCAAAGATGGTTATGTTTCCTAGCCATAGACATGAGTTATCATTTGATCAACAATATCACATCATTAGGAGAATGATGTGATGGACAAGACCCATCCGTTAGCTTAGCACTATGATCGTTTAGTTTGACTGCTATTGCTTTCTTCATGACTTATACATGTTCCTATGACTATGAGATTATGCAACTCCCGTATACCGGAGGAACACCTTGTGTGCTATCAAACGTCACAACGTAGCTGGGTGATTATAAAGATGCTCTACAGGTGTCTCCGAAGGTGTTCGTGGTGTTGGCATAGATCAAGAATAGGATTTGTCACTCCGAGTGTCGGAGAGGTATATCTGGGCCCTCTCGGTAATACACATCATAATAAGCCTTGCAAGAAAATGACTAATGAGTTAGTCACGGGATGATGTATTACGGAACGAGTAAAGAGACTTGCCGATAACGAGATTGAACTAGGTATTGAGATATCGACGATCGAATTCCGGGCAAGTAACATACCGATGACAAAGGAAACAACGTATGTTGTTATGTGGTTTGACCGATAAAGATCTTCGTAGAATATGTAGGAGCCAATACGAGCATCCAGGTTCGGCTATTGGTTATTGACCGGAGATGAGTCTCTGTCATGTCTACATAGTTCTCGAACCCGTAGGGTCCGCACGCTTAACGTTTGATGATGATCGGTATTATGAGTTTCTGAGTTTTGATGTACCGAAGGTAGTTCGGAGTCTCGGATGAGATCACGGACATGACGAGGAGTCTCTGAATGTCCGAGACATAAAGATTAATATATTGGACGACTATATTCGGACACTGGAAGTGTTCCGGGTGTTATCGGGTATAACCGGAGTGCCACAGGGGGTTACCGGAACCCCCCGAGGGAGTATGGGCCATAGTGGGCCATTGAGGGAAAGAGAGAGGCAACCCATAGGGCTGGACGCACCCTCCCGCTAGGGATCCTAGTTGGACTAGGAAAAGGGGGAGGCGCTGTGACACCCGAGACTGATGCACCAGGTGTTAGCCAGTTATTCGTCGCCGTTGCCATGTCATCTGCATGCGTGTCGCATCTTTGCCTTGTCATCATGTGCATTGCATCCTCATGTTTTCAAAACTTGCATTCGTCCGAGTGCGCCCGTCCTTTCCGTTGTCCGTTCTGAGCCCAGTCACACTCGCACGCGCCCGCGGCACCTCTGAATATTTATTTTATGAGAGGCTGGAAAATGTTCTCGGAATGGGATGAAACTTGGCGTGTGGACTTATTATAGTGTAGACAGGCCGCGTGCCAAATTTCATCGCATTCGGAGATCGTTTGATAGCCCAACCGTTAAACTATAGCGGCAGTATAACAGGTTTATTCGTCGGACGTTTTCGATCCCCGAAAACCCCGCGGGCCTCTCTCTCCCTCTCTTCACAGCCCACTAACCTCATCTAAGCCCACCTAATCCCCCCTTGCGACCGTTGTCGTCCAATCGACATCTGAGGGTCCAAAACACCCCCTAGACCTAAAACCTAGCCCCTATATCTATATATAGACCCCTCATGCCATTTTGGGCATCCCCTTGTTGGGGAACGTTGCATGGGAAACAAAAAATTTTCCTACGCTCACCAAGATCAATCTAGGAGATGCATCTACGAGGGGAGAGTTGGATCCACATACCCTTGTAGATCGCTAAGCGGAAGCGTTCAAGAACGCGGTTGATGGAGTCGTACTCGCCGCGATTCAGATCGCCGAAGATCCTAGCACCGAAGCAACGGTGCCTCCGCGTTCTTCACACGTACAGCTCGGGGACGTCTCCTCCTTCTTGATCCAGCAAGGGGGAAGGAGAGGTTGATGGAGACACCGGCAGCACGACGGCGTGGTGGAGATGGTGGTGGAGGATTCTAGCAGGGCTTCGCCAAGCACTGCGGAGTTCGCGAAGATGGATGTGGGAGAGGGAGGGCAGCGCCGAGGCACGAACGTGTGTGGCTGCCCTCCCTCTGCCTCTCTTTATATAGGGGGAGTAGAGGGGAGGGGGCGCCCTAGGGTTTACCCCTAGGGGCGGCGGCCAAGTGGAGATGGGGGGGCGGCGGCCAGGGCTGCGGCCAGGGTTAGGGCTCCCCCCCCCCAGGCGCCTTGCCCCCCAAGCTAGGGGGTGCGGCAGCCCTAGGAGGGGGCCCAGCCCCTTGGCGCATGAGGAGAGGGCCCAGGGGGGCGCACAGCCCTATGAGGGCTGTTGCGTCTCCCCTTTGTGGCCCATTAGGCCCGAAACTCTTTCCGGGACCCCGAAAACCCCTTTCGGTCATCCACCGACTTCCCGATACTCCCCGGAACACTTCCGGACTCCGAACACTCTCATCCTATATATCAATCTTCGTCCCCGGACCATTCCGGAGACCCTCGTCACGTCCGGGATCTCATCCGGGACTCCGAACAACCTTCGGTAACCATGCACTGTTCTCACTAACAACCCTAGCGTCACCGAACCTTAAGTGTGTAGATCCTGCGGGTTCGGAAACTATGCAGACATGACCGAGACACTCTCAGGTCAATAACCAATAGCGGGATCTGGATACCCATATTGGTTCCCACACGTTCCTCGATGATCTCATCAGATGAACCACGATGTCAAGGATTCAGGCAATCCCGTATACAGTTCCCTTTGTCTCGTCGGTATGTTACTTGCCCGAGATTCGATCGTCGGTATCTCTATACCTAGTTCAATCTCGTTACCGGCAAGTCTCTTTACTCGTTACCGTAATACATAATCCCGTGACTAACTACTTAGTCACTTTGAGCTCATTGAGATGATGTATTACCGAGTGGGCCCGGAGATACCTCTCCGTCACACGGAGTGACAAATCCCAGTCTCGATCCATGTCAACTCAACAGACACCTTCGGAGATACCTGTAGAGTACCTTTATAGTCACCCAGTTACGTTGCGACGTTTGGCACACACAAAGCACTCCTACGGTGTCAGTGAGTTACATGATCTCATGGTCATAGGAACTTATACTTGACATGCAGAAAACTATAGCGATAACTGTTACGATCAAAAGCTATGTTTAACGTTTGGGTCTCGTCCATCACATCATTCTCCTAATGATGTGATCCCGTTATCAAATGACAACTCATGTCTATGACCTGGAAACCGCGGTCATCTTTGATCAACGAGCTAGTCCTGAAGAGGCTTACTAGGGACACAAAGTTTGTCTTATTTATCCACACATGTATTTGAGTTTCCAATCAATACAGTTATAGCATGGATAATAAACGATTATCATGAACAAGGAAATATAATAATAACTCTTTTATTATTGCCTCTAGGGCATATTTCCAACAGTCTCCCACTTGCACTAGAGTCAATAATCTAGCATTACAAGGTAATGAATCTAACACCCATAGAGTCCTGGTGTTGATCATGCTTAGCCCGTGGAAGAGGCTTAGTCAACGGATCTGCAACATTCAAATCCGTGTGTACTTTGCAAATGCTTATGTCCTCCTCCTTGACTGAATCGCGGATGGAATTGAAGCGTCGCTTTATGTGTTTGGTCCTCTTGTGAAACCTTGGTTCCTTGGCTAGAGTAATGGCACCAGTGTTGTCACAAAACAGAGTCATTGGGTTTAGTGCACTAGGCACAACTCCAAGATATGTCATGAACTCCTTCATCCAGACACCTTCCTTTGCCGCCTCCGAGGCAGCTATGTACTCCGCTTCGCATGTAGAATCGGCTACCACGCTTTGCTTGGAACTGCACCAGCTTACTGCTCCCCCGTTGAGAATATATACGTATCCGGTTTGAGACTTAGAGTCATCCGGATCAGTGTCAAAGCTTGCATCGACGTAACCCTTTACGACGAGCTCTTGATCACCTCCATAAACGAGAAACATTTCCTTAGTCCTTTTCAGGTACTTTAGGATATTCTTGACCGCTGTCCAGTGATCCATACCAGGATTACTTTGAAACCTTCCGGCCATACTTATGGCAAGGCTGACATCTGGTCTTGTGCACAGCATTGCATACATGATAGAGCCTATGGCTGAAGCATAGGGGACGACACTCATCTTTTCTCTATCTTCCGCAGTCACTGGGCATTGAGTCTTACTCAACTTTGTACCTTGCAATACCGGCAAGAACCCCTTCTTGGATTGATCCATTTTGAACTTCTTCAAAACTTTATCAAGGTACGTACTTTGTGAAAGTCCTATCAAGCGTCTTGATCTATCTCTATAGATCTTGATGCCCAATATAAAAGCAGCTTCACCGAGATCCTTCATCGAAAAACTCTTGTTCAAATACCCCTTCACGCTATCCAAAAATTCTATATTGTTTCCAATCAGCAATATGTCATCCACATATAATATTAGAAACGCTATAGAGCTCCCACTCACTTTCTTGTAAATACAAGCTTCTCCGTAAACTTGTACAAACCCAAACGCTTTGATCACCTCATCAAAGCGAAGATTCCAACTCCGAGATGCTTGCACCAGCCCATAAATGGAACGCTGGAGTTTGCAAACTTTGTCAGCATTCTCTGGATCGACAAAACCTTCCGGTTGTATCATATACAACTCTTCCTTAAGAAAACCGTTAAGGAACGCCGTTTTGACATCCATCTGCCAAATTTCATAATCGAAATATGCAGCTATTGCTAACATGATTCGGACGGATTTAAGCATCGCTACGGGTGAGAAAGTCTCATCGTAGTCAATTCCTTGAACTTGTGAAAAACCCTTTGCCACAAGTCGAGCTTTATACACGGTGACATGACCGTCAGCGTCCGTCTTCCTCTTAAAAATCCATTTATTCTGAATGGCCTTCCGACCTTCAGGTAATACTTCCAAAGTCCATACTTTGTTTTCATACATGGATCCCATCTCGGATTTCATGGCCTCTAACCATTTGTCGGAATCCGGGCCCACCATCGCTTCTCCATAGCTCGTAGGTTCACTGTTGTCTAACAACATGACCTCCAAGACAGGGTTACCATACCACTCAGGTGCAGTGCGTACCCTTGTCGACCTACGAGGTTCGGTAGTAACTTGATCAGAAGTTTCTTGATCATCATCATTGGCTTCCTCTTCAACCGCTGGAGGCTCCACAAAAACATCTTTCTGTGCTGCGCAACTCTCTGGTTGAAGCAGAGGTTCAATAACCTCATCAAGTTCTACCTTCCTCCCACTCAATTCTTTCGAGAGAAACTCTTTCTCGAGAAAGGACCCGTTCTTAGCGACAAACACTTTGCCCTCGGATCTGAGATAGAAGGTGTACCCAACCGTCTCTTTTGGGTATCCTATGAAGACACATTTGTCCGCTTTGGGTTCGAGCTTTTCTGGCTGAAGCCTTTTGACATAAGCATCGCAACCCCAAACTTTGAGAAAAGACAACTTAGGTTTCTTACCAAACCATAGTTCATACGGTGTTGTCTCAACGGACTTAGATGGAGCCCTATTTAAAGTGAATGCAGCTGTCTCTAGCGCATATCCCCAGAACGATAGCGGAAAATCGGCAAGAGACATCATAGAACGCACCATATCTAATAGGGTTCGATTACGACGTTCGGACACACCATTACGCTGTGGTGTTCCAGGTGGCGTCAACTGTGAAACGATTCCACATTTTCTTAAGTGATTGCCAAACTCATAACTCAGATACTCCCCCCCTCGATCAGATCGTAGGAACTTAATCTTCTTGTTACGATGATTCTCAACTTCACTCTGAAATTGCTTGAACTTTTCAAACGTTTCAGACTTATGCTTCATCAAGTAAATATACCCATATCTACTTAAGTCGTCAGTGAAGGTGAGAAAATAACGATATCCACCGCGCGCCGTGACACTCATCGGACCACACACATCAGTATGTATGATTTCCAATAAGTCACTTGCCCGCTCCATTGTTCCTGAAAACGGGGTCCTTGTCATCTTGCCCATGAGGCACGGCTCGCATGTGTCAAGTGATTCAAAATCAAGAGACTCCAAAAGTCCATCAGCATGGAGCTTCTTCATGCGTTTCACGCCGATATGACCCAGACGGCAGTGCCACAAGAAAGTGGTATTATTGTTATCAATTCTACATCTTTTGGCATCAATGTTATGAACATGTGTATCATCACTATCGAGATTCAATAAGAATAAACCCCCTACTTCGGGTGCATGACCATAAAAGATATTACCCATATAAATAGAACAACCTTTATTATCTGATTTAAATGAGTAACCGTCTCGCAATAAACAAGATCCAGATATAATGTTCATGCTCAACGCAGGCACTAAATAACAATTATTCAGGTTCATAACTAATCCCGATGGTAATCGAAGAGCGAGCGTGCCGACGGCGATCACATCAACCTTGGAACCATTCCCCACGCGCATCGTCACTTCGTCCTTCGCCAGCCTCCGTTTATTCCGTAGTTCCTGTTTAGAGTTGCAAATGTGAGCAACCGAACCGGTATCAAATACCCAGGCACTACAACGAGAGTTGGTAAGGTACACATCAATAACATGTATATCACATATACCTTGCTTGTTGTTGTTGTTGGCCCCCTTCTTGTCTGCCAGATACTTGGGGCAGTTCCGCTTCCAGTGGCCGTTCCCCTTGCAATAGAAACACTCAGTCTCTGGCTTGGGCCCAGCCTTGGGTTTCTTCACTGGATGAGCAACTGCTTTGCCACCCTTCTTAGAGTTACCCTTCTTGCCCTTGCCATTTTTCTTGAAACTGGTAGTTTTATTGACCATCAACACTTGATACTCCTTCTGGATGTCTGCCTCAGCAACCTTCAGCATTGAAAACAGCTCGGCGATGGACTTGTTCATCCCTTGCATGTTATACTGCTGCACGAAACTCTTGTAGCTAGGTGGGAGTGACTGGAGAATTCTGTCAATGATAGCCTCCTCCGGGAACACAAGTCCCAGATCAGCTATGCGGGTATAGTACCCAGACATCTTCAGCAAGTGCTCACTGACAGACGAATTCTCCTCCATCTTGCAAGCAAAGAATTTATCGGTGGTCTCATACCTCTTGATCTTAGCATTCTTTTCAAAGATGAACTTCAACTCCTGGAACATCTCATATGCTCCATGACGTTCAAAACGCCTTTGAAGTCCTCCTTCCAAGCTATACAACATGGCACACTGCACTACTGAGTAGTCATCCGAACGCGTCTGCCAGGCGTTCATAACGTCCACAGAGGCCGGAGCGGGGGGTTCACCTAGCGGTGCACTTAGGACATAAACCTTTTGGGCAGCTGTGAGGATGATCCTCAGATTGCGGAGCCAGTCCACAAAGTTGCTCCCATCATCTTTCAGTTTAGCTTTCTCTAGGAACGCATTAAAATTCTGGGGAGCTACTGCGTGAGCCATCTACAACAAAAGATTTGCAAAGACATTTTAGACTATTGTTCATGATAAGTGAGTTATTACCTAATCAAATTATTTATAACTCCCACTCAAATTGACATCCCTCTGGTCATTCGAGCGTGACATGATCCAGATCCACCAACCCAAGTCCGATCATCACGTGAGATGAGGTGGTGTCAATGGTGAACATCTACATGTTGATCATATCTACTATATGACTCATGCTCGACCTTTCGGTCTTCCGTGTTCCGAGGCCATGTCTGTACATGCTAGGCTCGTCAAGTCTAACCCGAGTGTTCTGCATGTGCAAAACTGGCTTGCACCCGTTGTATGCAAACGTAGAGTCTATCACACCCGATCATCACGTGGTGCTTCGAAACGACGAACCTTCGCAACGGCGCACACTCGAGGGGAACACAATTTTATCTTGAAATTTTAGTGAGGGATCATCTTATAATGCTACCGTCGTCCTAAGCAAAATAAGATGCATAAAAGGATTAACATCACATGCAAATCATAAGTGACATGATATGGCCATCAACTCGTGCTTTTGATCTCCATCTCCAAAGCACCGGCATGATCTCCATCGTCACCGGCGCCACACCATGATCCCCATCATCATGATCTCCATCATCGTGTCGCCATCGGGGTTGTCGCGCGCCCACCATGCTCTTACTACTATTGCTACCGTTTAGCGATAAAGTAAATCATTACAAAGCGCTTAATGATTGACACGCAGGTCATACAAAAATTAAAGACAACCCTATGGCTCCTGCCGGTTGCCGTATACATCGACATGCAAGTCGATATTAACTATTACAACATGATCATCTCATACATCAAATATATCTCATCATGTCATTGGCCATATCATATCACATACATACCCTGCAAAAACAAGTTAGACGTCCTCTAATTTGTTGTTGCATGTTTTACGTGGCTGCTATGGGTATCTAACAAGAACGCTTCTTACCTACGCAAAGCCACAACGGTGATATTTAAGTTGCTATTTAACCTTCTACAAGGACCGCCTTTTTCTGTTCCGATTCAACTAAGATAAGAGAGACAGACACCCGCCAGCCATCTTATGCAACAAAAGTCACATGTCTGTCGATGGAACCGGTCTCATGTACGTGGACATGTAAAGTTGGTCCGGGCCGCTTCATCCCATAATACCGCTGAATCAAGAAAGACTAAGGAGGGAAGCAATCTAAACATCAACGTCCACAAACCCTTTTGTGTTCTACTCGTGAAAGCATCTACGCAAGAACCTGGCTCATGATGCCACTGTTGGGGAACGTTGCATGGGAAACAAAAAATTTTCCTACGCTCACCAAGATCAATCTAGGAGATGCATCTACGAGGGGAGAGTTGGATCCACATACCCTTGTAGATCGCTAAGCGGAAGCGTTCAAGAACGCGGTTGATGGAGTCGTACTCGCCGTGATTCAGATCGCCGAAGATCCTAGCACCGAAGCAACGGTGCCTCCGCGTTCTTCACACGTACAGCTCGGGGACGTCTCCTCCTTCTTGATCCAGCAAGGGGGAAGGAGAGGTTGATGGAGACACCGGCAGCACGACGGCGTGGTGGAGATGGTGGTGGAGGATTCCAGCAGGGCTTCGCCAAGCACTGCGGAGTTCGCAAAGATGGATGTGGGAGAGGGAGGGCAGCGCCGAGGCACGAACGTGTGTGGCTGCCCTCCCTCTGCCTCTCTTTATATAGGGGGAGTAGAGGGGAGGGGGCGCCCTAGGGTTTACCCCTAGGGGCGGCGGCCAAGTGGAGATGGGGGGGGCGGCGGCCAGGGCTGCGGCCAGGGTTAGGGCTCCCCCCCCAGGCGCCTTGCCCCCCAAGCTAGGGGGTGCGGCAGCCCTAGGAGGGG
>LR738714.1:567030165-567089809 GCA_902687465.1 Secale cereale | reverse complement strand
GGGGGGCGCACAGCCCTATGAGGGCTGTTGCGTCTCCCCTTTGTGGCCCATTAGGCCCGAAACTCTTTCCGGGACCCCGAAAACCCCTTTCGGTCATCCACCGACTTCCCGATACTCCCCGGAACACTTCCGGACTCCGAACACTCTCATCCTATATATCAATCTTCGTCCCCGGACCATTCCGGAGACCCTCGTCACGTCCGGGATCTCATCCGGGACTCCGAACAACCTTCGGTAACCATGCACTGTTCTCACTAACAACCCTAGCGTCACCGAACCTTAAGTGTGTAGACCCTGCGGGTTCGGAAACTATGCAGACATGACCGAGACACTCTCAGGTCAATAACCAATAGCGGGATATGGATACCCATATTGGTTCCCACACGTTCCTCGATGATCTCATCGGATGAACCACGATGTCAAGGATTCAGGCAATCCCGTATACAGTTCCCTTTGTCTCGTCGGTATGTTACTTGCCCGAGATTCGATCGTCGGTATCTCTATACCTAGTTCAATCTCGTTACCGGCAAGTCTCTTTACTCGTTACCGTAATACATAATCCCGTGACTAACTACTTAGTCACTTTGAGCTCATTGAGATGATGTATTACCGAGTGGGCCCGGAGATACCTCTCCGTCACACGGAGTGACAAATCCCAGTCTCGATCCATGTCAACTCAACAGACACCTTCGGAGATACCTGTAGAGTACCTTTATAGTCACCCAGTTTCGTTGCGACGTTTGGCACACACAAAGCACTCCTACGGTGTCAGTGAGTTACATGATCTCATGGTCATAGGAACTTATACTTGACATGCAGAAAACTATAGCGATAACTGTTACGATCAAAAGCTATGTTTAACGTTTGGGTCTCGTCCATCACATCATTCTCCTAATGATGTGATCCCGTTATCAAATGACAACTCATGTCTATGACCTGGAAACCGCGGTCATCTTTGATCAACGAGCTAGTCCTGAAGAGGCTTACTAGGGACACAAAGTTTGTCTTATTTATCCACACATGTATTTGAGTTTCCAATCAATACAGTTATAGCATGGATAATAAACGATTATCATGAACAAGGAAATATAATAATAACTCTTTTATTATTGCCTCTAGGGCATATTTCCAACACCCCTAGCTCCTAGGCCCTTCCCCTACCTCCAACCACCGAATCCCCCTCGAAATCCGTGCCACCAACAGCCTCCAACCGCCCCCTCATATTCTGGCGCCAGCCAATGCAGCGCCGCCACTTGGCGCGCCCTGGTTGGTCAGCCACCGGCTAGCCACTGCCCCGGGCCAACGGTAGGACGCAACGTCACCCAGCGCCCTGCCTCCCTCCTCCCACTTCGCGCAGGCCCTCACGGCCCAGATCGGGGCCCGCCGCCCGCCGCCACCGTTGGAGCTCCAGCCCAAGCTCCCGCGCCTACCACTCAGCTCCACCGCCGCCTCAGCCTCACCGGAACGCCGCCAACCGTCGGCCTCGAGCCCCGCCCCCGACGACCTCCGCCTCCAGGCCAGACCCCGCCGCCTCGCTCCTCCTTCCTCTGCCCATCTTCCGCTCCTCTCACTGCCTCTCTCTCTCACAGGATCTCGTCGCCGCCAGAGTTCCCTCGACGCCGCCCCGTGATGATCCGCCGCGGGATCCGGTCGGAATGGATCCGGAGCGGCCGGATCTGGCCATCCCCTGCGCTGCTGGCCTCTCTGTCGTCCTTGGGGCCCTCGCCGGAGTAGAGGAGCGCTGTCGCCCTCGTGCCTCGTCCTCGTCCCCGCGAGGAGGACGACCAGCCTGCCTCCTGTGCACGTGGGCCCGGCCCAGTCCGCCTCCTCGGGCCGGCCCAGTCGCACCGGCCCATCTGCCCCGCCCCGGCCTACCTCTCCTCCAACTGGGCCAGGCCCATGGTGAGCGCCCTAAGCTCCGCCCTGTGCGTCGTTTAGTTTTTCGCGCTCGTTTTTTTCCAGAATATGGCTAAGTACCCAGAAAAACTGTTTCATGATGCATTGTTGTGAGTGTAATAACTTTTTGTATGATGGTCCGATTTGAGCAAATGACATGTCCAAATGTTCGTTGCGATATGATCTTCGTATTATTGTACTGTGGCATGCTTGTTTGAGTTTATCTTGATGCCCTAATCATCGTTGCAAAAGTGCTATATGTTTTAAACTACTGAAAACTGTTGTTATGTTAGCATGTTTGTGATGTGATAAGTTTGTGCATGTTGGTCCAAATGGAGTGAATGATATGTCAAAATGTTCATTGTGAAGTGCTCTACATGTTGGTTACTGTAGCATTCATGTTAGGTGCCATATTGCCATGTTGATCTCTATTGCAAAAGTGCATGTGGTTGTTAAGTGCTGAAACTTGTTATGAGATGATGTTTTGTCTTGTTCATAGCTATTGGTGTGTTTGTCTTTTATGCCGCATGTCAATATGTTTTAGAAGCACAATCATGCCATCTTTGCTGTGGTGCAATCCACTTTTCATGATATGCCTTGTGCTGTTTGCAACCAGCTTGTAAAGTAGCCTACTCATTGTTGTTGTTTTCTATGACTTGTTAAAAACTGCTAAGTCTAAAACTGTTAAACCTGATGCCATGTTTGCTTGATGCCCCACTCAAATCCTTGCATGTTTTAGTATGTCCAATGATCATATCTTATTGTCCATGTTATGCTCTATCCATCCATGCCCTTGTTTGCATATATGACCTGCTATAGCTTATTTATTTCTTGCTCTCAAGTTGCTATAAAATGTTTTTGTCAGCCTGTTATCAGCAAGTTCAGTTTTGCCAGGTGAATTGCTAGTGATCTATGCATCCTATGACCTTGTTCTTGCCATGAGTAGGTTCATAAACATGTCTTCTTGTTGTTGGTTATCTTCTTATGCCATGCTATGCTTTGAGTTGAGTTGCACAAGCTTGCAAACATGCCTACTTGTTGTAATTTCTGCCATGCCTAGTAATTTTCACTAAGTCCGAGAAATCTGTAAACTTATTGAATCTTGCCATGCTAGTTTAATTGTGTTCCAGCAAGTTTTTGGGTGTGCTCTGAGTTCACGCTTGTTGAGAATCATGTCTATTTCACATCCATGCCTTTTGATATCATGTTTGGGTGTTGTAGCATAAATATACCTTGCTCCAAAGTTGATATGTTGCTGTTTTTGGACAGCTTGTTGCTATATCTTGTTTCGTGTGTATGTGATGAACCGTTGCTCCGTTTTGAGCGTGCTCTATATGAAACTTGTGTGTTTTTGCATGTAGTTGCATTTTATCATGTTGTTTACATGCTTGGAATGTGTTTGCTTGTTGTTCGGAGGCATCTTGCATAATTGCCATGCTTGTCTTGTTTTGCTCATATCTTCTAGGCCGTAACTCCAAATTAAATGAACTTGACATGTAACTTGACTAGAATTCCGAGTAGATCATCATGGTGCATGTTAACTTGCTGTTTAACAACTTGAACTTAATGTTTGTTCAGATCTGGAACAATTTCGAAATGTGCATATGAGGACGTACTGGAGTTGTTATATGTTGTTTCCGGCCTCATTTAAACTTGTTGGGTGATGTTGTTCTTGTTTGCTTCATCCCTTGCCATGTATTGCATCATATAGACTTGTCTTGCATCGTACTTAGTTGATCATCTTGTCATGTTTTTTAGTGGTGTGTTTACCTTGTTGTCTGCTTCTTCTCGCTAGTTCATACTCCGTTGCGTTCGTGAGGATTCATTCGTCTACACTTGGTTCGACTTCGCGGCTTCTTCTTCATCTACTTCATGGACTTGTTCTTCTTCCTTACAGGATCTCAGGCAAGATGACCATCACCTTGGATACCTTTACTATCATTGCCATGCTAGTTGTCTCGATGCTACCGTTATGTCACGCTACCCATCATTTTTGTCAGCCTCTCCTTGATGCCATGAAACCTCTAACCTTTGACACCTTCCTAGCAAAACGTTGTTTTGGTATGTTACCCGCTTGCTCAGCCCCTCTTATAGTGTTGCTAGTTGCAGGTGAAGATGAAGATTGTTCCATGTTGGAACTTGTTGTTGGAATATCACAATATATCTTATATATATTAACACACCTATATACTTGGCAATGGGTGGAAGGCTTGGCCTTTTGCTTAGTGTTTTGTTCCACTCATGCCACCTTAGGAGCCGATAAACCAGCGTTATGTTCCTTGATTTTGCGTTCCTAACGCGGTTGGGTATATGGGGACCCCTTGACAGTTCGTCTTTGAATAAAACTCCTCCAGCAAGGCCCAACATTGGTTTTATTTGCAACATAATAAAAACTTTAATTAATTAGTTGCATAGGGAGTTAGCGCTACCCGAGGATTCTTCTACATATAGGGGGGCCAGTGTTGATGGTGTTGGTCCCAAACGGGGAGACTGCGGGGCCGTCACTAGGAAACTCGAGGTATCTGGCTCCCGTAGGATCACCTATCCGGACGTGGCCTGAGACGAGATACGCGCGGCTACTATCAGGGTGTCAGCACGCTGGGAGGTCTTGCTGGACTTGTTTTACCATTGTCGAAATGTCTTGTGCACCGGGATACCGAGCCTGATCGGATTGTCCCTAAGATAAGGGGTAATATTATTATTATCTCTACTAATCGTGAGAGCAAGTGATGGGCTAAGTTGGGACACCCCTGCAGGGTTATGATCTTTCGAAAGCCGTGCCCGCAGTTATGTGGCAGATTTGAATTTGTTAATGTCCGGTTGTAGAAAACTTGACACAGGATCCGAGTAAAATACACGAACCGCGTGAGTAACCGTGATTGTCTCTTTTCATTTTGAGAAGAGAACACGGTGGGGTTATGTTTGACTCGTAGGTAGTTCAGGATCTTTAGCGATCACTACTAGTCTGCGACCGCTTGCGTAGATGCTCATCTTATTCTGGTACTCGTAAGTTAGCCACCATATTTTGCTTAGTCGCTGCTGCAACCTCACCACTTAACCTCTTCCTACCCATTAAGCTTTGCTAGTCTTGATACCCATGGTTATGGGATTGCTAAGTCCTCGTGGCTCACAGATACTACAACAACAGTTGCAGGTGCTGGTTTCCGATGACTTGACGCTAGAGCGATGTCCTTTGTGTTGGAGCTCTTTCTTCTTCTTCTTCGTTAGTCTTGGGTTAGGTTCCGGGTCGGCAGCCTGGGATAGCAGATGGATGTCGTTGTGTTTTTCATGTTTGCATCTGTAGCCGGATGCCTTGTATTGATGATGTTGTATTCATGTGACTTGTATGAATTGTATGTATCCCCATGTATTTATGTAATGGTACGATGTAATGATATCCATCTTGCTATGCGCCCGCAATGCGGTTGTGCCCCAATCACGGGTGTGTCACGTGATCGGGATAGAATCGCATCTTGGGCCTGACACTCTTCTTCCTTCTTCTCTTCCCCTTCCTTTCCTACACCTAGTAGGAATAGAAAGGGGATTCCTATTCCTACTAGGAGTAGGAATCCTACTCCCTTGGCGCGCCCTAGCCTGGCCGCACCTCCCCCTTGCTCCTTTATATACAGGGGCAGGGGGGCACCCAAAGACACAGAAGAAACATTGTTCTAGCCGTGTGCAGTGCCCCCCTCCACAAAAACACACCTCGGTCATACCGTTGCAGTGCTTAGGTGAAGCCCTGCGCCGGTAGCTTCATCATATCCGTCACCACGCCGTCGTGCTGACGAAACTCTCCCGTGAAGCTCAACTGGATCAAGAGCTCGTGGGACATCATCAAGCTGAACGTGTGCTGACCGCGGAAGGTGTCGTACGTTCGGTGCTTGATCGGTTGAATCGCGAAGAAGTTCGACGACATCAACCGCGTCACTAGACGCTTCCGCTTTCGGTCTACGAGGGTACGTAGACACACTCTCCCCTCTCGTTCCTATACATCTGGTAGATAGATCTTGCGTGATCGTAGGAATTTTTTTGAAATACTACGTTCCCCAACACGGACGCATAAGAAGCAAACAGAGACGAACGAAGAAGGGCAAATAAAACGACAAAGGTGAAGTGGGGGAGAGGAAAATGAGAGGCAAATAGCAAATAATGTAATGCGGGGGATAAAAGTTTGTGATGGGTACTTGGTATGTGATACGTCTCCAACGTATCTATAATTTTTGATTGTTCCATGCTATTATTTATGATGTCTTGGATGTTTAATGGGCTTTGTCATACACTTTTATATCATTTTTGGGACTAACCTACTAACCCAAAGGCCCAGTCTAGATTGCTGTTTTTTGCCTGTTTCAGGGTTTTGCAGAAAATGAATATCAAACGAAATTAAACCTTCGGGAGAGATATTTTTGGAGAAAATCACGCACGGGAGACTTTAGAACCACGGAATAGGGGCCACGGAGTGTCCACGAGGGTGGGGGGGGGCGCCCCCTGCCTCGTGGGCCCCTCGTGAGCCCCTCGGTGTCCTTCTTCCTCCTATATAAGCCTACGTACTCCGAAACCATCAAAAACAGAGAGAAAACCCTAATTCCACCGCCGTAACCTTCTGTTCCCGTGAGGTCCCATCTTGATGCCTATTCTAGAGCTCCACCGGAGGGGGGATCCATCACGGAGTGCTTCTACATCATCGCCCTCACCATGAGTTGTGAGTAGTTTACCATAGACCTTCGGGTCCATAGCTAGTATCTAGATGGCTTCTTCTCTCTCTCTGGATCTCAATACAAAGTTCTCCTTGGTCTTCGAGGAGATCTATTCGATGTAATCTCTTTTTGCGGTGTGTTTGTCGAGATTCGATTAATTGTGGGTTTGTGATCAAGATTATCTATGAGAAATATTTGGTTCTTTTCTGAACTCTTTATGTGTGCTCATAATATCCTTGCAAGTCTCTTCGAATTATTGGTTTGGTTTGGCCTACTAGATCTATAGTTCTTGCAATGGGAGAAGTGCTTGGCTTTGGGTTCAATCTTCCGGTGTCCTCTCCCCGTGACAGTAGGGGCAGCAAGGCACGTATTGTATTGTTGCCATCGAGGATAAAAATATGGGGTTTATATCATATTGCTTGACTTTATCCCTCTACATCATGTTATCTTGCTTAAGGCGTTACTCTGTTCTTATGAACTCAATACACTAGATGCATGCTGGATAGCGATCGATGTGTGGAGTAATAGTAGTAGATGCAGGCAGGAGTCGGTCTACTTGTCTCGGACGTGATGCCTATATACAATGATCATGCCTAGATAGTCTCATAATTATCCGCTTTTCTATCAATTGCTCGACAGTAATTTGTTTACCCGCCGTAGAATATCGCTATCATGAGAGAAGCCACTAGAGAACACTATGGCCCCCGGGTCTATTCTCAACATATCAATCTACATCTACTTCACTTTTTCCGCTTTTACTTTCTGTTCTTATAAACAAAAATACCAAAAATATAAACTATCATCTCTATCAGATCTCACTTTCGTAAGTGACCGTAAAGGGATTGACAACCCCTTATCGCGTTGGCTGCGAAGTTCTTATTTGTTTGTGCAGGTGCGAGGGACTCGCGCGTGGTCTCCTACTGGATTGATACCTTGGTTCTCAAAAACCGAGGGAAAAACTTACGCTACTATGCTGCATTTCCCTTTCCTCTTCGAGGGAATACAACACAAGCTCGAGAAGTAGTAAGAAGAATTTCTGGCGCCGTTGCCGGGGAGGCTTATGCAAAAGTCATATACCAAGTACCTATCACAAACCTAATCCTTCGCATTAAATTTTTTGCCTCTTATTTTCCTCTCCCTCACTTCACCCTTGTCGTTTTATTTGCCCTTCTTCTGCCGTGTGTTTATCGTTCGCATGCTTCTTGTTTGCTTGTGTGTGTTGGATTGCTTGCTTGTCACTATGGCTCAGAACAATACCAAATTGTGTGACTTCTCCAATACCAACAAAAATGATTTTATTAGCACTCTGATTGCTCCTATTACCGATGCTGAATCTTGTGAGATCAATGCTACTTTGTTGAATCTTGTTATGAAAGATCAATTCTCCGGCCTTCCTAGTGAAGATGCCGCTACCCATCTGAACAACTTTGTTGATTTGTGTGATATGCAAAAGAAAAGGGATACGGATAACGATATTGTTAAATTGAAGTTATTTCAGATTCACTTAGAGATCGTGCTAAAACTTGTTTTTCCTCTTTGCCTAGGAATAGTATTGATTTGTGGAATAAGTGCAAAGATGCTTTTATCTCTAAGTATTTCCCTCCTGCTAAGATCATCTCTCTTAGAAACGATATTATGAACTTTAAGCAACTAGATCATGAGCATGTTGCACAAGCTTGGGAGAGAATGAAACTAATGATACGTAATTGCCTTACACATGGTTTGAATCTATGGATGATTATTCAGAACTTTTATGCTGGCTTGAATTTTGCTTCTAGAAATCTTGTAGATTCGGCCGTAGGAGGCACTTTCATGGAAACTACCTTAGGAGAAGCTACCAAACTCCTAGATAATATTATGGTTAATTATTCTCAATGGCACACCGAAAGATCTACTATTAAAAAAGTGCATGACATTGAAGAAATTAGTGTTTTAAGTGGAAAGATGGATGAACTTATGAAATTATTTACTGCTAAGGGTGCTTCTTCTGATCCTAATGATATGCCTTTGTCCACTTTGATTGAAAATAACAATGAATCTTTGGATGTGAATTTTGTTGGTAGGAATAATTTTGGTAACAATGCTTATAGAGGGAATTTTAATCCTAGGCCTTTTCCTAGTAATTCCTCTAATGATTATGGTAATTCCTACAACAACTCTTATGGAAAGTTGCCTTCTGAATTTGAAACTAGTGTTAAGGAGTTTATGATCTCGCAAATGAGTTTCAATGCTATGCTTGAAGAGAAATTGCTTAAGATTGATGAATTGGCTAGAAGTGTGGATAGAATTACTCTTGATGTTGATTCTTTGAAAGTTAGATCTATCCCACCTAAGCATGATATCAATGAGTCTCTCAAAGCCATGAGAATTTCCATTGATGAATGCAAAGAAAGAACCGCTAGGATGCGTGCTAAAAGAGAGAATTATATTAGAGCGTGTTCTTCTAGTTATCATGAAAATAAAGATGAAGATCTAAAAGTTATTGATGTGTCTTCTATTAGATCCTTGTTTTCTAGTATAAATCTTGATGAAGATAGGATTGGAGATGATTCTGCTTTAAGGTGTCCCAATGATTCAGAGATGTTAGATCTTGATGCTAAAATTGTTAAAAGTGGGAGTGAAGAGATTAAAACTTTGCATAGTGATGAACCCACTACTTTGGATTTCAAGGGATAAAATTATGATAATTGCTCTTTGATTGATTGTATTTCCTTGTTGCAATCCATACTAAATTCTCCGCATGCTTATAGTCAAAATAAAGCTTTCACCAAACACATAGTTGATGCTTTGATGCAATATTATGAAGAAAAACTTGAGTTGGAAGTTTATATCCCTAGAAAGCTTTATGATGAGTGGGAACCTACTATCAAAATAAAAATAAAAGATCATGAGTGATATGCTTTGTGTGATTTGGGTGCAAGTGTCTCCACTATCCCAAAAACTTTGTGTGATTTGCTAGGGTTCCATGAACTTGATGATTGTTCTTTAAATTTGCATCTTGCGGATTCCACTATTATGAAACCTATGGGAAGAATTAATGATGTTCTTATTATTGCCAATAGGAATTATGTGCCCGTAGATTTCATTGTTCTTCATATAGATTGCAATCCTTCATGTCCTATTATTCTTGGTAGACCTTTCCTTAGAATGATTGGTGCAATTATTGATATGAAGGAAGGAAATATTAGATTCCAATTTCCATTAAGGAAAGGCATGGAACACTTTCCTATAAAGAAAATCAAATTACCATATGAATCTATTATGAGAGCCACTTATGGATTGCCTTCCAAAGATGGCAATACCTAGATCTATCTTGTATCGTGCCTAGCTAGGGGCGTAAAACGATAACACTTGTTGGGAGGCAACCCAATTTTATATTTTTTTGTTTTTGCTGCTGTTAGGGAATAAATATTGCATCTAGCTTCTGTTTAGATGTGGTTTCATGTTTAGTTTAATGTTTGTGCCAAGTAGAACCTTTGGGAAGACTTGGGTGAAGTTTATGTGATCTTGCTGTGAAAAACAGAATCGTTAGCGCACGCTAGAATGGTCATCAGATTTTACTGGAGTGTTCTATTTAGTTGATTATTTTTGCCGATAATTAATAGACAAATTCCTCACGTTTACCTATTTAGTTTGAATTTTTTGGAGTTACAGAAGTATGCGTAACCTGCAGATTACTACAGACTGTTCTGTTTTTGACAGATTCTGTTTTTTGTGTGTTGTTTGCTTATTTCAATGCATCTATGAGTAATATTGTGAAGTATGAACCATAGAGAAGTTGGAATACAGTAGGTTTGACACCAATATAAACAAAGAATGAATTCATTACAGTACCTTTGAGTAATTATTTGTTTTCCTATACTAACGGAGCTCACGAGAATTTTTGTCTAAGTTTTGTGTTGTGAAGTTTTCAAGTTTTGAGTATTGAGTATTGCTGTGATGGACTATGGAACAAAGAGTAGCAAGGGCCTAAGCTTGGGGATTCCCATGGCACCCCAAGTAAAATTCAAGGACAATCAAAAGCCTAAGCTTGGGGATGCACCGGGAAGGCATCCCCTTTTTCGTCTTCATCCATCGGTAACTATACTTGGAGCTATATTTTTATTCACCACATAATATGTGTTTTGCTTGGAGCGTCTTGTATAATTTGAGTATTTGCTTGTTAGTTTGCCACAATTATCCTTGCTGGACACACCTATTTGAGAGTGTTAATTATGGCCTAGGAATTGTTAGAACACTCTATGTGCTTCACTTATATATTTTGAGTTCAATAGTTTTTGCTCTAGTGCTTCACTTATATCTTTTAGAGCACGGTGGTGATAATATTTTGAAGAAATTTTTGAACTCTCATGCTTCACTTATATCCTTTTGAGAGTCTATTAAAACTTCATGGTAATGTGTTTAGGCTATAAAACTAGTCTTCACATGATAGACATCCAACATCAATGTAGTAAAAACTTTCACACCAAGTGCATTGAATATGATGAGATGCTTGATGCTTGATAATTGTTTTGAGATATGAGGGTAGTGATATTAGAGTCATGCTAGTGGAGTTATTATGAAATTGAGAAATACTTGTGTTAAGGTTAGTGATTCCCGTAGCATGCACGTATGGTGAACCGCTACGTGACGAAGTTAGAGCATGAGGTATTTGTAAAGTGCCGACCTTTGTGTGTAGGTCGGGGGCGCACGATGGTTAACTCCTACCAACCTCCCCCCTTGGAGCATGCGTTGATTGCTTTGTTTTGATGACTCGTAGATTTTTGCAATAAGTATATGAGTTCTTATGACTAATGTTGGGTCCATGGATTATACGCACTCTCACCCTTCCTCCATTGCTAGCCTCTCTTGTACCGCGCAACTTTCGCCGGTACCATACACCACTATATATCCTTCCTCAAAACAGCCACCATATTATACCTCAAAACAACCACCATACCTACCTATCATGGCATTTCCATAGCCATTCCGAGATATATTTCCATGCAACTTTCCACCGTTCCGTTCATATGACACGCATCATATTGTCATATTGCCATTGCATGATCATGTAGTTGACATCGTATTTGTGGCAAGGCCACCATGCATAACTTTTCATACATGTCACTCTTGTTACATTGCACACCCTGGTACACCGCCGGAGGCATTCATATAGAGTCATACTTTGTTGTAGTATCGAGTTGTAATGAAAGTGTGATGATCATCATTATTAGAGCATTGTCCCATGGGAGGAAAGGCTAAATCAATAAAGCCCCTCCGCAAAAAAAAGAAAAAAAGAAAGGCCAAAGAAAAAACAAAGAACAAAAAAAAAAGAAAAGAAAAGAAAAGAAAAAGGGACAATTGCTACTATCTTTTTTTCACACTTGAGCTTCAAAGTAGCACCATGTTCTTCATTGTAGAGAGTCTCATGCTTAGTCACTTTTATATACTAGTGGGAATTTTCGTTATAGAAATTGGCTTGTATATTCCAACGATGGGCTTCCTCAAATGCCCTAGGTCTTCGTGAGCAAGCAAGTTGGATGCACACCCACTAGTTTCTTTTGTTGAGCTTTCATACATATTTAGCTCTAGTGCATCCGTCGCATGGCAATCCCTACTAACTCACATTAATATCTATTGATGGGCATCTCCATAGCCCGTTGATACGCCTAGTTTATGTGAGACTATCTCCCTCCTCTTTGTCTTCTCCACAACCACCTCTCTATTCCACCCATAGTGCTATGTCCATGGCTCACGCTCATGTATTGTGTGAAAGTTGAAAGGTTTGAAAGAATAGAGTATGAAAACAAGTGCTTGGCTGAAATCGGGGTTGTGCATGATATGAATATTTTGTGTGATGAAGAGGGAGCATAGCCAGACTATATGATTTTGTAGGGATAACTTTCTTTAGCCATAGTATTTTGAGAAGACATGATTGCTTTGTTAGTATGCCTGAAGTACTATTATTTCTTATGTCAATATAGACTTTTATCTTGAATCTTTCAGATCTGAACATTCATGCCACAATTAAGATAATTACATTGAAAAACCATGTTTGGTTATCATTCCACATCAAAAATTCTATTTTTTATCATTTACCTACTCGAGGACGAGCAGGAATTAAGCTTGGGGATGCTTGATACGTCACCAATGTATCTATAATTTTTTATTGTTCCATGCTATTATTTATGATGTCTTGGATGTTTAATGGGCTTTGCCATACACTTTTATATCATTTCTGGGACTAACCTGCTAACCCAAAGGCCCAGTCCAGATTGCTGTTTTTTTGCCTATTTCAGGGTTTTGCAGAAAATGAATATCAAACGGAGTCCAAACGGAATGAAACCTTCGGGAGAGATATTTTTGGAGAAAATCACGCACGGGAGACTTGAGAACCACGGAGTAAGGGCCACGGGGTGTCCACGAGGGTGGGGGGCGCGCCCCCCTTCCCAGGGCGTGCCCCCTGCCTCATGAGCCCCCCGGTGTCCTCCTTCCTCTTATATAAGCCTACGTACCCCGAAACCATCAAAAACAGAGAGAAAACCCTAATTCCACAGCCGTAACCTTCTGTTCCCGTGAGGTCCCATCTTGGAGCATGTTCCGAAGCTCCGCCGGAGGGTGGATCCATCATGGAGTGCTTCTACATCACCATCATCGCCCTCACCATGAGTTGTGAGTAGTTTACCACAGACCTTCGGGTCCATAGCTAGTATCTAGATGGCTTCTTCTCTCTCTCTAGATCTCAATACAAAGTTCTCCTCGGTCTTCCAGGAGATCTATTCGATGAAATCTCTTTTTGCGGTGTGTTTGTCGAGATCCGATGAATTGTGGGTTTATGATCAAGATTATCTATTAGAAATATTTGGTTCTTTTCTGAACTCTTTATGTGTGCTCATAATATCCTCGCAAGTCCCTTCGAATTATTGGTTTGGTTTGGCCTACTAGATCTATAGTTCTTGCAATGGGAGAAGTGCTTGGCTTTGGGTTCAATCTTGCGGTGTCCTTTCCCAGTGACAGTAGGGGCAGCAAGGCACGTATTGTATTGTTGCCATCGAGCATAAAAAGATGGGGTTTATATCATATTGCTTGAGTTTATGCCTCTACATCATGTCATCTTGCTTAAGGCGTTACTCTGTTCTTATGAACTCAATACACTAGATGCATGCTGGATAGCGGTCGATGTGTGGAGTAATAGTAGTAGATGCAGGCAGGAGTCGGTCTACTTGTCTCAGACGTGATGCCTATATACAATGATCATGACTAGATAGTCTCATAATTATCCGCTTTTCTATCAATTGCTCGACAGTAATTTGTTTACCCGTCGTAGAATATCGCTATCATGAGAGAAGCCACTAGAGAACACTATGGCCCTCGGGTCTATTCTCAACATATCAATCTAAATCTACTTTACATTTTCCGCTTTTACTTTCTGTTCTTATAAACAAAAATACCAAAAATATAAACTATCATCTCTATCAGATCTCAGTTTCGTAAGTGACCGTAAAGGGATTGACAACCCCTTATCTCATTGGTTGTAAAGTTCTTATTTGTTTGTCCAGGTGCGAGGGACTCGCGCGTGGTCTCCTACTGGATTGATACCTTGGTTCTCAAAAACTAAGGGAAATACTTACGCTATTGTGCTGCATCTCCCTTTCCTCTTCGAGGGAATACAACGCAAGCTCGAGAAGTAGCAGTATGTCTTGACTTGTGCGTAGATCTCCCCAGCAACGGTGCCAGAAATCCTTCTTGCTACCTCTTGAGCATGCGTTGTTTTTCCCTTGAAGAGGAAAGGGTGATGCAGCAAAGTAGCGTAAGTATTTCCCTCGGTTTTTTAGAACCAAGGTATCAATCTAGTAGGAGACTGCATGCAAATCCCTAGTACCTGCACAAACAATTACGAACCTTGCAACCAATGCGATAAAGGGGTTGTCAATCCCTTCACGGCCACTTGCAAAAGTGAGATCTAATAGAGATAATAAGATAAATATTTTTGGTAGTTTTGTTGTATAGACTGAAAAGTAAATATTGCGAAATAAACTATGATAAAAATATCTAGTTGACTAGAGATTAATATGATGGAAAATAGACCCGAGGGCCATAGGTTTCACTAGTGGCTTCTCTCAAGATAGCAAATGTTACGGTGGGTAAACAAATTACTGTCGAGCAATTGATAGAAAAGCGCTTAGTTATGAGAATATCTAGGCATGATCATGTATATAGGCATCACGTCCGTGACAAGTAGACCGAAACGATTCTGCATCAACTACTATTACTCCACACATCGACCGCTATCCAGCATGCATCTAGAGTATTAAGTTCATAAGAATAGAGTAACACATTAAGCAAGATGAAATAATGTAGAGAGATAAACTCATGCAATATGACATAAACCCCATCTTTTTATCCACGATGGCAACAATACAATATGTGCCTTGCTGCCCCTTCTATCACTGGGAAAGGACACCGCAAGACCGAATGCAAAGCTAAGCAGTTCTCCCATTGCAAGAAAGATCAATCTAGTAGGCCAAACCAAACTGATAATTCGAAGAGACTTGCAAAGATATTAAATCATACATATAAGAATTAAGAGAAGAACCAAATATTGTTCATAGATAATCTTGATCATAAACCCACAATTCATCGGATTTTGACAAACACACCGCAAAAAGTATTACATCGAATAGATCTCCCAGAAGATCAAGGAGAAATTTGTATTGAGATACAAAGAGGGAGAAGAAGCCATCTAGCTAATAACTATGGATCCGGAGGTCTGTGGTAAACTACTCACACATCATCGGAGAGGCTATGGTGTTGATGTAGAAGCCCTCCGTGATCGATTCCCCCTCTAGCGGAGCTCCAAAAAAGGCCCCAAGATGGGATCTCACGGGTACATAAGGTTGCCGCAGTGGAAATAGGGTTTCGTGGTGCTCTCGGATGTTTTCAGGGTATATGAGTATATATAGGAGGAAGAGGTACGTCGGTGGAGCTATGAGGGGCCCACGAGGGTGGGGGCACGCCTACCCCACTTGGGCGCGCCCTCCCACCTCATGGCTTCCCAGACTTGTACTCCAAGTCTCCCGGATTGCGTTTTTTACAAAAACGATCCTCGCTAAGGTTTCATCCCGTTTGGACTCCGTTGGATATCCCTTTTCTGCGAAACACTGAAATAGGCAAAAACAGCAATTTGCACTGGGCCTTTGGTTAGTAGGTTAGTCCCAAAAATAATATAAAAGTGCATATTAAAGCCCACTAAACATCCAAAACAGATAATATAATAGCATGGAACAATAAAAAATTATAGATATGTTGGAGACGTATCAACGGCTGGTCCGAAATAACGGGTACCGTCGATACCAACAACAATCCCGGGGGAGCTTTGTTTATTTATATTTTGATTTGAGCATGGGACTCGGCATCCCGGTTACCGACCATTTTCTCGTGAATGATGAGAGGAGTCCACTCATCGTGAGAATAACCCACCTAGCATGGAAGATATAGACAACCCTAGTTGATACATGAGCTATTCGAGCATACAGAACAGAATGTCATTTGAAGGTTTAGAGTTTGGCACATACAAATTTACTTGGAACGGCAGGTAAATACCGCATATAGGCAGGTATGGTGGACTCATATGGAATAACTTTGGTTTTTATGGAAGTGGATGCATAAGCAGTATTCCCGCTTAGTACAAGTGAAGGCTACAAAGAGACTGGGAAGCGACCAGCTAGAGAGCGACAACAGTCATGAACATGCATTAAGATTAATCAACAATGAGTGCAAGCATGAGTAGGATATAAATCACCATGAACGTAAATATCGTGGAGGCTATGTTGATTTTGTTTCAACTACATGCGTGAACATGTGCCAAGTCAAACCACTTGAATCGTTCAAAGGAGGATACCACCCTATCGTACCACATCGCAACCATTTTAATAGCATGTTGGCATGCAAGGTAAACTATTATAAACTCCTAGCTAATTAAGTATGGCATGAGCAACTATAATCACTAATTGTCATTGCAAACATGTTTCATTCATAGTAGGCTAAATCAGGAATGATGAACTAATCATATTTACAAAAACAAGATAGGTCGAGTTCATACCAACTTCTCTCATCTCAATCAGTCCATCATATATCGTCATTATTGCCTTTCACTCGCAAGACCGAACGGTGTGGATAATAATAATAATAGTGTACGTGCATTGGACTAAGCTGGAATCTGTAAGCATTTAATACGTGGGAGAAGACAAGGTAATATGGCTCTTGGTTAAATCAACAATAATGCATATGAGAGCCACTCAACATTTTCATCATGGTCTTCTCCTCTCTACCCCCAAAGAAAAGAAAAGAAATAAAACTATTTACACGGGAAAGCTCCCAACAAGCAAAAGAAGAACGAGAAATATTTTTGGGTTTTCTTTTAATTACTACTACTACAAGCATGGAAAGTCAACTAGCTAAAAGCTACAACTAATTTTTTTGATTTTTCTTAAGGTTTTTCAGGCACACAAGAAGAAGGCTTAGAAAAGAAAATAGACTAGCATGGATAAAACAATGAAAAAAGTATGAGCACCAACGACTGGCATGAGTGTGTGAACATGAATGTAATGTCGGTGAGAAATACGTACTCTCCCAAGCTTAGGCTTTTGGCCTAAGTTGGTCTATGGCCACTGCTGGCCTGGCGAATATCCAAAGTCGTAGTTGGGGTTGTATCACGATGCAGCGGCTATTGCCTGATGAGCTGCAGCTTGGAGACAAGCCGCCTCCGTCCTCTCCTTATACTCGTTCACCTCCTCCCTGGTTATAACACATTTCATTTTTGCCTGAAAGTTAAAGAAAGTAGGAGCAGGAAGGGCAACATGGACGGTGTGCAGTCTGACAAAGATTAGTCGGTACTGGAGGAATTGTTCATTCCTCTCAACAAACTGATGGCGAACCATAGCATTATAATCTAGATAAGCAGGAGGCAACTTCATATCATTTTCATGTATGGGTACACGAAGATAATTAGCCACACGAGTTGCATAAGTACCACCAAACAAATCTCCACTTAAACCGTTAAGATGTAACCTTCGTGCAACAATGGCCCCCTAGTTATATTGTTTATCACCTAATACCGCACTCTTGAGGACACTAAGATCTAGAACGCACATGTGGCAAGCCTCATCTTTACTGTTAATGCATCTACCAATGAAGAGAGCAAAGTAATGTATGGAAGGAAAATGAATGCTCCCTATGGTAGCTTGTGTGATTTCTCTAGATTCCCCCACAGTAATACTAGCTAGAAAGTCTTTATACTTAGATTTGCGAGGTTCATTAACATTGCCCCACTGCGGGAGCTTACAAGCAATATTAAAATCTTCTAGGTCCATGGTATAAGATTTGTCATAAAGATCAAATAAAATAGTGTGAGAATTGCGTGAGGATGTAAATTTAAATCTTCTCACAAAGGAATTAGTTAGGTAGTGGTACTGCGGGCACTTATCTGACATGAAGTCCTCAAGATAAGCATTACACACATACGTGTCAAATTCATCCTTAATGCCTGCCTGGACCATAAACTCTTCTGACAG
The DNA here is from genome assembly GCA_902687465.1 of Secale cereale. Lineage (NCBI taxonomy): Eukaryota > Viridiplantae > Streptophyta > Magnoliopsida > Poales > Poaceae > Secale > Secale cereale. The sequence continues at coordinate 567,071,664 of LR738714.1, read as the reverse complement.
CCATTCACAAGGTCGCACTTGAGCTTCCCTCGGTGGTTCATCATCCAGCTCACGTATCGCGAGCCTTGGTACTTGCTTCCTTGAGGAACCACCTTGGTAAATTTTCCTATGCATTTTTCTCTGAGAAATTTCAGAAATTTTAGTGACTCAAAATAAAAGTGAACCAAACTCAACAAGATTGATAGCAACTACTCCCATAGGTGCCTAGAGGCTATATCATGCATTAGAACTACTTTTGACCACATAAATTTGACATGTAAGCTCAAGAACAGGGTCACCAAAGTAGCAAAAATTTGGAATAAATAAAGCACTAGAACACAAATTAATTAGACCATTGGAGGAGTCACATACCGAAGAACAATCTGCCAAAACAGTTTTGTAAATGGAGCTTTGAGCAAGGAGATCAAAAATGGCAGCAAGATGAGCTAGAACACGGGTTTGAGCTATGGGAAGATTTTTTCTAGAGGAAGACGAATTGAGTCGGTGCTGGAATAAGTGGAGGGGGTCCACGTGGGGCCCATGAGGCAGGGGGTGCGCCTAGGGGGGTGGGCGTGCCCTGGACCCTCGTGGCAAGGAGGTGTGGCCCCCTGGTGTGTTCTCGGTGCCAATAATTCTTAAATATTCTACAAAAAAATCATGTTTCATTTTTGGGACATTTGGAGAACTTTTATTTTTGGGGTATTTTTATTGCAAGGATAATTCAGAAAACAGACAGAAAATATTGTTTTTGCTTTATTTAATCCAAATAACAGAAAGTAAAAAGAGGGTACATAGAGTTGTGCTTTCTAACTTCATCCATCTCATGCTCATCAAAAGGAATCCACTAACAAGGTTGATCAGGTCTTGTTAACAAACTCTTTCCGAATAACATGAAACCGGAGAATTTTTGAATAACACTAGGTTACCTCAACGGGGATATGTATGTCCCCAACAATAAGAATATCATATTTCTTCTTGACAGTAGGAAGAGGGAATTCAAAACCTCCAATAGTAATCGTTGAAAATTTTCCAATAGAATTGATACTGTGGACTTGAGGTTGTTTCCTCGGAAAATGTACCGTATGCTCATTACCGTTAACATGAATAGTGACATTGCCTTTGTTGAAGTCAATAACTGCCCCTACAGTATTCAAAAAGGGTCTACCAAGGATAATCGGCATACTATCGTCCTCGGGAATATCAAGAATAACAAAGTCTGTTAAAATAGTAACATTTGCAACCACAACAGGCACATCCTCACAAATACCGACAGGTATAGCAGTTGATTTATCGGCCATTTGCAAAGATATTTCAGTAGGTTTCAACTTATTCAAATCAAGTCTACGATATAAAGAGAGAGGCATAACACTAACACCGGCTCCAAGATCACATAAAGCAGTTTTAACATAGTTTCCTTTAATGGAGCATGGTATAGTTGGAACTCCTCAATCTCCTAGTTTCTTTGGTATCCCACCTTTAAAAGTATAATTGGCAAGCATTGTAGAAATGTCAACTTCGGGTATCTTTCTTTTATTGGTAACAATATCTTTCATATACTTAGCATAAGGATTCATTTTAAGCATATCAGTCAAACGCATACGCAAAAAGATAGGTCTAATCATTTCAGCAAAGGGCTCAAAATCCTCAACATCCTTTTTCTTGGATGGTTTAGGAGTAAAAGGCATGGGTTTCTCAACCCATGGTTCTCTTTCTTTACCGTGCTTCCTAGCAACGAAGTATCTTTTATCATAATGTTGATTCTTTGATTGTGGGTTATCAAGATCAACAGCGGGTTCAATCTCTACATCATCGTTATTGCTAGGTTGAGCATCATCATGCACATCATCATTAACATTATCACTAGGTTCATGTTTATTACCAGATTGTGTTTCAGCATCAGAAATAGAAATATCATTGGGATTCTCAGGTGTGTCAACAACAGGTTCACTAGAAGCATGCAAAGTCCTATCATTTTCTTTTTCTTCTTCCTAGAAGGACTAGGTGCATCAACATTAGTTCTCTGAGAATCTTGCTCGATTCTCTTAGGGGGGGGGCAGGATACAAAGGTTCCTGAGTCATTCTACCCCCTCTAGTCATAACTCTAACAACATTATCATTTTTCTTATTATGTAATTCATTGAGCAAATCATTTTGTGCTTTAAGCACTTGTTCTACCTGAGTGGTAACCATAGAAGCATGTTTACTAATGAGTTTAAGTTCACCTTTAACTCTAGACATATATTCACTCAAGTGTTCAATCATAAAAGTATTACATTTCACTTGTCTACCAACATAAGCATTGAAGTTTTCTTGTTTAACAATAAAATTATCTAACTCATCTAAGCATTGGCTAGCAGATTTATTACGAGGAATATCACCTTCATCAAATCTATAGAGAGAATTTACCTTTATGGTACGTCTCCAACGTGTCTATAATTTTTTATTGTTCCATGCTATTATTTATGAAGTCTTAGATGTTTAATGGGCTTTATCATTCACTTTTATATCATTTTTGGGACTAACCTACTAACCCAAAGGCCCAGTCCAGATTGCTGTTTTTTTGCCTATTTCAGGGTTTTGCAGAAAAGGAATATCAAACGGAGTCCAAACGGAATGAAACCTTCGCATGAGATATTTTTGGAGGAAATCACGCGAGATAAACTTCCGGGCCAAGCCAGAGGACAGGGGACCCACCCTCGAGGCTGGGGGGCGCGCCCCCCTTCCTAGGGCGCACCCCCTGCCTCGAGGGCAGGCCCGGTGGCCCCTGGTGCCCCTCTTCCTCCTATATATGCCAACGTACCCCAGAAACTCCATAGGCAGAGAGAAAACCCTAATTACACCGCCGTAGCTGCTGTTCCCGTGGAGATCCCATCTTGGAGCCTGTTCTGGGAGGGGGATCCATCACGGAGGACTTCATCATCATCATCATCGCCCTCACCATGAGTTGTGAGTAGTTTACCACAGACCTTCGGGTCCATAGCTAGTATCTAGATGGCTTCTTCTCTCTCTTCGGATCTCAATACAAAGTTCTCATCGATCTTCGAGGAGATCTATTCGATGTAATCTCTTTTTGCGGTGTGTTTGTCGAGATCCGATGAATTGTGAGTTTATGATCAAGGTTATCTATGAAAGATATTTGGTTCTTCTCTTAACTTTTTATGTGTGCTCATAATATCCTTGCAAGTCTCTTCGAATTATTGGTTTGGTTTGGCCTACTAGATCTATAGTTCTTGCAATGGGAGAAGTGCTTGGCTTTGGGTTCAATCTTGCAGTGTCCTTTCCCAATGACAGTAGGGGCACCAAGGCACGTATTGTATTGTTGCCATCGACGATAAAAAGATGGGGTTTTCATCATATTGCTTGATTTTATCCCTCTACATCATGTCATCTTGCTTAAGGCGTTACTCTGTTCGTATGAACTCAATACACTAGATGCATGCTGAATACCGGTCGATGTGTGGAGTAATAGTAGTAGATGTAGGCAGGAGTCGGTCTACTTGTCTCGGACATGATGCCTATATACAATGATCATGCCTAGATAGTCTCGTAATTATTCGCTTTTCTATCAATTGCTCGACAGTAATTTGTTTACCCGCCGTAGAATACCGCTATCATGAGAGAAGCCACTAGAGAAAACTATGGCCCCCGGGTCTATCTCTATCATATTACTTTCCCATCATCTAGCCAACTTCTGCCGCCGTTATTTATTTGCTTTCTTTACTTTCTGTTTCTATACCAAAAATACCAAAAATATAAACTATCATCTCTATAAGATCTCACTATCGTAAGTGGCCGTAAAGGGATTGACAACCCCTTATCGCGTTGGCTGCGAAGTTCTTATTTGTTTGTGCAGGTGCGAGGGACTGGCGCGTGGTCTCCTACTGGATTGATACCTTGGTTCTCAAAAACTGAGGGAAATACTTACGCTACTGTGCTGCATCTCCCTTTCCTCTTCGGGAATACAACGCAAGCTCAAGAGGTAGCACTTTACTACCTGTGTCGGGTTATTGAGACCATGTATTTCTTCAATAGGTGGTAAATTCTTAATATCTGTCGCTTTAATACCCTTTTCCTTCATAGATTTCTTTGCCTCTTGCATATCTTCAGGACTGAGAAATAGAATACCCCTTCCCTTTGGAGTTGGCTTAGGAGTTGGTTCAGGAAGTGTCCAATCATTATCATTACTCAACATATTATTCAATGGAAATTCATCTTGATCAACAGTTCTTTCCCTGAAAACACAACCAGCACAACTATCCAGGTGGTCTGTGGAAGCATCGGTTAGTCCATTATAAAAGATATCAAGTATTTCATTTTCTTGAGAGGATGATCAGGCAAAGCATTAAGTAATCGAAGAAGCCTCCCCTAAGCTTGTGGGAGACTCTCTTCTTCAATTTGCACAAAATTATATATTTCCCTTAAGAAAGCTGGTTTCTTATGAGCGGGGAAATCTTTAGCGGAAAAGTAATAAATCATGTCTTGGGGACTACGCACACAACCAGGATCAAGAGAATTAAACCATGTTTTAGCATCACCCTTTAATGAGAACGGAAATAACTTAAGGATATAGTAGTAACGAATTTTTTCCTCATGAGTGAATAGGGTGGCTATATCATTCAATTTAGTAAGATGTGCCACAGCAGTTTCAAATTCATAGCCATAAAAAGGATCAGATTCAACCAAAATGATTATCTCAGGATCGACAGAGAAATCATAATCCTTATCAGAAATACAGATACGTGAAGTAGCAAAAGCAGGGTCATATTTCATTCTAGCATTCAAAGACTTTTCTTTCAGCTTAGCTAATAGTTTCTTAAGATCATATCTATCTCTTCAAGCTAAAAGATCTCTAGCAGTTTCTTCATCCATAACATAACCCTCAGGCCCAACATGCAATTCATATCTAGGGGGTGAATCTTCATCATCACTTTCATCAATATTACCAGTTTCAATAATTTCATTCTCTCTAACCCTAGCAAGTTGTTCATCAAGAAATTCACCTAGTGGCATAGTATTATCATACATAGAATTAGTTTCATCATAAGCATCATGCATAGCAGAAAAGGCATCATCAATAACATGCGACATGTCAGAATTAATAGCAGGAGTAGGTGTCGCAAGTTTACTCATAACAGAAGGTGAATCAAGTGCAGAGCTAGATGGCAGTTCCTTACCTCCCCTCGTAGTTGAGGGAAAGATCTTGGTTTTTTCATCTCTCAAGTTCTTCATAGTGATCAACAGATATAAATCCCAAGTGACTCAAAGAATATAACTATGCTCCTCGACAACGGCGCCAGAAAATAGTCTTGATAACCCACAAGTATAGGGGGTCGCAATAGTTTTCGAGGGTAGAGTATTCAACCCAAATTTAGTGATTCAACACGAGGGGAGCCAAAGAATATTCTCAATTATTAGCAGTTGAGTTGTCAATTCAACCACACCTGGAAGACTTAATATCTGCAGCAAAGTATTTAGTAGCAAAGTAGTATGGAAGTAACGATAATGGTGGCAAAAGTAAGAGTAGCAGTTTTATGGCAATTGTAACAGTGGCAATGGAAAAGGAACTAAGAAAAGATCAATATGTGAAAAGCTCGTAGGCAATGGATCAGTGATGAATAATTATGTTGGATGCGATTCCTCATGCAACAGTTATAACATAGAGTGACACAGAACTAGCTCTAGTTCATCAATGTAATGTAGGCATGTATTCCGAATATAGTCATACGTGCTTATGGAAAAGAACTTGCATTACATCTTTTGTCCTACCCTCCCTTGGCAGCGGGGTCCTATTGGAAACTAAGGGATATTAAGGCCTCCTTTTAATAGAGTACCGGACCAAAGCATTAACACTTAGTGAATACATGAACTCCTCAAACTACGGTCATCATCAGGAGTGGTCCCATATTATTGTCACTTCGGGGTTGCCGGATCATAACACATAGTAGGTGACTATTGACTTGCAAGATAGGATCAAGAACTCACATATATTCATGAAAACATAATAGGTTCAGATCTGAAATCATGGCACTCGGGCCCTAGTGGCAAGCATTAAGCATAGCAAAGTCATAGCAACATCAATCGTAGAACATAATGGATACTAGGGATCAAACCCTAACAAAACTAACTTGATTAGATGGTAAATCTCATCCAATCCATCACCGTCCAGCAAGCCTACGATGAGATTACTCACGCACGGTGGTGAGCATCATGAAATTTGTGATGGAGGATGGTTGATGATGACGACGGCGACGGATTCCCCTCTCCGGAGCCTCGAAAAGACTCCAGATCAGCCCTCCCGAAGAAGATTAGGGCTTGGCGGCGGCTTCGTGTCGTAAAACGCGTTGAATCCTTCTTTCTTATTTTTTTCTCCCCGAACGTGAATATATAGAGTTGGAGTTGAGGTCGGTGGAGCCTCACGGGGCCCACGAGGCAGGGGCCCCCCCCCCCACCCTTGTGGACAAGGTGTGGGCCCCCTGGTGTTGATTCTTTCGCCAGTATTTTTTATAAATTCCAAAAATATTCTTCGTGAAGTTTCAGGTCACTCCGAGAACTTTTATTTCTGCACAAAAATAACACCATGGCAATTCTGCTGAAAACAGTGTCAGTCCGGGTTAGTTCCATTCAAATCATGCAAGTTAGAGTCCAAAACAAGGGCAAAAGTGTTTGGAAAAGTAGATACGTTGGAAACGTATCACCAGTGCACGCTGAGCTCCAGTGTATAGCTGTTCAACAAGAGTGTAAACAGCTTTAAGCTTCACAAGCATCTCCTGGTTAAGATTGCTGCTCTTGCGGCCTGCATAAGTCATAAATTAGTTAGAGGCAGTTTATACTATCAAAGGAAAGATTCACTTTTTATGATTAGCAAGGCGACTCACCAAAGATAGCTGAAACCATCTGGGATACACGGTGTTTTAAATCGGTGAGCTAAGTGGTCACCTCTTCAAGAGCCGCCACCGACTTTTCAGCTCATTTCGTCAAAGCAGTTTTTTCTTCAGCCCAAGCAGCTTTCTCCGTCTCAAAACTGGCCTTCAGTTTTTCCGTTTCAGCCACGCTAAATTGGAATTTTGATTCAACTTTCTAGGTCTCAGATTCTTGAAACTTCGGCCAGGTCTTTGCATCATTCAATTGTGATTGCAGTTCAGCAGTGGTATTCTGTATAAACAAAGAGTTACAAATACAATCATATCCGGGTTACAGGAATATAAGTCCCAAGCCTTTTGCAAGCAACAACACTTGGCACTTGGGGGCTAATGTCTGCCGAAACATTCTTCATGCACCAGTTCATATCAATAAAGTCCCAAGCACTTTGCAAGCAAGAATACTTGGCACTTGGGGGCTAATGCATATCACTTGCATCTTCTTATTCATTTATGATAACCCGGTGGTACTGTAAACAGTCATAGGCACTTTATGGAGGCTATACAGGCAAGCTCTATATATGCACAATGGTGAATAGGACCAACTCATTCATGCTGATTAAGCCGGCCCTTGGGGGCTACGGATACAATGTTCATCAAAATCTAGTTTCCTATAATGGTGAAAGCCGGCTTTGGAAGGATTCTATTAAAGTTGCTCATGTTTATTTTAAGTCTACATCATATTCAGTTCTATCATACCTAGTAGACTTGGGGGCTGGCAGCATGTACATAACTTAGTCAAGTTCATACCTCAAATTTTGTATGCATCTGCTTCACCATGTCAACTTCAAGATCACGGCTGGTGTGTACATGATTGAGATAGCCAGAAAGTACTTCGCTGCTGCTCAGTTGCGCATAGTGAGTGACGTGAAACCTCACTTTTCGCTTTTCAATAACTTCTTGTTCGGCAGAGTGCTTGGCCAAGACAGTTGGATTGCTCGGTTCTCTAAAGCCGGTGCCAGTGATCATCACATCTTCAATATGCTCTTCTGACGGTTTAGCTGGGCTTGACGATTCAGTGTTTGATACGTCTCCAACGTATCTATAATTTTTTATTATTCCACGCTATTATATTATCCTTCTAGGATGTTTTATGGGCTTTTATATACACTTTTATATGAGTTTTGGGACTAACCTATTAACCCAGAGTCCAGTGCCAGTTTCTTTTTTTTCCTTGTTTTTTAGTTTTATAGAAAAGGAATATAAAACGGAGTCCAATTGACGTGCCAATTTTTGATGATTTTTTATGGACCAAAAGAAGCCCCCGGAGTAAAAGAGTTGGGCCAGGAGAGTCACGGGCTTCCCACGAGGGTGGGGCGCGCCCACCCCCTGGGCACGTCCACTATCTCGTGAACTGCCCGGGGACCCCCCCCTCCCTGACTTGTGCCCTACGCACAAAAAATCCTATAAATACAGAAACCTCCAGAAAATAACCTACATCGGGAGTTCCACCACCGAAAGTCTCTGTTGCCACCGAAAACCAATCAAGACCCATTCTGGGACCCTGCCGGAGGGGGAATCCCTCTCCGGTGGCCATCTTCATCATCCCGACGCTCTCCATGACGAGGGGCAAGTAGTTCACCCTCGGGGCTGAGGGTATGTACCAGTAGCTATGTGTTTGATCTCTCTCTCTCTCTCTCTCTCTCTCTCTCTCTCTCTCGTGTTCTTGAGATGGCACGATCTTGATGTATCACGAGCTTTGCTGTTATAGTTGGATCTTATGACGTTTCTCCCCTCTACCTTGTTGTAAGGGATTGAGTTTTCCCTTTGAAGTTATCTTATCGGATTGAGTCTTTAAGGATTTGAGAACACTTGATGTATGTCTTGCATGGGATACCCGTCGTGACAATGGGGTATTCTATTGATTCACTTGACGTATGTTTTGGTGATCAACTTGCGGGTTCCGTGACCTTGGGAATCTATGCATAAGGGTTGGCACACGTTTTCGTCTTGACTCTCTGGTAGAAACTTTGGGGCACTCTTTGAAGTTCTTTGTGTTGGTTGAATAGATGAATCTGAGATTGTGTGATGCATATGGTATAATCATGCCCACGGATACTTGATGTGACCATGGAGTATCTAGGTGACATTAGGGTTTTGGTTGATTTGTATCTTAAGGTGTTATTCTAGTACGAACTCTATGATAGATTGAACGGAAAGAATAGCTTCGTGTTATTTTACTATGGACTCTTGAATAGATCGATCAGAAAGAATAACTTTGAGGTGGTTTTGTACCCTATAATAATATCTTCATTTGTTCTACGCTATTAGTGACTTTGGAGTGACTCTTTGTTGCATGTTGAGGGATGGTTATATGATCCAGTTATGTTATTATTGTTGAGAGAACTTGCACTAGTGAAAGTATGAACCCTGGGCCTTGTTTCCTATCATTGCAACACCGTTTATGCTCACTTTTACCACTTGCTACCTTGCTGTTTTTATATTTTCAGTTTACAAAAACCTATATCTACCATCCATATTGCACTTGTATCACCATCTCTTCGTCGAACTAGTGCACCTATACAATTTACCATTGTATTGGGTGTGTTGGGGACACAAGAGACTCTTTGTTATTTGGTTGCAGGGTTGTTTGAGAGAAACCATCTTCATCCTACGCCTCCCACGGATTGATAAACCTTAGGTCATCCACTTGAGGGAAATTTGCTACTGTCCTACAAACCTATGCACTTGGAGGCCCAACAACGTCTACAAGAAGAAGGTTGTGTAGTAGACATCAAGCTCTTTTCTGGCGCCGTTGCCTGGGAGGTTAATGCTTGAAGGTATATCTTTAGATCTTGCAATCGAATCTTTTAGAATCTTGTTTTATCACTAGTTTAGTTTATAAAAGAAAACTACAAAAATGGAATAAAGGTTACCTCATATGCTTCATCTTTTTAATATCTTTCGTGAAAATGACGGGAAGGAAAATGGTGCTCAAGTAATAGAAGAAGAATTACATAGAATGCTTGGCATAAAATATGTGCATGATGAGCATGATTGCAATGTTGTTAGAATGAATTCTTTGAATACCCATGATGCTAATGATATGCAAAGCCACAAGATTGGGGATGCTATGTTTGATGAAGATGATATGTTTAGTCCCCCAAGTTTTGATGACCAATTTATTATGATGAAAGCATGCCTCCTATCTATGATGATTATTGTGATTACTTGTATGCTATCTATGATAACCATGAAACTTGTCATCATGATTTTAATTTTCAATTGGATTATGCTTCACATGATAGTTATATTGTTGAATTCATTCATGATGCTATTGAAAATTATTATGAGAGAGGATCTTATGCTTGTAGGAATTGCAATAATATCAAGTTTCCTCTCTATATGCTTAAAATCTTGAAGTTATGCTCGTTTTCCCTTCCTATGCTAGTTGATTATCGTTCCCATAAGTTGTTTGCTCACAAAATCCCTAGGCATAGGAAGTGGGTTAGACTTAAATGTGCTAGTCATATTCTTCATGATGCTCTCTTTATGTTTCAATTATTATCCTTCATGCGAGCATCATTGAAATCATCATGCCTAGCTAGGGGCGTTAAAGGATAGCGTGTGTTGGGAGGCAACCCAACTTTACTTTTGTTCTTTGTTTTTGCTTCTGTTTAGGAATAAATATTGCATCTAGATTCTATTTAGATGTAGTTTTGTGTTTTAATTAGTGTTTGTGCCAAGTAGAACCTTTGGGAAGACTTGTGTGAAGTTTATGCGATCATGGTGTAAAAAATAGAAACTTTAGCGCTCACGAGATTGGCTGTCATTTTTTTACTAGAGAGCGCTATTTAGTTGATTCTTTTTGCAGATGATTAATAGACAAATTCCTCACGTCCACCGATTTATTTTAGAATTTTTAGAGTTACAGAAGTATTTGAAAGTTACATATTACTACAGATTGTTCTGTTTTTGACAAATTCTGTTTTTTGTGTGTTGTTTGCTTATTTTGATGAATCTATGAGTAGTATCGGAGGGTATGAACCATAGAGAAGTTGGAATACAGTAGATATTACACCAATATGAATTTAGAATGAGTTCACAACAGTACCTAAGTGGTGGTTATATTTTCTTATACTAACAGAGCTTACGAGTATTCTGTTGAGTTTTGTGTTGTGAAGTTTTCAAGTTTTGGGTAAAGATTCGATGGACTATGGAATAAGGAGTGGCAAGAGCCTAAGCTTGGGGATGCCCAAGGCACCCCAAGGTAATATTCAAGGACAACCAAAATCCTAAGCTTGGGGATGCCCCGAGAAGGCATCCCCTCTTTCATATTCGTCTATCTGTAACTTTACTTGAGACTATATTTTTATTCACCACATGATATGTGTTTTTCTTGGAGCGTCAATTTGATTTATTTTGTTTTGCTTGTTGTTTGAATAATATCCCAACATCTGAAATTCTTAAATGTTAGAGAGTCTTCACATAGTTACATAATTATTCAACTACTCATTGATCTTCACTTATATCTTTCGGAGTAGTTTGTCTTTTGCTCTAGTGATTCACTTATATCTTTTTAGAGCACGACGGTGGTTTTATTTTGAAGAAATAGATGAACTCTCATGCTTCACTTATATTATTTTGAGAGTCTTTTAGAACAGCATGGTAATGTGCTTTGCTTATAAAACAAGTCCTAATATGATAGGCATCCAAGTTGGGTATAGTAAAAACTTTCATACAAGTGCATTGAATATTATGAGAAGTTTGATACTTGATGATTGTTTTGAGATATGAGGATGGTGATATTAGAGTTATGCTAGCGGGGTAATTATGAATTCAAGAAATACTTGTTAAAGTTTGTGATTCCCGTAGCATGCATGTATGGTGAACCGTTATGTGACGAAGTTAGAGCATGAGGTATTTATTGATTGTCATCCTTTGTGTGGAGGTCGGGATCGCATGATGGTTAACTCCTACCAACCCTTCCCCTAGGAGCATGCGTTGAATACTTTGTTTTGATGACTCTTTGATTTTTGCAATAAGTATATGAGTTCTTTATGACTAATGTTGAGTCCATGGGTTATACACACTCTCACCCTTCCACCATTGCTAGCCTCTCTTGTACCGCGCAACTTTTGGCGGTACAATACGTCCACCATATACCTTCCTCAAAACAGCCACCATACCTACCTATCATGGCATTTCCATAGCCATTCCGAGATATATTGCCATGGAACTTTCCACCGTTCCATTCATATGACACGCTTCATATTGTCATATTGCCATGGATGATCATGTAGTTGACATCGTATTTGTGGCAAAGCCACCATTCACAATTCATTCATACATGTCACTCTTGATTCATTGCACATCCCGGTACACCGCCGGAGGCACTCACATAGAGTCATATTTTGTTCTAGCTTCGAGTTGTAATCTTTGAGTTGTAAGTAAATAAAAGTGTGATGATCTTCATTATTAGAGCATTGTCCCGTGTGAGGAAACAAAACAAAAAAAGAGAGAAAGTCCAAAAAAAAGAGATGACCCAAAAAAAGAAAGGAGGGGCTAAAAAAGAGAAGCCCCTCCAAAAAATGAGAGAAGGGACAATGCTAATATCCTTTTCCACACTTGTGCTTCAAAGTAGCACCATGATCTTCATGATAGAGAGTCTCTTGTTTTGTCACTTTCATATACTAGTGGGAATTTTCATTATAGAACTTGGCTTGTACATTCCAATGATGGGTTTCCTCAAATGCCCTAGGTCTTCATGAGCAAGCAAGTTGGATGCACACCCACTTAGTTTTTTTTGTTGAGCTTTCATACACTTATAGCTCTAGTGCACCGTTGCATGGCAATCCCTACTCACTCACATTGATATCTATTGATGGGCATCTCCATAGCCCATTGATACGCCTATTTGATGTGAGACTATCTTCCTCTTTTTTTGTCTTCTCCAAAACCACCACTCTATTCCATCTATAGTGCTATATCCATGGCTCACGCTCATGTATTGCGTGAAAGTTGAAAGGTTTGAAAAAATTTGAGTATGAAAACAATTGCTTGGATAAAACCGGGGTTGTGCATGATATGAATATTTTGTGTGATGAAGAGGGAGCATAGCCAGACTATATGATTTTGTAGGGATAACTTTCTTTGGCCATGTTATTTTGAGAATACATGATTGCTTTGTTAGTATGCTTGAAGTATTATTATTTCTTATGTCAATATAGAATTTTGTCTTGAATCTTTCGGATCTGAACATTCATGCCACAATAAAGAAATTACATTGAGAATTATGTTGGGTAGCATTCCACATCAAAAATTCTTTTTTATAATTTACCTACTCGAGGACGAGCAGGAATTAAGCTTGGGGATGCTTGATACGTCTCCAACGTATCTATAATTTTTTATTGTTCCATGCTATTATATTATCCTTCTAGGTTGTTTTATGGGATTTTATATACACTTTTATATGATTTTTGGGACTAACCTATTAACCCAGAGCCCAGTGCCAGTTTCTGTTTTTTAGTTTTACAGAAAAGGAATATCAAACGGAGTCCAATTGACGTGCCAATTTTTGATGATTTTTTTGGACCAAAAGAAGCCCCTGGAGTAAAAGAGTTGGGCCAGGAGAGTCACGGGCCGCCCACGAGGGTGGGGTCGCGCCCACCCCCCTGGGCGTGCCCCCCTATCTCGTGGACAGCCCGGGGACCCCCCTGACTTGTGCCCTACGCCAAAAAATCTATAAATACATAAACCTCCAGAAAATAACCTAGATCGGGAGTTCCGTCGCCGAAAGCCTCTGTTGCCACCGAAAACCAATCTAGACCCGTTCTGGCACCCTGCCAGAGGGGGTGATCCCTCTCCGGTGGCCATCTTCATCATCACGGCGCTCTCCATGACGAGGGGGGAGTAGCTCACCCTCGGGGCTGAGGGTATGTACCAGTAGCTATGTGTTTGATCTCTCTCTCTCGTGTTCTTGAGATGGCATGATCTTGATGTATCGCGAGCTTTGCTATTATAGTTGGATCTTATGATGTTTCTCCACCTCTACCTTCTTGTAATGGATTGAGTTTTCCCTTTGAAGTTATCTTATCGGATTGAGTCTTTAAGGATTTGAGAACACTTGATGTATGTCTTGCATGGGATACTCGTGGTGACAATGGGGTATTCTATTGATTCACTTGATGTATGTTTTGGTGATCAACTTGCGGGTTCTGTGACCTTGGGAATCCATGCATAGGGGTTGGCACACGTTTTCATCTTGACTCTCCGGTAGAAACTTTGGGGCACTCTTTGAAGTTCTTTGTGTTGGTTGAATAGATGAATCTGAGATTGTGTGATGCATATCGTATAATCATGCCCACGGATACTTGAGTGAAAATGGAGTATCTAGGTGACATTAGAGTTTTGGTTGATTTGTATCTGAAGGTGTTATTCTAGTACGAACTCTATGATAGATTGAACGGAAAGAATAGCTTCGTGTTATTTTACTATGGACTCTTGAATAGATCGATCAGAAAGAATAACTTTGAGGTGGTTTCGTACCCTACAATAATCTCTTCGTTTGTTCTCCGCTATTAGTGACTTTGGAGTGACTCTTTGTTGCATGTTGAGGGATAGTTATATGATCCAGTTATGTTATTATTGTTGAGAGAACTTGCACTAGTCAAAGTATGAACCCTAGGTCTTGTTTCCTATCGTTGCAACACCGTTTATGCTCACTTTTACCACTTGCTACCTTGCTGTTTTTATATTTTCAGTTTACAAAAACATATATCTACCATCCATATTGCACTTGTATCACCATCTCTTCGCCGTACTAGTGCACCTATACAATTTACCATTGTATTGGGTGTGTTGGGGACACAAGAGACTCTTTGTTATTTGGTTGCAGGGTTGTTTGAGAGAGGCCATCTTCATCCTACGCATCCCACGGATTGATAAACCTTAGGTCATCCACTTGAGGGAAATTTGCTACTGTCCTACAAACCTCTGCACTTGGAGGCCCAACAACGTCTACAAGAAGAAGGTTGCATAGTAAACATCAGCGTTCAAAGAGGTGACATTTGTGCGATCAAGAGAGACGTCAGGAATTTCAGGAGGAGCATCATGAGCGGTGTCTTCTCGTTGTTTTTCAAAATCATCTGGTGCTGGGACTTGCTGCTCCAACTCAATGACTTTAGGATCAGCTGCCAGCTTAGTCACCTTTGCCTTCTTACTAGGCTTGGCTTGGCCACTGCACAGGTTATGACAAATCTGTACAAATTATAAATGCATAAGGAGGAACATAATGAAAAATAATTGTTGTTATGTAGGGGCAGTCTTGAAAGCCGACAGCTAGGTCTGAGATGAGTCACCGGAGGAAGAACAAGAAGCCTCCTGGTAGTTTGAATCAGAAGAATTCGGTGGCTGGCGAATGAGACTCGCCAGCGACTAAAAAGAGTTTAAGTGTGGAAGGACCTCGTTTTGATGTTTCTGTCGAACTAGAGTATTTGGTAAGACGGAAGACAATTCTTCACCTCTGGTGTTCTGAGTCTGTCGCCGGTTCTTGTGATGTTGTTGCTTCAAAAGAAAATGAGGATCCAAATGAACTAAGGAGTGTGAAAAGCTTACTTTCCGGGTTACTTGTCGAATTCTCCGTCTTGGCAAAGTTTGTGAGCCGGAGGAAATAGTAATTACCTCTTCTTCAACTACCTGGCTGACCCCCGTATCATCTTGATAACAGTCAGTGTCAATAAGATAATTGAAAAAGGAGCCAAGGGAGTCAAGGGCTACCTCCGACTCAGAATTGTCGTCTAGTTCAAACATATCTGAGGCACTTGGTTTCTTCTTAGTCTTCTTGGTGGTTTTCTTGGCGGCCCTGGCCATTTTGGCAGCTTCATGATCATATTTTTTCTTCCAGAAATCCGATTTAGCTTGTGAAAGTCGGCAGAGTTGAGTTAACAGGATATTCGAATGATAAGGCAAGGTAAAGTGAAGTTTAGACTCACATCCGGTGCCGGATTAAGTTTGCAGAAAGGGTTCAGACCCACTTTGCTGCAGTCTCCCTGGCCTTCATTCAAAAGGGTCTTGGTCATTTCAGTGACTGTGTCATCAGTCAAGCACAAGGGGTTGTGGCGTAATGGATCTTTTGTCACACCAGTGTAAGTACACATTAAGCCGGACCGGTGACTCAAGGGTATGATCCGCCAAGAAACCCAGCACCGAACCAAGTCAATTCCAGTTAGCCCATTTCCCAACAGAGCCTTGACCTTCGCAATAGTGGGAGCAAGCTTTTTACGTTCAGCAGCGGTAAGCTTCTCAGGAAGAGGATGCTTTGGGTCAATACGTTGGACACGATAACCCGGCAATGGATTTTCATCAGCTGGAGAGGTATATTTGCAGTAAAACCATGTTTGGTTCCAATCCTTGGGGTGACTCGGCAAGCGATCATAGGGGAAGATGGCATCTCTTCTTCGTTGAATCGAGATTGCACCAAGTTCCAAGCTGGGTCCATTCGTGAAGTCGTTCTGGCGGTTTAAATAAAAATATTCCCTAAAGAGCTCGAGATTGGGCTCCTCTTGAAGGTATACTTCGCAGAAGACTTGGAAATTACAGATGTTTGACATGGAATTGGGTCCGATGTCTTGAGGATGAAGTTGAAAGAAGTGCAGAACGTCTTGGAAAAACTTAGAACCGGGTGGTGAGAAGCCCTGATTCATGTGATCAGTAAAAACAATGACTTCGTCATCCTTTGGATGAGGTCTTTCTTCGCCTGGATTAGGGGCGCGATAATGCATGACAGTTTTTGCTAGCAAGTACCCGATGTCGACAAAATCTTTGAGTGTATCCTCAATGACAACAGAGGGAATCCAATTACACGAAGTGACTGTCTTTGGCGGCATTGCGAAGAGAGAAGCCTAAAGGAAAGAAACATTTTGCCGGTTCAAATTGATTCGTTAAGCCGAAGATTAAGCTACAGTATATATTCAGAATGGCGGCTTAAATGGGGCATAATGATATATGGATAATTTATAAACCGGTGATATAAGCCGCCATGACAAGCACTGGTATTCAAGAATTGTCAAGAGCAAATTTTACTAAGTGTTGGGACAAACAAGTTTTACGAATTGGAGCTACAAGATTGGATCTGCAGCAGTTCAGAGAAATAAAATAAAATCTAAGCCTAAGGTGGCGGCAGCAGAAAAGTGGGAATGCTTAGATGAGATCTGTTGCGATGTGGATATATTCTGATATTGAAAAACAGGTGCTAAAACTACTACCGCACAGATTTCACAGATTGATATTATGATTTTGGATCTACGACACTATAGATAATGGAAAAAAATCAGACCTAAATATCAGTACTTGAACAATTCATGGGTCCAGATCAGATTTCTTATGCAGAGGAGGTGTTCCGATAGTAAAAAGGAGTGCTACGAATACCGCCGCATAGGAGGAGTACCAAGTTCGAATCAAAAATCGCAAACTGCAACGAAAGGCGAACATGAACTCTGACGAACTCACGGGAACCCTAATGGATGTACGAGAAGAGGAAGGAGGAGAACTTACCTGGACTATTGAACAGCTGAGGCGTATGGGCCAAATCTGGTCAGATCAGGTTGATACAGCGGCCGTTGTTGTGGCAGAGACGAAGGTCGCCGGCGGCGGCGGAGCTCGAGCGCAGAGGTGTCGCGAGGAAGAAGACAAGAGACGAAGAGGCAAGGGGGGAAAGTTAAAGGGACCCTTGGCCCTATTTATAAGACGAAAGGATAAGTGACATGCACGAGAATCGAGGAGGCCAAAAATGGATATGTGACAACGCAGACGCCTCGATTTTAGGAGGTCCATTAAAATGAGGAGATTTGTTCAAGGTTTGGGCCATGTGTAATATTAATGACAGATGACGCCATGGAGGGTTACCGCAATCTCAGGGAATGACATCATGGCGGGTTACAAAATCTTCCAGAAGATGAAGAAGGATTTTTTCTAAGTATTGAAGATTGACATGAACGAGTTCAAATCAACCTGGGGCCTAATGTTGGGGATATGACTATTCGATATAACTCGCCCAGGAGGGGCTGGGTTACCCCAATGACGGCTCATGGGCCAAGCCCAGGAGCATGTTGAAGATGGCGGTCCATGTAGTAAAGCTTATTAAAGGGGCCCAAAACCCAAAGCAGCTTAAAGCCCATAAGTGTAAACCGCCATGTATGTTTAACTTGTACCGTAAGGCATGTAAGATAAGTCACCGGGCCGGACACGTTTGTATGAGCCGGTCGGGACTCTATAAGCCGTGGGGCATCAACCCGTGTATATAAGGGGACGACCTGGCAGCGGCTTAGGGCAAGAAACAACAGATCGAAAGCTAGGCTAGCGTATTCGCTCCCAGGCAATCGAAACCCTAGCAATACCACCTCAAATTGGATTAGGCTTTTACATTCACCGCAAGGAGCCGAACCAGTATAAACTCCTCATGTCCTTTGTACCATTTAAACCCCTTTAAGCTAACTATGTCGCAATGGCTCCACAACTAAGTCCTTCCCCTAGGACATCTGCCGTGACAACTCCACGACAGGCCTCCTGACTCATAGCCTTTACCAACAAAAGTTCTATATTTGGATATTACAAATTTATTTGACTCAAAGACAAGTTTGTAGCCATCTCTACACGAGAGAGATCGGCTAACAAGATTTTTATTGACGGAGGTGACATAATGCACGTTCTTCAGCCACACGATCTTCCCCGAAGTAAACTTCAGATCGACCGTGCCAACACCACGAACATAAGCACTTGAATCGTTGCCCATCAACACGGTGGAAGTCCATGTGGTCCCGCATCCTTCATGTCAATGTCACCAATGACAACATTAGCGGTCTTGTCGCCTTTCCTAGGATGATGCTTGTCATAACGATTACGGAAACTATGATCCCCATGGTCAGCATCTCTGCACAAATGACAAACACCCTTC
Source organism: Secale cereale (assembly GCA_902687465.1). Lineage (NCBI taxonomy): Eukaryota > Viridiplantae > Streptophyta > Magnoliopsida > Poales > Poaceae > Secale > Secale cereale. The sequence continues at coordinate 567,052,875 of LR738714.1, read as the reverse complement.
TTCTTGTCATTCTTCTTCTTGAAGTTGTTGTGCTATACAGCCTTGTTCTTCCCATCAAACTTCGCTTTACCATCAAACTTGCCATCATTCTTGAACTTGTGGGGCTGGAAGTTTTCTTCTGTACCTGTCATGGAATTGTCACGGCAGATGCCCTAGCATAAGGACTTAGTCGTGAGGCCAACGCATCTATGTGGTAGCATGAGAGGGGTTGAGCGGAATCAAGAGACGCAACATAAGACAAGGGTTTAGACAGCTTCGGGCCCCGGGAAACATCATCCGGTAATAGCCCAACATGTTGTTTGAGGCTAGGTCTCATTATGATCACGAGGGAGTCGCTGGTAAACCGGCTATTTGTGTCTAGCCTTATTGATTGTTTCTTTTCTTACTTGTCCCTCTTTGGGGAGCCCCGCCCCTCCTTATATAAGTTAAAGGGACGGGTTACATGTAGAGTCCAACTCGTACTTAAGACTTTAACTATTATGACTTCTCTTCACGGGCTTCTCAATGTTTTGGGCTTCACAACCCCTGGCCACCGAGTTATCACTGTCTGTCGGTTTATGATTGTCTGCCGGTTTATGATTGTCTGCCGGGTTATCATGTGGTTTATCATCTGACTCATCTGTGAGCCGGTTTACCATCTGGTTTATCATCTGTCTTAACTGTCAATCGGGTTATAACTCCAGCCGGGTCATACCGCGGGGTATATCCCCGACATTAGCCCCCAGTTTAATTTGGATTTATCCATGTCAAACTGGTCCTGGTCGTCCTTAAGTCCTTGTCATTTCCTTCTTCTAGAAAATCCGGGTCAATAGGCCAGCTTCATAATCAATTTGCTGACATTGGCTTGTCATAGAGAAATATTGTGAAGAATAACTCCTTCGACTCAGCTCCCAATGCTTAATCAAAAATATTGGTCTTTGAAATACTCATCTGTTCTTCAGCCGGTTTAAGAATGTAGAACTTGTTGGTTTATCATTGCAAAAATTGTCGGGTTATAAAAACTGATGATCCTGGGTCATGACTATTTATGGACGCCGGGTTATGATTGTTGCCAACGCCGGGTCACACAATTAATCTTCCTAATTTGCCTGAAACTGAGAATTTGAAGATGTTCCCCCTTTATATGCATATTACCTGTAGCCCCCAAGTATTAAGAGGAGAACATAGTGATATCTTAAGACTTGTTTGATTATAAATGTTCCAACCTTGAAGAAATCCAGATTGTTCATCCCAATCACTAGTAAAAAACTGATTACTCCATATTATGTAGCCCCCAAGTGCCGGGTTGTCATGCTTGCAGCAACCTGGGACTTGTAATTGCCTAATGCTCAAAAACTTCAACCATTGTAGCCCCTAAGGGCCGTGTCATTATGTAGTAATGAGCAGGGGCTTTAAAAATATGGTCGTGTAGACTTGAACAGCAATGTGTAGCCCCCAAGGGCCGGCTCAGTAAGAATACTGAGCTAGGACTTTATATATACTTCATTGAAAATAACATTATATAATGTAACTCCCATCATGGGGCTTGAACCCACATCCACAAGGTTAAGAGTTTTGTGCTTTACCAACTGAGTAGTGGACCCTTCAATATAATGGATTAATACTTGTGTACCTTGAATTGTTGATAGGAGCAATTGGTAGCCCCCAAGGGCCGGCTCATTATAATGTGATGAGTCGGGTCTTCAATAAGATGAGCAAAAAATGACTTTGCATTAGCCCCCAAGTGTCATGGTGCATGCTTGGAGCGACATGAGACTTGCATATTTGATGTAATCTCAACTTGAATAATGTAGCCCCCAAGTGTCGGGTCGTAAGCCTGCAGCGACTCGGGACTATTCCTTCAACTGTAGAATAAATCATTTCCATTGATAATATGATAGCCATTGCGCTAAAGCGACTTTGAAAACCTTAATCATAATACTGGTTATTGATAACCATAATAAAAATCCAGCCATGTTGGCTATTTGAGATTTGAATAATATAACCCGGTTTGAAAACCAGTTCTAGTGGTATTTGATCACACTGTTGGTTTTACCAAGTCAGTGTAGTAAGGATGATAACACAAAATTTGAACATTGGTAATTATCATAGATTGCCGGTTTACAAACAAAACCAGGCCGAGTTAATAAACACCGGTCATTATCTTATCTCATACTGGCGACTTAGAGTCAAAAGCCAGGCCGGTTTAATAAACACCGGTCATTATCTTATCTCATATTGGCGACTTGTAATCAAACCAGACCAGGTTCTGTGAACGCTGGTTTATTAATGGTAGCGACTCGTAGTCAACCACTCGGCTGAATCAATAGACATCAGATTAACAATCTCTTTGAGAAGTAAAAATTCGGCAAGCAAAACAAATAAAAACTTGTAGTCGAGGCTTTTTACGAGCTGCCATACTCCAAATTCAAGGCTTTTCATGGGCTGCCAGGCCGCTGAATTAACCATTTCACAAAGCCTGTTAAGATGGACCTCAATCCTTAACCAATCGTCAATTTAACGTCGACAAGTTCAGGGTCTGTAATAAGATTGACTTGTCAATTGTTTGACGGGTCATCCCAGGTTTACCTGGGCGGAGTGACTTACTTAATGCAGGCAGGTTAATCCGGGGTTTAAGGTGTATACACCAGGCTTCCAAGCCATGGCTTGATAGCCTACTACAAGGGTTGTATCAACTCGTTGCCGTTGTGCGACAGGAGCCCCCAGGTAGCATTGTGAGCTATGCTCGTCGGGTGCCTATGTTTGAGTTGTGCTATGCATCAAACTCTCTTTTGCCCCTTACCATCATGTGGGCTTTGATAGCCAGATTACCGAAGCAACCAGAGCTATGCTCTTATGATGATATTGGCTTGATAGCCGGATCAATAGGCTAGTTAGAACTCCGCTTTATAAACAGAAGCCCCCAAGTGAGATATTTCTGAACTGTGCTCGCCAGGTGCCTATGTTTGAGTTGTGCTGTGCAACAAACTCCCTTTGGTCCCTTTAATTTTTCCTGAGAACTCAAACTTGCGAGAGATTATTCTTCTTGAACCGGATGTTAAACCGGATATTGAGAGCTTCAAAGCTTTGTGGGAGACATCTTTCCCTTGAACCAGATTTCAAACCGGAATCTTCATTTTCAGCCGGAATTTTTCGGACGGCCTTTAAACTCGAACTTGCGAGAGATTAATTCTTTTTGAACCGAAGATTCTTAAACCGGATTTGAGAGCTTCAGAGTTTTGTAGGAGACATATTTCCCTTGAACCGGATTGTAAACCAGATATTTGAGAGCTTCAGTAAGACTGATGTCCATTGAACCGGATTTTAAAGCGGATTCCCTTCTGATGACCTAGAAACTTATTCTGAATCATATCATCATAGCCCCCGAGTCTTAAGACGACTCGAGGAGTTGTCTTGAGACTCTCCATATTTGACCATAGCATAAGGTGTCCATCATTGTTGATGACCGTGCGATATGAATCCATAGAAAATTGAGGTGACTGCGGCGGGTTATCAATGATCCCGTATGAGCCGTGTCAGCAACTCGGCCAATGGCTCCTTCCAACTGGCGACTTAAAGTTAACCAAACTGTAGTGGCGGCAACTTGTGCGCCTGCCCCTTGAGCCACCCAGTGCAGACGGCGGTTGATAGTATATGATAATTTGTCTCCATTTTGTTGAAAGAAAACCGGGCTACCCAAGCTGTGACTTGCTCATACTCAATAAACAGCTCATGCAGACAGGTGCGGCCCGGTAAGTTGATGTAGACTAGGCCGCAAGAGACGGACGGTAAAGATGACCGCAATATCAGAAGCGATATAGATAAATGAGTCGGCCACAATGTTGTAAGCCGATGCAGTCTGGTAAACCGGCAGTGGGGGCGGACGGGTGAGTTGTTTGCGGTGTCGGCCTTGGCGTGGGCGATAAGCCGCACGAACGGGCAGGTCAATCGCGTTGTTCCTCGTATTCAACGGCAAGCCGGTGCGGTCATCGGTGCATGATGATGTCAACGCCTACTCCATAAGCACAGCATGGCACCACCTTTATAATGAACCATTGCCCTGCACATAAAATATACAGACCAACATAATTGTTATTTGATAAAAACAATATGTACTAAAAGTAGATAGAAATAATAGCACCTGATATATTTTGTCAAATGAACCGGACGCTGAAGATAAGGTGACCGGTGAGCCGGCAATGATTTTTCCTTAATTGAATTGGGCGCCGGCGACTTATTGCAGTGAATTAAGCGCCAGTGACTTTGTTGGAGAGCAGAAAATGGTGACGCAGGTGACTCATAGTGAACCCCCGATGTAGTTTAATGTTCCATGACGGGTTAGTGGAGGCGCAGACGGCGGTTCAACGAAGTCCGACGGAGGCAGGTTGGAGAGTAGGAGGTGACTCCAAAGGGTGGATTAGGCGGAGCAGCCGAGGTGACCGGTTCAATGATGAAGACGAGGCGTGGCCGGTTTGAGGATGTGGTCCGTGCAGCAATCCCAGGGCGGACGGCGTCCCTGTGGTGAAGGCGTCGGGGTTGACTCGGACTCGGCGAGTTACGATTGTTTGAAGACAAAAACCTCCTCCAAATTGTAATGACTTTGGACAATCCACGTCCGGGTCGTGATGGTGTTCCACTTGAACATTGTACACCTAAAAAATTCCTTTTGACACTTGCAAGCGTTCTGGCGACTTGTGGTGGTGGTGCTGGTGACGCAGCCATAGCGGCTGCTGGCAGCTTAAGGCATCTTCAGCAAGGCGGCTCAGCGCGATGGCAACAGAGGTGACGACGGCGACGGCGGCGGCTGCTCTGATGGTCGCGGCGCGATTTCTCCAGCGGTGGCCCGACGAGGGGAGGCCAAGGGGCGCAGGACGGCTCTCCGGCAGCGGCTCGACGCGGGGTGGCTCTCCGCGGCGGCTCGATGCGGGGAAGAACAACGGCGGCAGAGGAAACATCTGAGGCGGGGCCGGGGCCATGTGACAGGGGTAGAAACGGCGGCTCGGATGCATAGAAGCCCGACCAAGGAGAGTTGTGGAAGCGGACCAGCGGGCCAAGGTGAGCCGGCGACAGGTTAGCAGCAGTTTTCAACCCGCCAATTGGGTATAGCTCCGTAGAGGCGAGTATGTAAAGCAGCTGATCAAAATTCCATAACAAGCACACGTTTGCTTGATCGTAGTGGTGGCCTATTAATTCAAAACGGTAGAAGCAACTCTCCAGCAAGATCGAGCGAACTGCAGAAACTCCGTGTCCACTATATTAATTCAGAACTCAACTCCATAGCGGCTCTGATTTGTTTGCAATTCAAGAACAGTAGCTTCACTAGCAATCCAAGCAATGGCATCGTTGACGGGGGCGGCTCAAAATGAGCGCGAGGCCAGCGCGGCTGCACGGAGTAGCAGCAGGTTGACCAGGATGTATGCCGGCGCGGAGGCGGCTCAAACGGGCGGCTTAAGCGGGCGACTCTTTCACGGTGGGTCGCAGCTGTGGAGGAGGCGGAAGTAGCGGCTCAATCCGGCGCGTTCGGCGACGGATGGCCGGGCCAGAGGCGGTGGCGATTTGAGGGCCTCTCCACTTCCTATCGTGATTGCCTGGGAGTTCTTTCGTTCAGCCGAGTCAACCTTCTTCTTTTCTTCCTTTGTCTAAATCGAATCCGGGTTGAAGAGAATAACAGTGCAAACGGGTTCTGGACAATCTTGATCCAGCGATGTGCGGGCAGTCTTGACCCGTCAACCCGTTGGACAGTCTTGACCCGGTCAACCTGCAGAATTCTAACCTACCCGGATAAAATCTGAACATGCTCTTTCGACTGCTCTTTGATGATGTAGATCTTTCTGCTGCAGTTTTTTCTTCACCCGATGATATTTCTCGTGATGTGGGATAGCCACGGAAAATTTGCAAAACTTCTCGATCCCTCGACGGCGGCGACTTGTGGTAACAGGGCCGGTTCAACCCAGTGGCCAACAGAAGGCACATAGACGACGCAGAGGAAACAGTCACCCGGCAACGAGGGTGGAGGAGTCCGAATCGCCACACAAATCTTTCATCGCTGGTGAGGTGATGCGGAGGTGGTGGTGATGCAGACGAAGCCCAAGGCGGGTCACTTGGCGACTACGACTCGGACGGCCGCAGCGGCGGCGGTCGGGCCGGGTCAACTTGACCCGGCGTCGGTTCAACACCGGGACGACAGCTCGACTGGGGCGGTTCAGTGACGCCGGTGAGGGCGGCTCAGGTGCGGCCGGTTTTACGAGGTCGTGGTGGCGACTCAAGGTAGGCCGCAACATAAGGAGCCACTGCGGAGGCCGGCGGACGGCGAGATAAGGCACTGTAGAGGCAACCCAGAGTGAATTGCAAAAAACCACCACATTTGATGTTCACACTTCAATTTACCACCACATTTCTAGCGCGTTCCAAAAATCCACCACTTTTCTTGTAAATTTTCTCAATAAAAACAAATGACCGATTGCCCGCTGCTAAACCGATTTCTGACACGGCAGGCCCACATGTCGGCTGCCACGTCGGACTAACCTCACGGCACACGGCGTGACGGCCGTTAGAAATGTCCCTCCCCTTTAGTCGCCGTCGCTCTCCATCGCTCACTCCACTCGCTCACTTACTCCACTCCACTCTGCTCCGTCCCTCCTCTTTAGTCGCCGCCGGAGGCACGGTTCCCTCGCCGCCGTTGAAGATGCCGTCGTGGAAAGATGGAGAGGAGAGCAGCGAGGAGGAGCTGGTCGGCATGGAGCTGGAGCAGCACTGGGTAAGAGATCTGATTTGCACTTAGGGTTAGGGTTCATGTGTTCCTCGATTTGAAACAATGGTTTGGAGCAGTAGTTCTTTGTTCTAAGGTTCATTACTGTGATACAATGCAGGCGAACCCTGGCACCATTATAGATGCATCCTTCTGTGTTAGAGCTACAGATGCAAGCATCACATGTAGACTGCACTTGGCCCCATGCATGAAATATGTTGCATTTGAAGGAAAGGACACTGGGAGGAGGTTCTATGGATGTGTTGTTCCTCAGGTCAGTGTTATCCAACTAGGGTTTGTGTTGGTTGTAGTTAGTGGTAGTTAGTTTGAAGATGTTTGGAATTGTTGTCAGTAAATTCAGTTAATTAAACATGATTTGGATTGTATGTAGATGCAAGAATCAAATTATGTCACTAAATTCATTTACTAAAAGTTCATTTGTACTATCTGTAGATGGATTGATTACTTTATGTCTGTCAGTAAATGAAACATGTTTACAGATGCAAGCATAAATATATTTCAGTAAATTAAGTAAATGAAACATTTTTTGGACTGTGGTTGAGCTGTAGATGCAGGTATCAATTTCTATCAGTAAAATTGAGGGGATTATCACAAATTGGATTGTGGTACAGAATGAACTAATGTAGTTTGTTGCAGTGACCAAACTTGTTTTTAAAAGTGAATTTGCAATTCAGTTAATGGTAGTATTGCTCTTGTCATATAAGCTTAGCTTGAACTTCTTGAATGTCTGTTGTATCTGCAATTCAGTTAACAGTGATTTTGCTATTCCTGAATGTTTGTTGTATCTGCAAGTCTTACTGAATCACTGAATATCTCATTTATTGTCTTCTTGAAGTTAGCATATTTATTTTCTAATGCAGGATGGCATTGATGTGGAGTTGCTCAGTGGGTTGATGCCCCATGGCCTTCTTGTAATGCCCAGGATGGGACTAAATCTCCTACGTGTCGAGGCACGACTTAGAGACTTAACCCCATACTGGAATGATCGCAAGTCTGGTATCTTTGCACAACTCATGTAAAAGATGGGGATGGAAAACATAAAATAGTTGGCTTACACTCGCTACGTCACACAAATACAATACATGTCTCAAACATCATACACTAAAACATCATAGCCCTCTAAGGGTAAAATCCAAATGACAAGATACCAAACATAAATTAAATCCACAGGTCGGATCGAATCCTAGTAGAAGTCTCCACTACTGATCATCAGGATAACGAACATAGTATCGACTACGCTCCTCGTCATACTCCCAGTCTAGCTCGGTACCATCACCTGGATAGCTCACCATCGGACCTGCATCTGGTGTGGTGAAGTAACTGTGAGCCACAGAGGACTCAGCAATCCCGTTCCCGGGTAACAAGACTATTTAAGCCTTGGGTGAAGGAAAAGGCTGAAGAAAAGAATAAGTGTCTGCAGCAGCAACTAGCACTAGCTTACGTGAAAGAGTGCGAGAAGAGAAGTGCCTCGGACGAGAGGTGATCACGAAGTGATCCTAGCTAAAGCTCAACAAACATAACCCCACCGTGTTCAACTCTCGAATCCCTATTCGGAATTTGACAGTCACGGTACACACGCTGGTAGTGTATTAGAACAATGTGTCAAGTTATCTACAACCGGATATTAACAAGCTCCCATCTGCCACATAACCACGGGCACGGCTTTCGAAAGTTCATAACCCTACAGGGGTGTTCCAACTTGGCCCATTACAAGCTCACGATCCGCGAAGTCGCAACTCCAAGGTGGGAAGACCCGAGTATTCTCGGAATCCCGTGCTCAAGATACTCCGAACTAAGGTAAGGCTAATCCAGCAAATCCTCCCGACGTGTCGACACCCTGATAGTAGCCGCGCGTATCTAAGTCTCAGGACACGACCGGATGGGCGAGGCTACGGGTTTTTACCAGACCTTGAGTTTCCTCGAGGTGGCCCCGCAGGCTCCCCGTTTCGGACCAACACTCATGTGGAGCACTGGCCCGGGGTTGTAGAATTAAGAAAGAGGGTTAATTACTCCCTATGCAAGTTTAAATTGTTATTAGGCAAATAGTACCAATGTTGGGACTTGCTGGAAAAGACTTAGCACTTAGCGGTTTATCGAGGGGGTCCCATACACCCCAACCGCATAACACCGGTTTAAACGGTTCCTAACGGCATGAGTGGAACAAATCACCAAGCAAAAGGCTTAGCCTTCCACCCTTGCCAATATATAGATGATTTCATTTTAAGCAATTATATAGTGTGATATAACCCAACAAAACTTCAACATGAAGCAAGCATCTTCGACTTCACCTGCAACTAGCAATGCTATAAGAGGGGCTGAGCGAAGCGTACTTAGCCAAGCAACGGTTTGCATAGGTAGGGTGGTTAAACATGTTCATGGTTACAAGTAGGAGGCTGACAGGAAATACATGGGCATCGAGGCAAAACTATAGAGCGAAACTACTAGCAATAGGCAAAGATAGTAATGTTATCGGGGTTCGGTCATCTTGCCTGAAGTGTAGTCGTTCGGATCGTAAGAAGGGTCCTCGTGCTCAACCTCGTTGGTAACCTCGTGCTCGTACTCGGTCTCAGCTTCCGGCTCTAAACAATACAATCACACAAGGCACGAATCAACAAGATGCAATGCGCACACCAAAATGATGGATGCATGATGGATGCACTATGAGAGCACACGGAGCACGGAAAATAGCACTCAAGCAAAACACCTCAAAACATGATAACAATATGAGATTATGAATCTACACGGAAAATCAATCAAGTTTCATATAAGACTCGCTGAAATCGGAGCTACGGGCTAAAAGTTATGCCCGAAACAAGAAACGAGCGAAAGCTGAAAATTACAGCAACATAGCAACTTCGGAGCACTAGAAAAATAAGATACAGCACTCAAACACCATGGCAAAGAGCATGAACATAAACTAGACATATCCTACAGCAAATAAGTCCAAAGGTGCACCCCCAAAGGAGCCACAGATCAATAGCAACAAGCTTGGACATATTGAACTTGACAATAAAATTCTGACAGCAGAATTTTATTGAAACTTTGGAGCAAAAGTTAAACATGCTACAGCCACTTAAATAGGCATGTGAGAACATGAATGGAAAGCCAACAATATATACTACAAGGAACCATCAAGATCCACCCCAAAACTATCATGGTTTGTCCTAGAGCAGCAAGCAAACCTGGCATCGGAACGTTACAGATTTCAGACTTAGTGAAAATCCACTAAGTGTTAAAACAGCAGTTTCATCATGGCATCTAAAAGAGCAAGTTTAAGTCACCTCGAAACTAAACATGGCAAGTGATAAGCACCACATCAAAGTACACATGATGGTGATTCCGAAACATACAAGCATGCATCATGGAGATAAACACAATGATAGCAACGAGCTCAACAAGATGGCATTTCATAACAAGTGAAACAACATCACAGCCACATGGCACTTTGCAACGAAGATATACATGGCAAGAATAAATCTATCATGCAACCTAACACAAGCAACATGTAGAGCATGGCAAGACGAACACGTGGACATGTCATTTGCATCAATCGGATAAACGAGCTAAAAGTTATCACTATGCAAAGATGGCATAAAAACAACACATAGCAGCAGTTTATATCGGGATGCACTCTTGCAACAGAAAAATAAGCATCTAGAAGATCTCTAACATGCATGGCACAATGAAAAGAAACGTAGTGCTAGTCACCACGAACGTCTGGACATGTCATTTGCGCAAATCGGAGCAACACACAAGAAGTTATCGCAGTTAGAAAACAACATCAGCACACATCAAAACATAGGGACTTAGTGGTTTTAGGAGCAACCTCAGATCTGGTCAAAGGGGCTGGAGAAGTCAAACGGGCCCCGGCGGCTGGCGGATCGGGCGCGGCCCGCGGAGAGGCGGTGTGGATCGGGTCCGGGCGCGGCCTAACGGGCTCGGACCGTTAGCTGACGAGGCAGGAGGCCGACGGGATCGGTCTCCCGAGCGGCGGCGGCTGGAGCGCGACGGCTCGCGCTGGAAGAGGCCTCGAGATGATGCGGCTGGATGGGCCGGCCCGTTCCGGCGGAGGAGGAGGCCCGGCTGGGCTACTGACTGGAAGGCGGCCCAGCGCGGCGCGCGGCTGGGCGCCCAGGCGGAGGCGGCGGCCTGATGGAGTGGAAGGCGAGGCCCGGGTGCGGAGGGGGGTGGCCGACGCGATCCGGCGGAGCTGGGCCCTGGGCCGGGAGGAGCTGGCGGCCTGGAGGCTTCGGGCCTCGGTGACCCTGCGCTGGCGACGGCTGGGTCGGGGCTGGAGACCGCGGCCTCGGCCTCAGCGAGCGGGAGGGCTGGGCGATGCGTCATTGACCGGATCGGCGGGAAGGATCGGGGCGCTGGATCCCATCGACTCCAGCGCGCGGCGACGGCGCCCTTCGATGGTTGGATGCCTCGATCTGCACGGGGGCTTCGATGGAGAAACGGCGGCGGCTCTCCTGGCTTGCGAGGAGGGAGCTGCCAAGTGGCGAAATGGATCTGTCCAAGCACGGAAAATGAGGGGAGGAGGAGCTAGAGGTAGGTGGAGGGGGTGTAGGCTGCCAAAAATGGCATGGGGGTGTTTATATAGGGTAGGTGCTAGGGTTTGAGGGATTTGGGGGTGTTTTGGAGCCCTCCGATCGCGATCCGACGGATCCGATCGCGAGGGGAGTTAGGATGGGCCAAGAGGAGGGAAGTGGGCTGTTGGAGGGGTGTCTTGGGCCACAAAGTGGAGGCACTTTGAGCCCACACGAATAACTGCTGGGGTAGCAAACGGACTCGAAACGCGATGAGATTTGACAGGCGGGTTACACACACCAAAACAACAACACACAACAAGTCTCGCGCCACACCGGTAACGTTACACGGCCAAACACCAAAGTAGGCCTACGGGACGCCACGGACACCTGAGGGAGCTCCGGAACGCGGAACGGACAACGGGAAGGGACGCGTGGAACCGGAAGCAACCGACAACACAACTGCAATGCGATGCACATGACTATATGATATGAATGAATGCCACACACTCACACAACAAAACGACGAAAACCCGAAAGACAAAGAACCCGGAATGGAATAGATGAAGCCGGAGATATATTATATGCCCAAAAGGGAAAGTATTACATCCGGGGCATTACAAACTCTCCTCTACTACAAAAAGATCTCGTCCCGAGATCTAGGACTGGAAAAAGGAAGGGTACTCGGAACGAAGATGATCTTCTCGTTCCCACATAGCTTCTTGGTCGGTGTGATGTGACCACTTGACTTTCAAGAATTTGATGGACTTGTTGCGGGTCTTGCGTTCGGTTTCTTTGAGAATAGCAACGGGATGCTCTCGGTAGGACAAGTCTTGTTGAAGATCAATCTCTTCAAACGAAATCATGCGTTCAGGTGCCTTGAAGCATTTGCGGAGTTGAGACACATGGAACACATCATGAACATTGGCGAAGTTGGGAGGGAGCTCAAGTTGATAGGCTAGATCGCCTCTTTTGCCAAGAATCTTGAAAGGCCCGACGTATCTAGGAGCAAGCTTTCCTTTGATACCAAATCTTTGGGTTCCTTTCATCGGAGAAACACGGAGATAGACATGATCACCAATGTTGAAAGCCAAATCACGATGCTTGCCGTCATAGTAGCTCTTCTGACGCGACTGAGCGGCCTTGAGATTCTCACGTATGACTTTGCACATTTCTTCGGCTTCTGAGATCAAGTCATTGCCAAGAAGTTGACGTTCGCCTGTTTCAGACCAGTTGAGAGGGGTACGGCACTTTCTGCCATAGAGGATTTCAAACAGAGCTTTGCCTGCCCTTGCTTGGAAGCTGTTGTTGTAAGAGAACTCGGCAAATGGAAGGCAGTCTTCCCATTTCATGCCAAAAGATATGACACGGGCTCTGAGCATATCTTCTAGAATCTGATTCACTCGCTCGACTTGACCACTAGTCTGAGGGTGAAAAGCAGTGCTGAACCTGATCTTAGTGCCCATGGCAGACTGAAAGGAGTCCCAGAACTTGGATGTGAACAAACTTCCACGGTCTGAGGAGATAACTTGAGGAATGCCATGTAAAGACACAATTCTGGAAGTGTACAGCTCTGCCAATTGAGCTGCATTGATGGATTGTTTGACTGGAAGGAAGTGAGCGACTTTGGTAAGCTTGTCAATCACCACGAAGATAGAATCATTCCCTCGTTTGGACTTAGGAAAGCCAGTGACGAAGTCCATTTCAATGTTGTCGAACTTCCACTCGGGAATAGGAAAAGGTTGGAGAAGACCGGCTGGACGTTGATGTTCTGCTTTCACTCTTCTGCAAACATCACATTCATTCACGAATTGGGCAATCTCCCTTTTCATGTGTGTCCACCAGTAAGACTGCTTGAGGTCTTGATACATCTTGGAACTTCCAGGATGAATGGAAAGGAGAGAATCATGTGCTTCTTCCATTATGAGCTTCCTGAGATCACCTTTGGGAACAACGGGTCTGTCCTCGAAGAACAAGGTATCTATCTCATCAACACGAAAGCACTTGTATTTTGGAGTGCCCTTTGCAATACCATGTTTTACTTTCTTCACCATGGTATCACTGAGTTGGGCCTCACGGACCTGATCTTCCAAGGTAGGAGCAATTTGAAGATTTGCAAGAAAACCCTGCGGAACAACTTGGAGGTTTAGTTTCCTGAAAGCTTCACAAAGCTCAGGCTGGAACGGCTTGATAAGAAGGCTGTTGCAATATGCCTTTCTGCTCAAAGCATCTGCAATCACATTCACCTTGCCAGGAGTGTATTCAATGCTGGGATCATACTCTTGGATCATTTCAACCCAACGAGTCTGGCGGAGGTCCAGATGCGGCTGTGTGAAGATGTACTTCAAGCTCTTGTGATCAGTGAAGATGTCGACTTTTCTGCCCAACAACAGATGTCTCCACGTAATCAAAGCATGTACCACAGCTACCAGCTCGAGATCATGTGTGGGATAGTTCTTCTCACTTGGCTTGAGCTGACGAGAAGTGTATGCCACAATTCTCTTATCTTGCATAAGCACACCACCAAGTCCTTGAAGAGAAGCATCACATAATACTTCATAGGGCTTGGACTCATCTGGAGGAGTAAGAACTGGAGCAGAGACGAGCTTTTCTTTGAGAGTTCTGAAAGCCACTTCACACTCTGGAGACCAAAAGTATTTGACATTCTTCTGAAGCAAGTTGGAAAGAGGCTTGGCAATCTTGGAGAAGTTCTCAACGAACCTTCTGCAATAGCTGGCAAGACCCAGAAAACTGCGGAGTTGCTTGACGTTCTGAGGAGCTTCCCAGTTGACAATTGCTTCAACTTTCTCAGGATTTACCGCAATACCGTCAGCTGAGATGATATGGCCCAGGTACAAAACCTTATCGAGCCAAAACTCGCACTTTGAGAACTTGGCATAGAACTTATGCTCACGGAGTCGATCAAGAACCAGACGTAAGTGCTTTTCGTGATCTTCTTCATTCTTGGAAAACACCAGAATATCATCCAGATACACAAGCACAAACTCGCCAGTATAGGGGTTGAAGATGTAATGCATCATCCTCGAGAAGGTAGGAGGAGCATTGGCGAGACCAAAGGACATGACAGTATACTCGTATGAACCGAAGCTCGTTCTGAAGGCTGTCTTGGGAATGTCTTTCTCGCGAATGCGAATTTGGTGATAGCCCATTCGGAGGTCAAGCTTAGAGAACACTTTAGCTCCTTTGAGCTGCTCGAAGAGTTCGTTGATGTTGGGAAGCGGATGCTTGTTCTTTATTGTCTTCTTGTTCAATGGCCGGTAATCAACGCAGAGACGCTCCGTGCCATCTTTCTTCTTGACAAATAAGACACCACAGCCCCAAGGAGACGTACTAGGCCTGATGAGACCCATACGCTCCTGTTCATCAAGCTGCTTCTTCAATTCCTTCAGTTCATCGGGAGAGAGCTTGTACGGACGCCGGCATGCTGGCTCAGTACCCGGCTCGAGTTCAATGACAAATTCCACCTGACGGTGTGGAGGCATGCCTGGAAGTTCTTCAGGAAAGACGTCTTGGTATTCGTTAACCACCGGAATTTGAGATATGGCATTAATTTCGCCCTTATCATTGAGAGAGAAAAGCCTGATAGTGTTATCCGTGGAGGCGAAGATAATCACATCTTCATCAGGATGAGTCATCTTGACTTCCTTCTGTGCACAATCAATGTGAGCATCATGCTGAGAAAGCCAATCCATTCCGAGGATGAGGTCAATGTCGGAATTACCAAGAACCACCGGTTTAGCCAGAAAGCGTTAATCACCCATGCGAATAGAAACATCCGGAGCATAGACACCAGAATTCATACGTCCCCCCGGAGAAATAACTTGCAACCTCTGAGGCAAATTTTTGGTGACAATGTTGTGCTTGGATGCAAATGGATATGACATGAAAGAATGTGAAGCACCCGAATCGAACAACACTTTAGCTGGAAAAGAGTTAACTGAGAGGTTACCCAAAATGACATCAGAAGAATTCTCCGCTTGCACTGCACTCATCAGATTGACCCTTGCTTGCTTGGGATTATGCTTGACAATAGCTGAACTCACAGGCGGAGGAGGTGGAAGACGCTTCGGGTTCGGACATCTGTTGGCATAGTGACCTTTCTGAGTGCACTTGTTGCAGACCACTTCTGAAAGAGGACGGAAATGAGAACCACTTGACTTGGAGCCTTGAGACTGAAACTGATTCCTCGACTGGTTGCTCGGGTTGGGTGGGTGGGAGAAACCACGTCCACTAGAGTCCTTGTTGCTGTTGGAGTTGTTGGAGTTGTTGTAAGGAGCTCGAATCACTGGAGGAGGAGGAAGCCAAAATTTCTGTTGCTTCGAGACCATCTGAGACGATGAGGAAGAGTGAACGGCATCTCGAATTCTCTTTTTAGAAGCCTCCATCTTAAGCTGAGCTGCCTCTTGTTTCAAAGCCATGTTATAGAATTTGTCGAACTCATCGGGCTCGAACAAGGTGAGAGCAAGTTGAAGTTCATCTTTCAGGCCTCCACGGAACTGGTAGATTTTGCTCTTTGCATCAGGAATGTCTTGCTTAGCATAGCGAGCGAGGTTTTGGAACTTGACATTATACTGGTAGACTGTCATAGAGCCCTGCTTTAGGTTGCGGAATTGCTCACGCATACCCTCGATGACACTAGTCGGAATATGGTGAGAGCGAAAGTCCTTGCAGAAATCCTCCCAAGAGATCACACGACCTGGCCTGGAGTCTTTGTACTGTTGCCACCAGTCAGCTGCTTGGTCTTTGAGTTGGAAGGCTGCAAACTTCACATAATCCTCTTCTCTTACGTTACTGCACTCAAAATGCTTCTTTATGTCGGTTAACCAATCTTCAGCATCAAGAGGGTCGACACAGTAACTGAAAGCTTTTGGATTATTGGCCAAGAACTGGTTGAGAGTAGCATGGTGCTGCTGGTTGAAGAAGTTGCCTTGATTCCCTGGAACACCCTGATTAGCTTGATTAGCTTGCATCTGCTGCATCATCTGCATCAACATCTGGGTGTTCTGAGTTGTGGTCTGCATAATCGCTCTCCAAGCCTCAGACGGAGGAGGAGGGGAAGGAGGACGTTCTGGGACCTCTTCACCCTCTGGGTTAGCGTTGGGAACCCTTTTCGGAGCCATCCTGAAAGAGATGACCACGAATCAGCAATTGATTGATAGAAGGTATAAGCTGAATCAATGGAATGAATTGCAACAAGTCTTCACAATAATCATTCGA
Source organism: Secale cereale (assembly GCA_902687465.1). Classification (NCBI taxonomy): domain Eukaryota; kingdom Viridiplantae; phylum Streptophyta; class Magnoliopsida; order Poales; family Poaceae; genus Secale; species Secale cereale. Next base: position 567,036,360 of record LR738714.1, on the reverse strand, counting down.
ACAAGAGGAACGAATGAAATTCTCAGTTTAATGATAACATCAATCTTCACGAGAAGCCACATAGGGGACAAAAGGTAAAATAAGAAAAACAACAAGGTACAGACGGGAACAAACACAAGATAGGAGCTTCGTTCTAACATCTTTGTGCTGAAAGCATATGAACGCGTTACGAAAAGGTTTTGCAATCCCCGGATCAGCATAGCCAAGGACCCTTTAAGTTGCAACTCCTGATCGGAACATCGGTCATAATACCACTTCACTCAATGTAGAACCCCGAACTCACTAACCTGCATTCGTTGGAAGAATGCCTACGATCTACTGGATAAACCCACCTATTAATTTCCGAAAGATTCCAGTTATGCAATCAGGTGTTGGGGATAGAGGGGAAGCACCGCGCAATCAACTCTAAACCTACATCCAGCTGTATCCATCCCTCAACACATAACCAGTCTTTCTCGGAAACTGTTTACCTCGGACCTTCGAAAAGCATCCACTATAACAAGCTATGGCAATACTCCCGAACTACCTCCCCAGTACTGGGTGATGTCGGGGTTATCTTGCCACTAACTGTATAGGAGAGATTTTCGATGTCGGCCTTCTTAAGTATTTAGTACTGCCGCGATATGCTTGTGACGACAATACCCCAAAGCTCAACTCCCCGGGACACTGCCACAACCCCTAATGTCAGGAGGCATCGAGAACAATATTCTCGTCACAAGAACATCGAAACAATCCCAGAATACTCGCGAGATTCCTAAAAAAAAATTGTGCAATTTTTTAAAATAGAAGAGACAAGAGTAGTCGTCAGGAGTCCTCACCAGAGAGAAAGGAGATGAGAAGCAAAGAAATCCTACTCTCCGATATAATATATAGGACTCAAAATGTTTTCAGTGTGTGCCTAGACTCGACCGTCAACGATTCGATCAATCAGTGGGGGCTCCTAGGTCGGAGAAGGCTCTGATACCAACTTGTAATGCCCAGGATGGGACTAAATCTCCTACGTGTCGAGGCACGACTTAGAGACTTAACCCCATGCTGGAATGATCGCAAGTCTGGTATCTTTGCACAACTCATGTAAAAGATGGGGATGGAAAACATAAAATAGTTGGCTTACACTCGCCACGTCACACAAATACAATACATGTCTCAAACATCATACACTAAAACATCACAGCCCTCTAAGGGTAAAATCCAAATGACAAGATACCAAACATAAATTAAATCCATAGGTCGGATCGAATCCTAGTAGAAGTCTCCACTACTGATCATCAGGATAACGAACATAGTATCGACTACGCTCCTCGTCATACTCCCAGTCTAGCTCGGTACCATCACCTGGATAGCTCACCATCGGACCTGCATCTGGTGTGGTGAAGTAACTGTGAGCCACAGAGGACTCGGCAATCCCGTTCCCGGGTAACAAGACTATTTAAGCCTTGGGTGAAGGAAAAGGCTGAAGAAAAGAATAAGTGTCTGCAACAGCAACTAGCACTAGCTTATGTGAAAGAGTGCGAGAAGAGAAGTGCCTCGGACGAGAGGTGATCACGAAGTGATCCTAGCTAAAGCTCAACAAACATAACCCCACCGTGTTCAACTCCCGAATCCCTATTCGGAAATTGACAGTCACGGTACACACGCTGGTAGTGTATTAGAACAATGTGTCAAGTTATCTACAACTGGATATTAACAAGCTCCCATCTGCCACATAACCGCGGGCACGGCTTTCGAAAGTTCATAACCCTGCAGGGGTGTTCCAACTTGGCCCATTACAAGCTCACGATCCGCGGAGTCGCAACTCCAAGGTGGGAAGACCCGAGTATTCTCGGAATCCCGTGCTCAAGATACTCCAAACTAAGGTAAGGCTAATCCAGCAAATCCTCCCGGCGTGTCAACACCCTGATAGTAGCCGCGCGTATCTAAGTCTCAGGACACGACCGGATGGGCGAGGCTACGGGTTTTTACCAGACCTTGAGTTTCCTCGAGGTGGCCCCGCAGGCTCCCCGTTTCGGACCAACACTCATGTGGAGCACTGGCCCGGGGTTGTAGAATTAAGAAAGAGGGTTAATTACTCCCTATGCAAGTTTAAATTGTTATTAGGCAAATAGTACCAATGTTGGGACTTGCTGGAAAAGACTTAGCACTTAGCGGTTTATCGAGGGGGTCCCATACACCCCAACCGTGTTAGGAACGCATAATCAAGGAACATAACACCGGTTTAAACGGTTCCTAACGGCATGAGTGGAACAAATCACCAAGCAAAAGGCTTAACCTTCCACCCTTGCCAATATATAGATGATTTCATTTTAAGCAATTATAAGTGTGATATAACCCAACAAAACTTCAACATGAAGCAAGCATCTTCGACTTCACCTGCAACTAGCAATGCTATAAGAGGGGCTGAGCGAAGCGTACTTAGCCAAGCAACGGTTTGCATAGGTAGGGTGGTTAAACATGTTCATGGTTACAAGTAGGAGGCTGACAGGAAAGACATGGGTATCGAGGCAAAACTATAGAGCGAAACTACTAGCAATAGGCAAAGATAGTAATGTTATCGGGGTTCGATCATCTTGCCTGAAGTGTAGTCGTTCGGATCGTAAGAAGGGTCCTCGTGCTCAACCTCGTTGGTAACCTCGTGCTCGTACTCGGTCTCAGCTTCCGGCTCTAAACAATACAATCACACAAGGCACGAATCAACAAGATGCAATGCGCACACCAAAATGATGGATGCATGATGGATGCACTATGAGAGCACACGGAGCACGGAAAATAGCACTCAAGCAAAACACCTCAAAACATGATAACAATATGAGATTATGAATCTACATGGAAAATCAATCAAGTTTCATATAAGACTCGCTGAAATCGGAGCTACGGGCTAAAAGTTATGCCCGAAACAAGAAACGAGCGAAAGCTGAAAATTACAGCAACATAGCAACTTCGGAGCACTAGAAAAATAAGCTACAACACTCAAACACCATGGCAAAGAGCATGAACATAAACTAGACATATCCTACAGCAAATAAGTCCAAAGGTGCACCCCCAAAGGAGCCACAGATCAATAGCAACAAGCTTGGACATATTGAACTTGACAATAAAATTCTGACAGCAGAATTTTATTGAAACTTTGGAGCAAAAGTTAAACATGCTACAGCCACTTAAATAGGCATGTGAGAACATGAATGGAAAGCCAACAATATATACTACAAGGAACCATCAAGATCCACCCCAAAACTATCATGGTTTGTCCTAGAGCAGCAAGCAAACATGGCATCGGAACGTTACAGATTTCAGACTTAGTGAAAATCCACTAAGTGTTAAAACAGCAGTTTCATCATGGCATCTAAAAGAGCAAGTTTAAGTCACCTCGAAACTAAACATGGCAAGTGGTAAGCACCACATCAAAGTACACATGATGGTGATTCCGAAACATACAAGCATGCATCATGGAGATAAACACAACGATAGCAACGAGCTCAACAAGATGGCATTTCATAACAAGTGAAACAACATCACAGCCACATGGCACTTTGCAATGAAGATATACATGGCAAGAATAAATCTATCATGCAACCTAACACAAGCAACATGTAGAGCATGGCAAGACGAACACGTGGACATGTCATTTGCATCAATCGGATAAACGAGCTAAAAGTTATCACTATGCAAAGATGGCATAAAAACAACACATAGCAGCAGTTTATATCGGGATGCACTCTTGCAACAGAAAAATAAGCATCTAGAAGATCTCTAACATGCATGGCACAATGAAAAGAAACGTAGTGCTAGTCACCACGAACGTCTGGACATGTCATTTGCGCAAATCGGAGCAACACACAAGAAGTTATCGCAGTTAGAAAACAACATCAGCACACATCAAAACATAGGGACTTAGTGGTTTTAGGAGCAACCTCAGATTTGGTCAAAGGGGCTGGAGAAGTCAAACGGGCCCCGGCGGCTGGCGGATCGGGCGCGGCCCGCGGAGAGGCGGTGTGGATCGGGTCCGGGCGCGGCCTAACGGGCTCGGCCCGTTAGCTGACGAGGCAGGAGGCCGACGGGATCGGTCTCCCGAGCGGCGGCGACAGGAGCGTGACGGCTCGCGCTGGAAGAGGCCTCGAGGCGATACGGCTGGATGGGCCGGCCCGTTCCGGCGGAGGGAGGAGGCCCGGCTGGGCTACTGACTGGAAGGCGGCCCAGCGCGGCGCGCGGCTGGGCGCCCAGGCGGAGGCGGCGGCCTGATGGAGTGGAAGGCGAGGCCCGGCTGCAGAGGGGGGTGGCCGATGTGATCTGGCGGAGCTGGGCCCTGGGCCGGGAGGAGCTGGCGGCCTGGAGGCTTCGGGCCTCGGTGACCCTGCGCTGGCGACGGCTGGGTCGGGGCTGGAGACCGCGGCCTCGGCCTCAGCGAGCGGGAGGGCTGGGCGATGCGTCGTTGACCGGATCGGCGGGAAGGATCGGGGCACTGGATCCCATCGACTCCAGCGCGCGGCAACGGCGCCCTTCGATGGCTGGATGCCTCGATCTGCGGGGGGGGGCTTCGATGGAGAAACGGCGGCGGCTCTCTTGGCTTGCGAGGAGGGAGGTGCCAAGTGGCGAAATGGATCTGTCCAAGCACGGAAAATGAGGGGAGGAGGAGCTAGAGGTAGGTGGAGGGAGTGTAGGCTGCCAAAAATGGCATGGGGGGTGTTTATATAGGGTAGGTGCTAGGGTTTGAGGGATTTGGGGGTGTTTTGGAGCCCTCCGATCGCGATCCGACGGATCCGATCGCGAGGGGAGTTAGGATGGGCCAAGAGGAGGGAAGTGGGCTGTTGGAGGGGTGTCATGGGCCACAAAGTGGAGGCACTTTGAGCCCAAACGAATAACTGCTGGGGTAGCAAACGGACTCGAAACGCGACGAGATTTGACAGGAGGGTTACACACACCAAAACAACAACACACAACAAGTCTCACGCCACACCGGTAACGTTACACAGCCAAACACCAAAGAAGGCCTACGGGACGCCACGGACACATGAGGGAGCTTCGGAACGCGAAACGGACAACGGGAAGGGACGCGTGGAACTGGAAGCAACCGACAACACAACTGCAATGCGATGCACATGACTATATGATATGAATGAATGCCACACACTCACACAACAAAACGACGAAAACCCGAAAGACAAAGAACCCGGAATGGAATAGATGAAGCCGGAGATATATTATATGCCCAAAAGGGAAAGTATTACATCCGGGGCATTACACTTCTATTCTGCAAAGATGTTTGGAGAAGATATGGGAGATGTTTCATGAGGAGAACTATGGCAGAATGGTTGACCATGAGAAGTATAAGAAAGAGTTGGAGAAGATGAAGAAGGAGTTGGCTACACTTGGGGATCAGTACAGTCAGCTGGTTCAGGATGTCACGAAGATGTTTGATTGGGCAGATCAGAACAACAGGGTCATGAGTGATGAAGAGTATAAGCAGAAGCAGATGGATGTGGACAAGGACATGGTGAAGCGAGCTATCAGCAAGGAGAAGGAGAGTGATGCCATTGGCAAGATGAAGGAGATGGAGAAGCTAGCTTAGGAGCACAAGGAGATGAATTGCATTCTTAGATCTCAGGGAGAGATCATTAGGAACACCAGGAAGGAGAGGGATGACTTGAAGGAAGAGAGGGACTGGCTGATAGAGGAGAAGAAGAAGCTGGAGTTTCTGGTGGGTGATCTTATGAAAGCTGGTCATGGCAACAAGGACAAGCTTGCCAAGATCAAGTCAATCCTTGATGAGTGAACACTGATGTTCATCACCTCAGTTATGTTAAGCTAATATGTGGCCTTGGAACAACATAGCTGGCCTTGGGGTTGTATATTTTGGGAATCCCCTAGTTATGTAATGACTATAATGATTCTCTGCAAAACTACCTCTAGTTAAGTTATGTAATGTATGTAATGACGAGATGCAAAACTACCCTAGTTATGTAATGTTGTTAGCTTTCTATAGTAAGAGCTATGCTATTATGAATCTGCAATTATGAATCTGCTTGTTTGGACTAAACCTCTCATTTAGGCTTTAGGGTGGCTTCGGCTCGACAAAACGACCTAAACCACTCATTTAGTCTTTAGGGTTGATCGAGCTCGACAAAGCCAACTAAACCTCTCATTTAGGCATTAGGGTGGCTTCGGCTCGGCAAAACGACCTAAATCACTCATTTAGTCTTT
>LR738714.1:566988006-567030005 GCA_902687465.1 Secale cereale | reverse complement strand
TTAGGGTTGATCTGGCTCGACAAAGCCAACTAAACCTCTCATTTAGTCTTTATGGTGGCTTCGGCTCGACAAAACGACCTAAATCATTCATTTAGTCTTTAGGGTTGATCTGGCTCGACAAAGCCAACTAAACCTCTCATTTAGGCTTTTTGGTGGCTTCGGCTCGACAAAACGACCTAAATCACTCATTTAGTCTTTAGGGTTGATCTGGCTCGACAAATTCAACTAGACCTATCATTTAGGCTTTAGGATGGCTTGGGCTTGACAAAATCACACAAACATGTTCTTCACCATCATAGTTGTCAGCCATAATAGTTGCAACTGGCTAAATACTGATTACTGACACATAGCAGGTCTCAAGCTAACACAAACAAGTTCTTAACACAAAGAAGTTCTCAAGCTAAATACTGGTTACACATACCAGTTCTCGGGCATAGTTTCTGAAATTTAGAAATACTTAAGGCAGCAAGTTCAAAAGAACAGCGAATTTGTGCACTGACTACTTGCCACTGGCATAGAAGTAACCCCTCATTCTGGTGCTCTGGAACCTCTTCCTTTGGACCCTACTGTTGCTCCCTTTGTTGTAGTTGCAGCCCTTGGTGCCATGTAGGGCCTTCCACCTCTCCTGCTGGGTGCATTGCTTGTGGCAACCTGGGAGGGATTAGTAGTAGCATCACTTGTAGCCCTTCTTGAAGCAGCCGTTGTTCTTCTTGGCCTTGTAGAAGCAGCAGGCTGGGCAGGACCAGTAGAAGCAGCAGGCTGGGCAGGACCATTAGAAGCAGCAGTTGTTTTTCTTCCCCTGGTAGATGTAGCAGGCTGGGCAGGACCAGAAGAAGTTGTTCTTCTTCCCCAGTAGTTGCAGTAGGTGGTGCACTGGTTGCAGGCTGGGAAGCAACAACTTTTTTTCTTCCCCTGGTAGATTTACCAGGCTGGGCAGTAGAACTTCCCCTAGCTTCATGGTAGTGAGTTCTGGTTGTCTAACAATGATTAAAACAATTAGGATGAAGCCATCAAATGATTAAAATCATGAAAACTGGTGAGGCAACAATGTAAGTTGAAAAAGAAAGACAACAATGTGCATATTCCATACCTTGTGCTTGTCCTTTCTTGCCTGAAGATGAGTCTTAAGGGGCTGAGGGCAGTAGGTGTACCTATGTTTCTGCATCTTGCAGTTGCTGCAAGTGATAGTTGCCATCCTTCATGTATCCTTCTTTGTTGGGACCTCAAATTGCCCCTTCCTCCTAGTTTTTTGCTTCCTGCCCTTCTTCTCTTTGAACAATGGTGGATCTATGTCAGCAGTTGGTGTCTTAGGCCTACAGTCAGGCCTTGGTACAGGGTAGATGATGTGCTTGTATGTTTCCTTATACAATGGTTTTTTGAAGAACTCATGCACATAGTCTTCTGGCTGTCCCTTCACTCTTGTAATGGCAGAAACTGCATGGTTACATGGCCAACCACATAGGTCGCATTTCTTGCAGTCACAGGTCCACTTATCAAGGTTAACACAATAGGTTGACTCCCCACTAGTGACTTGCCAAATATCAGGACCTGTCATGTATGTAGTGCAATGCCTAGAGTACTTCTTTGACTCCTCCAACTTCTCCATATAAGTGGGTGTTATCTCCCACTTACTCTTCTCTGTCTTCTCTCTTACTGCTTGGTACTTAACCATCAACTTAGTTCTGAATCCATCAACACAACTCCTTATTGGCTTGTTCCTCACATCTAGTATCATCTTGTTAAATACTTCACTAAGATTGTTGACTACTAGGTCTGTCTTGCATGTGTGATCCATAGCATGCCTTGCCCAAGTCTCTTTAGGGATATTAGAAAGCCACTTCCAAGCATCTTCATCCTCCTTTTTCACTTCATTCATTGCAACCTCAAATCCATTCTTGGTGTATGAATATGCAGCATTGTCCATATGCTTCTTCAACTCCCCACTCCTGTAGCCTGCTGACTGGAAATTTGCATAGATATGTCTAAGACAATATCTTTGAGGTGAGTGTGGGAACACAGCTTGAATTGCATTCAACAGCCCCTGTTGAATGCATAATAGAGAATATTATTCATATAACTTCAAATGCACAGTACAAATAAATACAAATTATTATTTCTACAAGTAGCTCATTCAATTGGGAAATGAAAAATATACCTTCTATCTATCAGAGATGATTATGTATGTGCCCCACTTGTTCCCTTCTCCAATGCAAGCTCTTAGTTGGCTAAGAAACCAAGTCCAACTATCCTTGTCCTCCTTATCAACAATACCAATTGCAATAGGGAATATGTTGTTATTCCCATCCCTACCAGTGGCAGCAAGTATATGTTGCCCAGTAGAAAGCCTTATAAAGCAACCATCTAAACCTGTATTAAAGCATTGGGTAGTGAAATGAGTACATTATTTTCTACAAGATATTGGCAGTGAACTGGAGTAATGCAGAATGCATATAATACCTATAAAGGGCCTACACTCATTTAGGAAACCTTCTTTTGAAGCATTCAGACAGTAGAACATGTAGTGGAACCTAGGATTTGGACTAGGATGGAGCTCAAGCTCTGTGGTAGTCACAATGCATCTACTACCAGGGTTGGTATCAAGCACAGCTTGAAGATAATCCCTAAACCTTGTGTATTGTCCCTTCATGTCACCTTCCACCACTTCAATGGCCAATGACCTTGCCCTATAGGCCTTGGTCTTTGGCACTTCCAGTCCATACTTAGTCTTTGTTCTTTTTAAAATTGCATCAACACCAGCCCTTGGATTATCTCTCGGTTGCTGCTCACAGGTTCTGGCCATCCAGTCAACTGTCACTTTTGTTTTTTCTCCATGTGCACCAGAAGTGTGCAACAACTTCATCTTCTTGATGCAGAATGTCTTCTCATGAGCAATTGTTGATGCAATCATGAAAAAGGACACCCATTGTCCCTTTCTGTGCAATGCACAATGATCCTATCCTTGTTGTTCCTATGGTACTGGAAATTTCTAAGGATTCTGATATGAAAATTCCTAAGTGTTCTTCTAAACTAATACACATCAGTGAAGCACATGCTAATGCAAAGTTGGTCATGAGCATCTGGCTTGCTCTCATCATACCAGATCCTAGTCCTGGCCCTCTTGGCTTGACTCTTCCTTCCACAAGGCAGAGGCATACCTGACTCATCATCTGATTCACTAATGCCATAGTCCCCAGGGAAACAAGCTGAATCATCTGATGGAATGAAATCAGGAATTACCTCAATATCAGCTTCATGGTGTGATCTTGTAGTGGGGCCTGCTTTGCCTACTTTCTTGAAAGTTTGAGGAAGTGGTGTCTCAGGTTCTGTGTCTGAGTCCTCTGGCTCTGGACACATCTCTTCCACTTTTGTGTCTCCTTCAAAGTGATGCATAGGATCCTCTCTCTGTTTCCTTTTTTGCTTCAACTTCTCAATGATTTCATCTTCCTCATCATTACCCATGTCATGCTCTTCCTCTTTCAACTCACACCTGTTCAAATCAACAAACAATTCATCTTCAGAGGGGCCAACATCTTCCTGTAATTTCTCTTTGCCCTTTGATTTTTTTCAAATTCATGCTCTCTTGTGTGTTAATGTAAGCAGCCTCTTCACCTGGCTTGACAACAGCAATAGGCACAGCATACAGCTCCTCAACTGGGTCTTCAACAGAAATAGGGAACAACACTCCTGCCTCATCTATAGAAATAATGTTGGAATCCCCCACGTTATTTATAGGTACTTGTTCCCCCACAATATTTGCCCTGTTAAACTCTCCTGGATTAGGCTCATTAGCCTTAATTACAGTTATGTTGAGCACCTTCTGCTCAGCATAATGGTCAAGCATCTCCTCCACACTCTCTTCACTATTAATAACATGCATCCCTGATGCCCCCTTTCTCTCTTCTTTCATATAGAACATGTAGTCAGCTTCAGTATATCCCTCTTCAGTCTCTAGCAGTGCTAACATGTTAATATAAGTAATTTCTGACAGAGAAATGGTCCTTTCCAAGTTGTCTTTCCCTTGAAAATGGTACCTTATTTCCCATATCTCATCATCCAAACTACACAAAATTGAGGAGAATTAGTGCTTCATTGATTTAGTTTTAGTAATGTAACATGTTATTCAGAAGGAGTTAGCACTAACAAAGCTTGCACATAACAGGACAAATTTGAGGAGAATTAGCACTATCAAAGCTTGCACATAATAGGACAAATATGAGGAGAATTAGCACTATCAAAGCTTGCACATAACAGCACAACAATTAACAAACGGGACCACAATTTAGTGTAATGAAGAAGGAGTAAACCCTAAAATGAAACGACCCTAAATTAATCTTCAGTAATCCAGTAAACAAAGACCTAAAATGAAACTGCCCTAAAATCTCCTTAAATCTAACAACCCTAAAATCTCCTAAAAATAACCTAAAATCTAACAACATTAAAATCTAACACAATCCAGTGTAGACAGTAACATGGAAGAAGGGGGGAGGGGGTGGACGAGGAAGAAATCTTACCACACACCGTCGAACCCTGAAGCCCACTGATGGCCTTCTCCCACGCCAGAAGCCCTTATCTTGCACGCGAGGGACGCCGCCGCACGGCGCTCAGTGTCCCACTCCGACGGCGAAGGGGGCGAAGGGGATCGCTCCGGTGAAGTAGCCCGCTGCATCGGCAAGCTACTGCTGCCGAGCCAGTTGTCTACCTCCGAGAACCCATCACCATCGCCTCCGGTCCCTCCGCCTCCGGCTGACTCACCGCCGCTGCCATTGTAGGACAGACAGAGAGACGGGGGAAAGAGGGGAGAATGGGGAAGCAGACAAAGGGGGCACTGCTTTGACCGCGCGTGCTGCCCTAACGGCCGTCACGCCGGGCGCCGTGAGGTTAGTCCGACGTGGCAGCTAACATGTGGGCCTGCCGTGTCAGAAATCGATTTAGCAACGGGCAATCGGTCATTTGTTTTTACTGAGAAAATTTACAAGAAAAGTGGTGGATTTTTGGAACGCGCTAGAAATGTGGTGGCAAATTGAAGCGTGAACATCAAATGTCGTGGTTTTTTGCAATTCACTCGGCAACCCACGACGACAGAGGCGAGTTGGCGAAACCGATGACACACCGCGAAGATCGATGTCGGGTCACGGCGACTGGCGCAGCTGCAAGCGGGGGCACGATCGGCCATCCTCGATGCGCTGAGTCAAGCGCAACCCAGCGGGTCAAGTGCGAGGCTGGGTGGCTGTAATGCCTAGGATGGGACTATATCTCCTACGTGTCGAGGCACGACTTAAAGATATAAGCCCATTCTGGAATGATCGCCAGTTTGGTACCTTTGCACATCTCATGTAAAATAGGGATGGAAAACTGAAAAGATAGTTGGCTTACACTCGCCACATCACACAAATACATTACATGTTCAAACATCATTCAGATAAACATCACAGCCCATCTAAGGGTAAAGATCCAAATGACAAGATAACAAACATAAGATTAAACCACAGGTCTAGATCGAATCCTAGTAGAAGCTCTACTGATCAACCGGATAGTTCACATAGTAACGGCTACGCTCCTCGTCGTACTCCTAGTCTAGCTCAGTGCCATCGCCTGTGTAGCTCACCATCGTACCTGCATCTGGTGTGTTGAAGTAACTGTGAGCCACAGAGGACTCAGCAATCCCGTTCTCGGGTAACACGACTATCCAAGCCTTGGGTGTGGAACAAGGCTGAAGAAAGAACAAGAGTTTGCAGCAGCACTAGCCTAGCTTACGTAAAAGAGAGCGAGAAGAGAAGGTGCCTCGGTCGAGAGATGATCACGAAGTGATCCTAACTAAAGCAAAACAAACATAACCCCACTATGTTCATCTCCCGAATCCCTTTCGGAAAATGACCGTCACGGTACTCACGCTGGTAGTGTATTCGAACATGGTGTCAAGTTTTCTACAACCGGATATTAACAAGCTCCCATCTGCCACATAACCGCGGGCACGGCTTTCGAAAGTTCATAACCCTGCAGGGGTGTTCCAACTTGGCCCATGACAAGCCCACGATCCGCGGAGTCGCAACTCCAAGGTGGGAAGGCCCGAGTATCCTCGGAATCCCGTGCTCAAGATACTCTGACTAAGGTAAGGCTAATCCAGCAAATCCTCCCGGCGTGCCGATACCCTGATAGTAGCCGCGCGTACCTAGTCTCAGGCCACGACCGGATGGGCGATTCTACAGGTGTATACCAGATACCTCGGGTCTCCCCAAGGCGGCCCCGCAGAACCCCCGGTTTGGACCAACACTCATGAGGAGCACTGGCCTGGGTTGTTGATTAAATATAAAAGGGATAGCTAGTCCCTATGCAAGTTTTAGTTATTAGGCAAATAGTACCAATGTTGGGACTTGCTGGAAAAGACTTAGCACTTAGCGGTTTATCGAGGGGGTCCCATAACCCCAACCGTGTGAGGAACGCATAATCAAGGAACATAACACCGGTTTATGCGGTTCCTAGCGGCATGAGTGGAACAAATCACCAATCAAAAGGCTTAGCCTTCCACCCCTTACCAATATATAGATAATTTCATTTAATAATTAATATAGTGTAATATCGCTACAAGCTTTAACAAGAAGCAAGAATCTTCAATCTTCTCCTGCAACTAACAATGCTATAAGAGGGGCTGAGCGAAGCCTACGTATAGCCAATCAATGGTTTGCATAGGAAGGGTGGTTAAACAGGTTCATGGTTACAATAGGAGGCTGACAGGAAAAACATGGGCATCGAGGCAAAACTATAGAACGAGACCTCTAGCAATAGGCAAAGATAGTAATGTTATCGGGGTTCGGTCATCTTGCCTGAAGAGTTGTCGATGGGATCGTAAGAGAGCTCCTCGTTCTCAACCTTGGTAGTAACCTCGTTCTCGTACTCGTACTCAGCTTCCGGCTCTACTCAACACAAACACACAAGGCAACGAATCAAACAAGATGCAATGCGCAGAAAAATTACTGGATGCATGACTGATGCACTATGGAAGCAAAACAGATGCACTATGGAAGCACAGAAAGTCTACTTAGGAAGCACAGCGTTACAGCACAACAATATGCATCAAGCAAAATGCTCTAAAACATGATAACATGAGGATATTATGAATCTACATGCAAAAACACACAAGTTACATATAGGACTTGCTCAAAACGGAGCAACGGGCTAAAAGTTACACCCGAAACAATAAATAAGCACAAGCTGAAAATAACAGCCACATAGCAACTTCGGAGCAAGAGATAAATGGCCTACAGCACTCAAACATCATGGCAATGAGCATGGACATAAAGTAGACATATCCTACAGCAAACAATTCCATTGGAGCATCCCCAAAGGAGCCATGGATCAATAGCAACAAGCTATGACATATTGAACTTGACAACAAAAACCTGACAGCAGTAATTTGTTGCAGCTTGGGAGCAAGAGTTAAATATGCTACAGCCACTCAAATAAGCATGTGAGAGCATGAATGGATAGCCAACAATATATACAACAAGGAATCATCAAGAGTCGCTCCAAAACTAGCATGGATTTGCCTAGAACATCAAGCAAACATGGCATCTGGATATTACAGATTCCAGACTTAGTGAAATTTCACTAAGTGTTAAAACAGCAGTTTCATCATGGCATCTTTGAGATCAAGTTTAAGTCACCTCAAAGCATATCATGGCAAGTGGTAAGCACCACAGCAAGGTACACAAGATGGTGAATCCAAAACATCTAAGCATGCATCAAGGGGACAACCACATCAATAGCAACGAGCTCCTCTACGAGGCATCTCGTAACAAGTTTAACGACACAATAGCCACATAGCACTTTGCAAAGGAGATAAACATGGAAAGATGAAATCTATCATGCAAGCTAAAGCAACCAACATGTAGAGCATAACATGATGAACACGTGGACATATCATTTGCTTCATTTGGATAAATATGCAACAAGATATCACATTGCAAACATGGCATGAAAACAACTACTAACAGGAGTTTATAACAAGTAGCACTCTTCTCATGAAGATTAAGACATCTAGATGACCTCTAACATGCATGGCACAATGGAACAAAACGTAGTACAAGACTCCACGATCATTTTGACATATCATTTGCTCAAATCGGATCATCACACAAAAAGTTATCATCAAAACAAAACAGCATCAGGAACTTAAAACTGCCAGGGACTTGGTGAAGAAAACCACCTCGGGGTCAACGGATCTGGGTCAAAGTCAACGTGGTGGTGGTCAAACGGATCTCGGGCTAGCGGATCGGGCCGAAGCGGATCGGGCGCCGGCGGGCTACCGGGCGCGGGTGGCGGAGCAGATCCGGGCGGCTAACGGGCCCGGCCCGTTAGGGATCCCTCGAACGGATCGGGCGGGGCGGCTCCCCCGATCTCCCCGAGCGGCGGCGCGGCCTGGCGATCCGCGGCGGCTGGAGGCGGATCGGCGCCGGGGGTAGCCGGGGCGGTGGCGGAGGAGAGCCCCGGCCAGCGGCGCAGGGGACCCGGGCGGCGGAGTCCGGCGGGAGGAGGGACGCCTGTGGGGCGGCGGCTCGCCTGGCCCGAGCGGTGGCCGGCGGGAGGAGGTGGTGGTCCGGCCGATGGGGTGGCGGCGCCGGCCGGCGGGAGGTCGAGGCGGGGCCGGCGGGACCTGGCCGGTGACCGGCGGCGGTGATGAGTTGGAGAAGGGTGGCGCGGCGAGGAGAAGATTACGGCCGGCGAACTCCGGCGGATCGAAGGTTGAAGATGACTGGAGGAAGGAGATGACGCGCGGGGCCCACTCGTCGGACGGAAGCACGGGTGGCGGCCTTCGGAAGCACGGCGACAACTTCGGAAGCACGATTTTCCAGGACGTCAGAAGCACGGATTTTCAACGGTGGAAGCACCGCGGATCAACGGTGGAAGCACCGACGGCGTACTGTGGAAGCATTAGGGTTTCAGACGCGAAAATTGGGGGAGATGGACGTTTATATAGGCACAAGGAGCTAGGGTTGTCCAAATGACGTGAGGTTTTCGGCCACACGATCACAATTGGATGGCCTAGATGAAGGGAGGGGTTTGGGTTGGTTTGGTGGGCTGTTGGAGGGGTGTCTTGGGCCTCAAAGAGGAGGTACTTTCAGCCCACGAGAATAACTGTTGGAGCATCAAACGAACTCCAAACGCGACGAGATTTGACAGGCGGGTTACACACACCAAAACAACATCGCACGACAAGTCTCACGCCAAACCGGAAACGTTACACGGCCAAACACCAAAGTAGGCCTCGGGGATGCCACGGACACGTGAGAGAGCTCCGGAACTCGAAACGGACAACGGAAAGAAATGAGTGAGACCGGATGCAAACGACAACACAAATGCAATGCGATGCACACGACTACATGACAAGAATGAATGCACACACGCAACACGACAAAACGACGAAAACCCGAAAAGACGAAGAACCCGGAATGGAATTGATGAAGCCAGAGATATATATATTGCCCAAAAGGGAAAGTATTATATCCGGGGCATTACAAACTCTCCTCTACTACAAAAAGATCTCGTCCCGAGATCTAGGACTGGAAAAAGGAAGGGTACTCGGAACGAAGGTGATCTTCTCGTTCCCACGTAGCTTCTCGGTCGGTATGGTGTGACCACTTGACTTTCAAGAATTTGATGGACTTGCTGCGGGTCTTGCGCTCGGTTTCTTCGAGAATAGCAACGGGGTGCTCTCGGTAAGACAAGTGTTGTTGATGATCAATCTCTTCAAACGGAATCGTGCGTTCAGGAGTCTTGAAGCACTTGCGGGGTTGAGACACATGAAACACATCATGAACATTGGCGAAGTTGGAAGGGAGCTCAAGTTGATAGGCTAGATCGCCTCTTTTGCCAAGGATCTTGAAAGGCCCGACGTATCTAGGAGCAAGATTTCCTTTGATACCGAATCTTTGGGTTCCTTTCATCGGAGAAACACGGAGATAGACATGATCCCCAATGTTGAAGGCCAAATCACGATGCTTGCCCTCATAGTAGCTCTTCTGACGCGATTGAGCGGACTTGAGATTCTCACGTATGACTTTGCACATTTCTTCGGCTTCTGAGATCAAGTCATTGCCAAGAAGTTGACGTTCACCAGTCTCGGACCAGTTGAGAGGGGTACGGCACTTTCTGCCATAGAGGATTTCAAATGGAGCTTTGCCGGCACTTGCTTGGAAGCTGTTGTTGTAAGAGAACTCTGCAAATGGAAGGCAATCTTCCCATTTCATGCCAAAAGAGATGACACAGGCTCTGAGCATGTCTTCTAGAATCTGATTCACTTTATCGACTTGACCACTAGTCTGAGGGTGAAATGCAGTGCTGAACCTGATCTTAGTGCCCATGTGTCGGTGTACTAAGGTAGGGGTACCCCAGTACCCCAACTTGTGCACGGGCAGTTGCAGCTTCCCGCGGCAAGGTTTACTGCGTGCTCGCCGGAGACCTTCCTGCCTCCTATTAAACCATTCAAAAACAAAGTATACAAGACAGAAGATCGAGACCCCGGCAAGAGGAGCTTGCCGGGAAGGCCGTACCAGGCTCAAGACTGTTTCACTAACACAAAACCCTGGCAAGAGGAGCTTGCCAGGAAGACTAGAAGATATCGCCTCGGCGCTATGCGCGCCCCGGCAAGGGGCCCGGGGAGCGGCAAGCTCCCGGGCCCGGCGAGATCAAGGCCCCGGCAAGGTGCTTGCCGGGAGGGCTGCGCTGTGTGCCCGCGCTCCAGCTCATCGGCCCACGCGTCGCCCTGGGGCCTATCCAGGGACGCGTGGCGGATGGCTGTGCAGCCTGGGGTACACGGTGGCACTCCACAGCGATAAATCCGTCGCCGTGGCGGACGGAGACGCTAAGGCGGGAGCTTTTGGGGTCGACGGCGACGGGCATTAAATGCCCTTGTCCCCCACTGTTAAAGTAGGTATAGACCACTGTTCGGTACTGTAGCTCCACTGTTCCCGCACTGTTACAACTACCACCTCTTTTACATTTTTACCCCTTTCTCCTACGTTGACACCTGTCGGTGACCCCTTGCACTATAAAAGGAGGCCCATGCACAACGTGGAGGGGGTTCGAAACCTAGACTACTCTCACGCACGGTGTAGCTCCTTCTTCAAGCTCCCGAGCGCTCAACTCAATACACAACCAAGCAGGAGTAGGGTTTTACGCATCCGTGCGGCCCGAACCTGGGTAAAACTGCCCGCGTGTTTGCTTCGATCTGCTCTTTGTGCTCCCTCCGCCCTCGTACCGCACAGACAAGGGGCTCCGGTCCCATAGGTGTTCGTGGCGGACAGTTTCCCCCGACACCATGGCAGACTGAAAGGAGTCCCAGAACTTAGAAGTGAACAAACTTCCACGGTCTGAGGAGATAACTTGAGGAATGCCATGTAAAGACACAATTCTGGAAGTGTACAACTCTGCCAATTGAGCTGCATTGATGGATTCTTTGACTGGAAGGAAGTGAGCGACTTTGGTAAGCTTGTCAATCACCACAAAGATAGAATCATTCCCTCTCTTGGACTTAGGAAAGCCAGTGACGAAATCCATTTCAATGTGTTCGAATTTCCACTCGGGAATAGGAAGAGGTTGGAGAAGACCGGCTGGACGTTGATGCTCTGCCTTCACTCTCCTGCAGACATCACATTCATTCACGAATTGGGCAATCTCCCTTTTCATGCGTGTCCACCAGTAAGATTGCTTGAGGTCTTGGTACATCTTGGAACTGCCAGGATGAATGGAAAGGAGGGAATCATGTGCTTCGTCCATTATGAGCTTCCTGAGCTCGCCTTTGGGAACCACAAGTCTGTCCTCAAAGAACAAGGTATCTCTCTCATCAACGCGATAGCACTTGTATTTAGGAGTACCCTTTGCAATACCATGTTTCACTTTCTGCACCATAGCATCACTAAGTTGGGCCTCACGGATCTGATCTTCCAAGGTAGGAGCAACTTGAAGATTTGCAAGAAAACCTTGCGGAACAACTTGGAGGTTGAGCTTCCTGAAGGCTTCACAAAGCTCAGGCTGGAACGGCTTGATAAGAAGGCTGTTGCAATATGCCTTTCTGCTCAAAGCATCTGCAATCACTTTCGCCTTGCCAGGTGTGTATTCGATGTTGGGATCATACTCTTGGATCATTTCGACCCAACGAGTCTGGCGAAGGTTCAGGTTCGGCTGTGTGAAGATGTACTTCAAGCTCTTGTGATCGGTTAAGATGTCGACTTTTCTGCCCAACAGAAGGTGTCTCCACGTAATCAAAGCATGTACCACAGCTGCTAGTTCAAGATCATATGTGGGGTAGTTCTTCTCACTTGGCTTGAGCTGACGAGAAGTGTATGCCACAATTCTCTTGTCCTGCATAAGCACACCACCAAGTCCTTGAAGAGAAGCATCACAGAATACTTCATAGGGCTTGGACTCATCTGGAGGAGTGAGAACTGGAGCAGAGACGAGCTTTTCTTTGAGAGTTTTGAATGCCACTTCACAATCTGGAGACCAGTAGTACTTGACATTCTTCTGCAGCAAGTTGGAAAGAGGCTTGGCAATCTTGGAGAAGTTCTCAACGAACCTTCTGCAATAGCTGGCAAGACCAAGGAAGCTTCGAAGTTGCTTGACGTTCTGAGGAGGTTCCCAGTTGACAATTGCTTCAACATTCTCGGGGTTTACCGCAATACCGTCAGCGGAGATGATATGGCCCAGATACAAGACCTTATCGAGCCAAAATTCGCACTTGGAGAACTTGGCATAGAACTTATGTTCACGGAGTCTGTCGAGAACGAGACGGAGGTGCTTTTCGTGATCTTCTTCATTCTTGGAAAATACCAAAATGTCATCCAGATACACAAGCACAAACTCGCCGGTGTAGGGGTTGAAAATGTAGTGCATCATTCTCGAGAAGGTAGGTGGAGCATTGGCGAGACCAAAGGACATGACTGTATACTCATATGAGCCATAGCTCGTTCTGAAGGCAGTCTTGGGGATATCTTCTTCTCGAATGCGAATCTGGTGATAGCCCATTCGGAGATCGAGCTTAGAGAACACTTTAGCTCCTTTGAGCTGCTCGAACGGTTCATTGATGTTGGGGAGCGGATACTTGTTCTTTATTGTCTTCTTGTTCAATGGCCGGTAATCAACGCAAAGGCGCTCCGTGCCATCCTTCTTCTTGACAAATAAGACACCACAGCCCCAAGGAGACGTACTAGGCCTGATTAGACCCATACGCTCCTGTTCATCAAGCTGTTTCTTCAATTCCTTCAACTCTTTAGGAGAGAGCTTGTACGGACGCCGGCATGCTGGCTCAGTACCAGGCTCGAGTTCAATGACGAATTCCACTTGACGGTGTGGAGGCATGCCTGGAAGTTCTTCAGGAAAGACGTCTTCGTATTCGTTAACCACCGGAATTTGAGATATGGCATTCATTTCGCCCTTGTCATTGAGAGAGAAAAGCCTGATTGTTTTATCCTGAGAGGCGAAGATAATCACATCTTCATCAGGATGAGTAATCTTGACTTCCTTGTTTGCACAATCAATCTGAGCATCATGCTGAGAAAGCCAGTCCATCCCGAGGATGAGGTCAATGTCGGAATTGCCGAGAACCACCGGATTAGCCAGAAAGTGATAATCACCCATGCGAATAGTTACATCCGGAGCATACAAGCTAGAATGCATCTGCTTTGCCGGAGAAGAAATTGCCAATTGCCTTGGTAAAGCTGCTGTGATCACGCTATGCTTGGATGCAAATGGGTATGACATGAAAGAATGTGAAGCACCCGAATCAAATAACACTTTTGCAGGAAAAGAGTTAACTGGAATGTTACCCAATATGACATCAGAAGAATTCTCCGCTTGCGCTGCATTCATCGGATTCACTCTTGCAACCTTCGGATCATGCTTGACAATAGCCGAACTGACAGGTGGAGGAGGCGGAAGGCGCTTCGGGTTGGGGCACTTGTTGGCATAGTGACCCTTCTTGCCACACTTGTTGCAGACCACTTCTGAGAGAGGACGGTAGTGAGGCGCACTTGACTTGGAACCTTGAGACTGAAACTTTGACTGGTTGCTTGGGTTGGGTGGGTGGGAGAAACCACGGCCACCGGAGTTCTTGTTGCTGTTGTTGTAGGGAGCTGGGATCACAGGTGGAGGTGGAAGCCAAAATTTCTGTTGCTTCGCGACCACTTGAGAAGATGAGGAGGAGTGAACGGCATCTCGAATCCTCTTTTTGGAAGCCTCCATCTTGAGCTGGGCTGCCTCTTGCTTGAGCGCCATGTTATAGAATTTGTCAAACTCCTCAGGCTCGAACAAGGTGAGAGCAAGTTGAAGTTCATCCTTGAGACCTCCACGGAACTGATAGATCTTGCTCTTGGCATCTGGTATGTCTTGCTTAGCATAGCGGGCAAGGTTTTGGAACTTGACATTATACTGGTAGACAGTCATTGAGCCTTGCTTCAGGTTGCGGAATTGCTCACACATACCCTCGATGACGCTTGTTGGAATGTGGTGAGAGCGAAAGTCCTTGCAGAAATCATCCCAAGAGATCACACGCCCTTCTCTGGAGTCTTTGTACTGCTGCCACGAGTCAGCTGCTTGGTCCTTGAGTTGGAAGGCTACAAATTTCACATAGTCCTCCGGCCTGACGTTACTGCACTCAAAATGCTTCTTGATATCAGTGATCCAATCTTCAGCATCGAGAGGGTTGACACAGTAACTGAAAGCCTTTGGTTGATTGGCCAAGAACTGGTTGAGCGTAGCATGGTGCTGTTGGTTGAAAAAAATGCCTTGGTTCCCTGGAGCACCCTAATTTGCTTGATTTGCTTGCATTTGCTGCATCATCTGCATCAACATCTGGGTGTTCTGGTTTGTAGTTTGCATAATCGCTCTCCAGGCCTCAGACGGAGGAGGAGGGGAAGGAGGACGATCTGGAACCTCTTCACCCTCTGGGTTAGCGTTGGGAACCCGTTTCGGAGCCATCCTGAAAGAGATGACCACCAATCAGCAATTTGATTGAAAGAAGGTATAAGCTGAAACAACGGATAGAATGCAACATAGTCTTCACAAGAATCATTCGAACAAGAGGAACGAATGAAATTCTCAGCTTAATGATAACAACAATCTTCACGAGAAGCCACTGGGAGACAAAAGGTAAATAAGAAAAACAACAAGGTACAGATGGAACAAACACAAGATAGGAGCTTCGTTCGACATCTTTGTGCTGAAAGCTTATGAACGTGTTACGAAAGGGTTTTGCAATCCCCGGATCAGCATAGCCAAGGACCCTTTAATATGCAACTCCCGATCGGAACATCGGCCATAAAACCACTTCACTCAATGTAGAACCCCAAACTCCGTAACCTGCATTCGTTGCAAGAATGCCTACGATCTACTGGATGAACCCACCTATGAATTTCCGAAACTCCCAGTTATGCAATCAGGTGTTGGGGATACAGGGGAAGCATCGCGCAATCAACTCTAATCCTACATCCAGCTGTATCCATCCTTCAACACATAACCAGTTGTTCTCGGAAACCGTCTACCTCGGGCCTTCGAAAAGCATCCACTATACAAAGCTATGGCAATACTCCCGAACTACCTCCCCAGTACTGGGTGATGTCGGGGTTATCTTGCCACTAACCGCATAGGAGAGTTTTCGATGTCGGCCGTCTTAAGTATTCTAGTACTATCGCGATATGTTTGTGACGACAATACCCCGAAGCTCAACTCCCTGGGAAACTGCCACAACCCCTAATGTCAGGAGGCATCGAGAACAATATTCTCGTCACAAAGACATCGAAACAATCCAACAATACTCGCGAGATTCCTAAAAAAAATTTGGTGCAAATTTTGAAAGTAGAAGAGGCAAGAGTAGTCGTCAGGAGTCCTCACCGGAATGAAAAGAGATGAGGAGCAAAAGAATTCCAACTCTCTGATATAAATATAGGACTCAAAACATTTTAAGTGTGTGCCTAGACTCGACCGTCAACGATTCGATCAAACAGTGGGGGATTCTAGGTCGGAGAAGGCTCTGATACCAACTTGTAATGCCCAGGATGGGACTATATCTCCTACGTGTCGAGGCACGACTTAAAGATATAAGCCCATTCTGGAATGATCGTTAGTTTGGTACCTTTGCACATCTCATGTAAAATAGGGATGGAAAACTGAAAAGATAGTTGGCTTACACTCGCCACGTCACACAAATACATTACATGTTCAAACATCATTCAGATAAACATCACAGCCCATCTAAGGGTAAAGATCCAAATGACAAGATACCAAACATAACATTAAACCACAGGTCTAGATCGAATCCTAGTAGAAGCTCTACTGATCAACCGGATAGTTCACATAGTAACGGCTAAGCTCCTCATCGTACTCCCAGTCTAGCTCAGTGCCATCGCCTGTGTAGCTCACCATCGTACCTGCATCTGGTGTGTTGAAGTAACTGTGAGCCACAGAGGACTCAGCAATCCCGTTCCCGGGTAACACGACTATCCAAGCCTTGGGTGTGGAACAAGGCTGAAGAAAGACCAAGAGTTTGCAGCAGCACTAGCCTAGCTTACGTAAAAGAGAGCGAGAAGAGAAGGTGCCTCGGTCGGGAGATGATCACGAAGTGATCCTAACTAAAGCAAAACAAACATAACCCCTCCGTGTTCATCTCCCGAATCCCTTTCGGAAAATGACCGTCACGGTACTCACGCTGGTAGTGTATTCGAACATGGTGTCAAGTTTTCTACAACCGGATATTAACAAGCTCCCATCTGCCACATAACCGCGGGCATGGCTTTCGAAAGTTCATAACCCTGCAGGGGTGTTCCAACTTAGCCCATGACAAGCCCACGATCCGCGGAGTCGCAACTCCAAGGTGGGAAGGCCCGAGTATCCTCGGAATCCCGTGCTCAAGATACTCCGACTAAGGTAAGGCTAATCCAGCAAATCCTCCCGGCGTGCCGACACCCTGACAGTAGCCGCGCGTATCTAGTCTCAGGCCACGACCGGATGGGCGATTCTACAGGTATATACCAGATACCTCGGGTCTCCCCAAGGCGGCCCCGCAGAACCCCCGGTTTGGACCAACACTCATGAGGAGCACTGGTCCGGGTTGTTGATTAAATATAAAAGGGATAGCTAGTCCCTATGCAAGTTTTAGTTATTAGGCAAATAGTACCAATGTTGGGACTTGCTGGAAAAGACTTAGCACTTAGCGGTTTATCGAGGGGGTCCCATAACCCCAACTATGTGAGGAACGCATAATCAAGGAACATAACACCGGTTTATGCGGTTCCTAGCGGCATGAGTGGAACAAATCACCAAGCAAAAGGCTTAGCCTTCCACCCATTACCAATATATAGATGATTTCATTTAATAATTAATATAGTGTGATATCCCAACAAGCTTCAACAAGAAGCAAGAATCTTCAATCTTCTCCTGCAACTAACAATGCTATAAGAGGGGCTGAGCGAAGCCTACGTATAGCCAATCAATGGTTTGCATAGGAAGGGTGGTTAAACAGGTTCATGGTTACAATAGGAGGCTGACAGGAAAAACATGGGCATCGAGGCAAAACTATAGAACGAGACCTCTAGCAATAGGCAAAGAGAGTAATGTTATCGGGGTTCGGTCATCTTGCCTGAAGAGTTGTCAATGGGATCGTAAAAGAGCTCCTCGTTCTCAACCTCGGTAGTAACCTCGTTCTCGTACTCGTACTCAGCTTCCGGCTCTACTCAACACAAACACACAAGGCAACGAATCAACAAGATGCAATGCGCAGAAAAATTACTGGATGCATGACTGATGCACTATGGAAGCAAAACAGATGCACTATGGAAGCACAGAAAGTCTACTTAGGAAGCACAGCGTTACAGCACAACAATATGCATCAAGCAAAATGCTTCAAAACATGATAACATGAGGATATTATGAATCTACATGCAAAAACACACAAGTTACATATAGGACATGCTCAAAACGGAGCAACGGGCTAAAAGTTACACCCGAAACAATAAATAAGCACAAGCTGAAAATAACAATCACATAGCAACTTTGGAGAAAGAGATAAATGGCCTACAGCACTCAAACATCATGGCAATGAGCATGGACATAAAGTAGACATATCCTACAGCAAACAATTCCATTGGAGCATCCCCAAAGGAGCCATGGATCAATAGCAACAAGCTATGACATATTGAACTTGACAACAAAAACCTGACAGCAGTAATTTGTTGCAACTTGGGAGCAAGAGTTAAATATGCTACAGCCACTCAAATAAGCATGTGAGAGCATGAATGGATATCCAACAATATATACAACAAGGAATCATCAAGAGTCACTCCAAAACTAGCATGGATTTGCCTAGAACATCAAGCAAACATGGCATCTGGATATTACAAATTCCAGACTTAGTGAAATTTCACTAAGTGTTAAAACAGCAGTTTCATCATGGCATCTTTGAGATCAAGTTTAAGTCACCTCAAAGCATATCATGGCAAGTGGTAAGCACCACAGCAAGGTACACAAGATGGTGAATCCAAAACATCTAAGCATGCATCAAGGGGACAACCACATCAATAGCAACGAGCTCCTCTACGAGGCATCTCGTAACAAGTTTAACGACATAACAGCCACATAGCACTATGCAAAGGAGATAAACATGGCAAGATGAAATCTATCATGCAAGCTAAAGCAACCAACATGTAGAGCATAACATGATGAACACGTGGACATATCATTTGCTTCATTTGGATAAACATGCAACAAGATATCACATTGCAAACATGGCACGAAAACAACTACTAACAGCAGTTTATAACAAGTAGCACTCTTCTCATGAAGATTAAGACATCTAGATGACCTCTAACATGCATGGCACAATGGAACAAAATGTAGTACAAGTCTCCATGATCATTTTGACATATCATTTGCTCAAATCGGATCATCACACAAAAAGTTATCACCAAAACAAAACAGCATCAGGAACTTAAAACTGCCAGGGACTTAGTGAAGAAAACCACCTCGGGGTCAACGGATCTGGGTCAAAGTCAACGCGGCGGTGGTCAAACGGATCTCGGGCTGGCGGATCGGGCCGAAGCGGATCGGGCGCCGGCGGGCTACCGGGCGCGGGTGGCGGAGCGGATCCGGGCGGCTAACGGGCCCGGCCCGTTAGGGATCCCTCGAACGGATCGGGCGGGGCGGCTCCCCCGATCTCCCCGAGCGGCGGCGCGGCCTGGCGATCCACGGCGGCTGGAGGCGGATCGGCGCCGGGGGTAGCCGGGGCGGTGGCGGAGGAGAGCCCCGGCCGGCGGCGCAGGGGACCCGGGCGGCGGAGTCCGGCGGGAGGAGGGACGCCTGCGGGGCGGCGGCTCGCCTGGCCCGAGCGGTGGCCGGCGGGAGGAGGTGGTGGTCCGGCCGGTGGGGTGGCGGCGCCAGCCGGCGGGAGGTCGAGGCGGGGCCGGTGGGGCCTGGCCGATGATCGGCGACGGTGATGAGTTGGAGAAGGGCGGCGCGGCGAGGAGAAGATTCCGGCCGGCGAACTCCGGCGGATCGAAGGTTGAAGATGACCGGAGGAAGGAGATGACGCGCGGGGCCCACTCGTCGGACGGAAGCACGGGTGGCGGCCTTCGGAAGCACGGCGACAACTTTGGAAGCACGATTTTCTAGGACGTCGGAAGCATGGATTTTCAACGGTGGAAGCACCGCAGATCAACGGTGGAAGCACCGACGGCGTACTGTGGAAGCATTAGGGTTTCAGACGCGAAAATTGGGGGAGATGGACGTTTATATAGGCACAAGGAGCTAGGGTTGTCCAAATGAGGTGAGGTTTTCGGCCACACGATCACAATTGGATGGCCTAGATGAAGGGATGGGTTTGGGTTGGTTTGGTGGGCTGTTGGAGGGGTGTCTTGGGCCTCAAAGAGGAGGTACTTTCAGCCCACGAGAATAACTGTTGGAGCATCAAACGAACTCCAAACGCGACGAGATTTGACAGGCGGGTTACACACACCAAAACAACATCGCACGACAAGTCTCACGTCAAACCGGTAAAGTTACACGGCCAAACACCAAAGTAGGCCTCGGGGATGCCACGGACACGTGAGAGAGCTCCGGAACTCGAAACGGACAACGGAAAGAAACGAGTGAGACCGGATGCAAACGACAACACAAATGCAATGCGATGCACACGACTACATGACAAGAATGAATGCACACACGCAACACGACAAAATGACAAAAACCCGAAAAGCCGAAGAACCCGGAATGGAATTGATGAAGCCAGAGATATATATATTGCCCAAAAGGGAAAGTATTACATCCGGGGCATTACAGTGGCTCAGAGGCAGGAATTTGGAACAACGGGGCCTGGTGACTCTCAACCAGGGAAGGCCAGCTCATGGGTGGCGGCTTGCGCAATGAACCGGTGACTCGGAGGCTGACCACGAAAACGAAACGAACCCGATTGATCATGCGGGCAGTGGCGGTTTGAGGCAGAGAGCAGGGCCGGCGGGTCGCGGTCGGTGATAACCCGGAAGCCGCCGAGGCGCCTGCGAGGCAGCAGAAACGGGCGCCTCAAGACGAGGCCACTGGTGTCCGGAGGAATCCGGGTCGTGATCGGTTTGGTTTCCACATCGTAATTGCTTTGACCCAATTTTCCTTTAACCCGATTTGTCTTCGCTGTAAACTAGATTGCCCCTGCAACATTTATTCCAATCCGCTTGTCTGAGTCAAAGCAGCCGACGACTTCTAGATTCCTTCGGTGGATTATGTTGGCAGAATTTCATGGTGACTTGACGGCTAACCCAGATCGGATCAAAAAATTGCAAAGATCATCCACGGCGACTTGATAATTTTCTTTTCAACGGACGAAGTTAGGCTTGATGCGAATCCTTCTGTTCTGGCTCTTTGCTTCATCCAGAAATTGTGAGCTCCTCGATCCCTAGGAGAGATCCCTTCAAGAACTCAACACCATCATGCGATTGCCCCACGGTGGGCGTCAACTGTCGTGGAATTGTCACTGTAGATGTCCTAGCATAAGGACTTAGTCGTGAGGCCAACGCATCTATGTGGTAGCTTGAGAGGGGTTGAGCGGAATCGAGAGACGCAACATAAGACAAGGGTTTAGACAGCTTCGGGCCCCGGGAAACATCATCCGGTAATAACCCTACATGCTGTTTGAGGCTAGGTCTCATTATGATCACGAGGGAGTCGCCGGTAAACCGGCTCTTTGTGTCTAGCCTTATCGATTGTTTCTTTTCTTACTTGTCCCTCTTTGGGGAGCCCCGCCCCTCCTTATATAAGTTAAAGGGGCGGGTTACATGTAGAGTCCAACTCGGACTTAAGACTTTAACTATTATGACTTCTCTTCACGGGCTTCTCAACGTTTTGGGCTTCATAACGTCTCGGGCTTCATAACCCCTGGCCACTGAGGTATCACTGTCTGTGGTTTATGATGGTCTGCCGGTTTATGATTGTCTGCCAGTTTATGATTATCTGCCGGGTTATCATGTGGTTTATCATCTGTCTTAACTGTCAGCCGGGCTATAACTCCAGCCGGGTCATACCACGGGGTATATCCCCGACAGTACCAGATTGGCACTAGATCCTTTCTCAATACCTCGAGCACATGTGTCTTTTGCTCTTTCATTTTCTTCCACATCAAGAGTACCTATGAGATCCGAAATGGAAAACTCTTGTCTCTTGTGTTTCAGAGAGGTAGCAAGGTTCCTCCACGAGGAAGGAGGTTAGTGATGATGCCTCCGGCAACAAACTTGTCCGGTAACATACAATTTAAGTGCTCAAGTTCTCTAGCAAATGATTGTATCTCGTGAGCCTGCTCAATCACGGAGCGCTCATTAGTCATCCTATAGTCACAGAATTGTTCCATGATGTACAACTCAGTGTCGGCATCCGAGACCCCAAACTTGACCTCGAGTGCGTCCCACTTATCTTTTCCATTATCAATTGATGCATAAGCATCAACTATGTTCTCACCAAGAACACTCAAGAGAGTAGCCTTAAACAGGGTGTCCCTTTTCTGAAAAGCTTGTTCCTGTTGAGGATCAAGATCTCCTTTAGGTTTGCCAAGAGTGGTGTCATAGAAACTCATGGTTTGAAACCATAAGACTGCTCTCACGCGCCACCTCTTATAGTGCACACCCTCAAACATAGGAGGCCTCATAGATGCATCAAAACTACTTGGGGTAAATTGTCTATAATAAGGTTTTTGGATTGTTGGAAATATGAGCAATTTACCAAATGATTTAATCAAAAGAAATACTAGATAGAACATGACTATTATAGCAGAAATAAAATAAGTCATGCAATATGACAGAGAGAAGGTAAATAGCATCTGCATATATGAACAAGCATCAAACATATCTAGAGCAAACAGTAGAGCAAGAAACTATGGCAGGACCTCAAACAGAAATAGCATGAGAACGTACGGAACAGCAGTAGAAGCATTGGTCTTGGGGTCGATGTCCTCACCGGTCATGTCGTCGAAGAGGTTGTCGACGTCGAGGAATAAGTCGTCGGCGTTCGGATCGTCTGTGATGAAGCAGTCGGTAGTCGCGCAGAGCGCTCCCCAAAAACTTTATCACCATTCTCTCGTACAGGACTCAAAGAGGTGGGGTTTCAGAGGCCTACTGTCCTGACCTGCGGTGCACGCCGCAAGCCGGGATGGGGAAGGTCGTAGAACCAGCTCGCGTCGTGGTGAGGCGAGGCGTGGCGTAGCGAGGCGGGTGGTGGGGGAGGAGCGCGCGTGAATGTGTCTCTTCTTCTCATGCTCATACATATGGGGAAACAACCTCCCTTATAAGGAGGTCTAACTCCCACTAAACTAGCAATGTGGGACTAAACTTTAGTTCCACATCTTGCCTTACACGAATGGGCTGCGTGGACCTCTAGGATTTATTAGGAATTCCAAAACGGCTATTGGACTGCCTAGAATAGACTAAATTCCAGCATAATGCCATGCTGCAGTAGACAAATTGCTACATGTTTTCACGAATATGCCATGTTGCATCAGAAGACACTAACATGCTCCACATAGGCAAACCAACTAGTGGTCGGATTGTTAGAAGGAGAGTGGTAACCCTAGTCTACCAAGGTTCAATTTCTAGACATGACACTCGTGCTCATATTTTCTTGGGTTTGTTTCAAGCTTTCGGTGACGCGTTCAGCGGGAGTACAAATTCCCGTCGACTTCAAAAACGTATGTAGCGCCTTCATCAATCTTAAGATGATTTGTCGACTCAGTCTCTCGGAGATGCTCACAGGGGTAGGGTGAGTACGTGTGTGCGTTCATAGGGATGGGTGTATGTATGAACACTTGCGTCTGTATTGTGTTAAAAAAAGCATACTCCCTCCGTCCCAAAATTCTTGTCTTAAATTCATCTAGATAGGGAAGTATTTAACACTAAAACGTGACTAGATACATCCGTATTTAGACAAATCGAAGACAAAATTTTTGGAACGGAGAGAGTACTACACATAGAAATTGCCATGCCGATATATAAAAATGTCACTTTTCAAAAATTACATCATTCACTCCGGGTGCAGCTGGAGCGAACATTCGCATCGTCCGCCCAGGGAGAACGATGAAACGAACCGATGGCCCACAAGGATCAGACGCGCCACAAGCAGCGGCGAAGGGGTGCTCCTATTTCGCGTGTTTGGCTCCGCAGAAGTCAACTAGCATCGATTGCAACGCCTGCACATAGTGCGGTAAACTGTCTCGCGAAAAGAAACCGCAAAAAAGTCCCTGTATGAGGACTTGAAATCGCACCGCTGCATCGCAGGGATGGTTCAGCTAACCGCTACCCTAATCTCCCCTGCGGCGACTAGGGTTAGGCGAACCTGATGGCGGCCGCGGATCTCATCGGCGAGCCGCTCCCCTAATCCCGGCGGCGATGGCAACATCCGGCGCGGGTCGAGACACTCATAGCAGGGGCGCAGCTTCACCGCGCTCGGCAAGAGCGCAGATGGAGGAGGCGCTTGGCAAGCTTGACATCTCCGAGGAGGAGGCAACGCCTCTGGTGATCGACGACACTGACGACGGCGTGGCACCAAAGTGGCTTCTGGCGGGCAAAGTTCTCTACCGCAATCTCTTTCACATCCAGACGATAACCAATGCCCTACGTCCAGCTTGGGGTAACCCTAGGGGTCTGGTAATCCACCCATTGGGAGAGAACATGTTCGCTGCGGAGTTTGAATCCAAGCGGGATCGTGATCGTGTGTGGGAGGGATCTCCTTGGCACATTAGCAAGCATGCGGTAATTCTGGAGGAATTCCAAGAGCACATGCAGCCATCGGAGTTGAGGTTCGATCGGCTGCCAGTTTGGGTACAGGTTGCTAACCTACCCTGTAACCTGAAGAATGAGACGAGGGGCTTGGCCATAGCACGCCAGCTAGACAAACAAGCCTCGGTCGTCCAGATTGATACTGTTGGAGGCTATCTGAGAGCACGGGTCACCATTGATGTGACTAAATCCCTTCGCAGATGGATCTTAACTGAATCGGCCAAGAGGAATAAGACTGACTGCTATGATATTGAGTATGAGTGCATCCCGCACTTCTGTTTCTCTTGCGGTCGCCTGGGACACTCGGATTTATTCTGCCCTACACCAGGGAAAAGAGACGAGAAAGGAGACTTGCCCTTCAAACCCAGCCTACGGGCGCCGGAGGACAAGAAGAAGACCAATTCTGGGGAGTATTCGTACAAGGAGAAAACCGAACCACAACACAGCACACGAGAATCTCGCTCCTCGAACTCCAAGCAGAAGAAGGATAATGAGGTCACCTCTCCTGCCAAAGCTAATGCAACTTTCAAACGCAAGAATGGCCCTCAGAACAATCAAGTTTACCGCAAGGTATCCTCAGCCCCATTGGCCATTACTGAACATGGGGAGAATCAAAGCGGACAGGAAACCAGGCAGGCGGCCTTGGTCATCTCTGAGCGGCAAGTGGGAGATCTAAGGGACACCTTTGAGGAGAGGGAACCCAAGAAAAAGGGACCAACACCACCTTCGTCTGAATCTTCGGCAGCGACTGCGGGACAGCCTTGCCCGAGTCAATGAGTGCTTTAAGCTGGAACTGCCGAGGGCTTGGGAACCCTTGGACAGTTCGAGAGCTTCGCAAAGTTGTGAAGCAAGAAGCTCCCGCCCTACTGTTTGTCATGGAAACCAAAATCAAGGGCAAATGTGTGGAAGAGTTGAAATTTACGTTAGGTTTTTCAGGATGTTTTGTTGTCGATAGCAATGGCCTGAGTGGAGGAATTGGCCTCTTTTGGTCCAAAGAGGTTGAAGTTTCTATGGAAAGTTTCAGTTTATCTCATATTGATGCTAAGGTCAAGAAAGATAATAAGAATTGGCGTTTTACTGGTTTTTACGGTGAGCCCAGAGTGGCCAATAGGCATCACAGCTGGCTGCTCTTACGTACTTTATTTGCTGTCCAACACAAAGCATGGATCTGTATGGGTGATTTTAATGAGACGCTTCGGGGGGACGAGCACTTTGGAGCCAACGCAAGACCGGAGAGGCAAATGCGTGCTTTCCGGGAAGCGGCGGCGGACTGTGCACTCATTGATGTGGGGTGGCGGGGACTCCCTTTCACATGGGATAACAAGCAGCAGGGGGACGCGAATGTGAAGGCTAGACTGGACTGTGCTATGGTCAATTCCTTGTTCCTTGATCTGTTTGAGTTCACAAGTGTGAAACATATGAGTAGTGTGGAATCAGACCACTGTTTTGTTTTAGCAAAGCTCAAAACGACAGTGGCGATCGGCTGGACTTGAGCTCGGAGCTCCTTCCGTTATGAAAATGTATGGCAGAGCCATTCCGATTATGACAACGTAGTACGTGCGATGTGGCGCACGGGATCTGGCCAAGGAGGGCTACAGGGTGTAATTGAGGCTCCGGTCGTGGTGCAGACTCAGTTAGGCGAATGGGGCCAACGTGAGTTTGGGAACATGCAGAAGAAAGTCCGCCGGCTTCAAGCTCGACTGGACAAGCTACGGTGTGCCTCACTGCGTCGAGGCCCAACTGAAGAAGAAATCAGCGTAGCAAAGCAGTTGCGTGAGGCCTTGCGACAAGAGGAAATCTGGCTCAAGCAACGTTCTCGGGTATCTTGGCTGCGGGAAGGAGACCGGAACACCGTTTATTTTCAAGCCCAGGCAGCGCAAAGAAAGAGTATTAATAGAATTACCTCGCTGGAAGTGGGTGATGGTCGTGTATGCACCGATCCAGCGGAGGTGAAGGCGGAGATCATGGGCTTCTACCAGGCGCTATACCAATCTCAAGGTTACGCGCCGATGGAGGAATTGTTGGATTGTGTTCAACCGCAAGTGTCACAGGCAATGAACGAAACCTTGCAGAAGGAATATGTGGCAACTGAGGTGAAGGATGCATTATTCCAAATGGCACCGTCCAAAGCTCCGGGCGTGGACGGGTTCACGGCGGGCTTCTACCAACGACACTGGGACGTCCTTGGTGATGATATTACTCAAGCAGTACTGGGATTTCTAAACGGTGGTGAGCTACCGACGGGACTCAACGACACAGCTATAACTTTGATTCCGAAAGTTTGAAATCCACAGAAAATTTCGCAATATAGACCAATCGCGCTATGCCCAGTGCTATACAAAATTGCTGTCAAAGTCTTGGCAAACAGGCTTCGGCTCATTCTTGATGAGGTTATAGGGGAGGAGCAAAGTGCCTTCGTACCTGGCCGTCTTATCACGGACAACGTATTGGTTGCTTATGAATGTATCCATGTCATCCGTAGACGGAAAAAGGGTAAAAATGCAAGCTATGCTCTCAAGCTCGATATGTTAAAAGCGTATGATCGGGTGGAGTGGCATTATCTCGAAGCAATGTTGTCCAGACTAGGCTTCGGTGATAGTTTCATCAGACTCGTCATGAAGTGTGTCACTTCTGTTCGGTTCACGATCAAGGTGAATGGGGAACTTCTACCTTTCTTTGATCCTACGAGGGGCCTTCGTCAGGGCTGCCCCATGTCTCCTTACCTCTTCCTCATTTGTGCACAAGGCCTCACTGCCCTTTTAAACAACTATGGGGGTGCATATATTGACAGAGGAGTCCGGGTAAGTATCCATGCACCATGGGTAAATCACCTTTTATTTGCTGACGATAGCCTCATCTTTCTCAGTGCAAATACCCAAAGTGCAGACAGGCTCAATGAGATTCTCCGGATTTATGCTGAGTGCTCGGGTCAAGCGGTTAATCGGGAGAAGAGCTCTATTTTCTTCAGTGGAAACACAGGACAACCCCTAAGAGAGATTCTCAAAAGCTCTCTCAGAATTATGGTGGAAGCGTTTTCAGAGCGCTACCTGGGGTTGCCTACTGCCATTGGAAGAATCACAAGCGGCACCTTCAACCATATTGGTGACCGTGTGCGCAACAAAATAGGTGGCTGGTTAGAAAGAAATCTTGCGTGCGCAGGGAGGGAGGTTCTTATAAAATCAGGCGCACAGGCCATACCAACCTACAGCATGAGTTGTTTTCTGCTGACAAAGAAAGTGTGCAAGACTATAACATCTCCCATGGCCAAATACTGGTGGGGTAGCTCCCTCGACAAAAAATCTTTGCATTGGATATCATGGGACAAATTGACTGTGCCAAAGGCCAAGGGAGGTATGGGTTTTCGGGACCCTGAAGTGTTCAATCTCGCCATGTTGGGCAAGCAGGGATGGCGACTACTCACAAACCCGGACTCCCTGTGTGGACGGGTGTTAAAAGGAAGATACTTCCCTCAGACTGATTTCCTTCATGCTACGGCGCCGAGTCGGGCTTCTGCTACGTGGAAGGCGATCGTGGCTGGACGGAGGGCGTTGGAAGAGGGCTTGATCCACAGGGTGGGCGACGGCACCACAATCTCAATATGGACAGACCTGTGGATACCAACCACAATAGCACTGAAGCCTAGTGGTCGCATAGGAGATGCTCCACCGACAAAAGTTTCAGAGCTGATTGATGTTTACTCAGGAAGGTGGAATGTGGATTTAATCCGTCAAAACTTTACTCCCCCCGACGTGGCAGCAATATTGAACATCCCACTGAGGGTGGCGGGCGGAGAGGATACTTTGGCATGGGCCTTAGAAAGGTCAGGACACTACACTGTCAAGTCGGCGTACCGATCTCTCATGACTCGCAACGAGCTTAGTTCTCCAGAGGAAGGGACGGTAACGGAGATATCACCGAATAACAAACAGTTGTGGACTGCACTTTGAAAGCTCAATGTGCTACCGAAGATCAGAGTATTCTGGTGGAGAGTTCTTCGGGGGATCCTACCAGACTCTGTGACTCTACACTACAGGCACATCAAAACGATGGGCCGGTGCGATATTTGTCAGGCTACAGATGAAGACCTGATGCATACACTGACGACTTGCACGCATGCAAGCTTGTTCTGGGCGGCGGCGAGGATCGCTTTGACTTACAGTTACCAGCGCTGCACCAACATACCTGGACTCGTGATATCACTTTAGACCTACAGTTTTCTGATGATGCACGTGCAAGATCATTACTATCATGCATTCCATTTGGACTTCGAGGAACAAGTGGACACATGACCAGGACGGGTTCGACCCTGTGATGGCTATGAAGTGGGTGCAGGAGACACTATCCATTCTTGACATACCAAGCCGGCGCACTTGTAATGCCCAGGATGGGACTATACCTCCTACGTGTCGAGGCACGACTTAAAGGTATAAGCCCATCCTAGAATGATCTCAAGTTTGGTATCTTTGCACGACTCATGTAAAAGAGGGATTAAATTGCAAAAGGAGATAGTTGGCTTACACTCGCCAGTTCACACAATACATTACATAAGCAATCATCATTCAAAACATCACAACCCGACTACGGGTGAAGAACCAAAAGAAAGATACCAAAACAACATAAAGCCACAGGTCAGGAACGAATCCTAGTAGAAACCACTACTGAACGTCAAAACGTCACAAGCATACAGCCAAACTCTTCCTCGAACTCCTGGTGAAGTACTGATCCAACTCCTGCGTCAAACTCGGCTGAACCTGCATCTGGTGTGGTGAAGTAACTGTGAGCCACAGAGGACTCAGCAATCCCGTTCCCGGGTAACAAGACTATTTAAGCCTTTGGGTGAGGACAAGGCTGAAGAAAGAACGAGAGGTGAAGGAACAACAAGAGTCTGCAGCAGCAACTAGCACTAACTTACGTAATAGAGAGCGAGAAGAGAAGTGCATCGGTCGAAAGATGATCACGAAGTGATCCTAACTAAAGCCGGTCAAACATAACCCCACCGTGTTCAACTCCCGAATCCCTATTCGGAAATTGACAGTCACGGTACACACGCTGGTAGTGTATTGAAACATTGTGTCAAGTTATCTACAACCGGAATTAACAAGCTCCCATCTGCCACATAACCGCGGGCACGGCTTTCGAAAGTTCAAACCCTGCAGGGGTGTTCCAACTTGACCCATTACAAGCCCACGATCCGCGAAGTCGCAACTCCATAGGTGGGAAGACCCGAGTATTCTCGGAATCCCGTGCTCAAGTTAAACCGAACTAAGGTAAGGCTAATCCAGCAAATCCTCCCGGCGTGTCGACACCCTGATAGTAGTCGCGCGTATCTAAGTCTCAGGACACGACCGGATGAGTCATCCTACAGGTTTTTACCAAACCTCAAGTTTCCTTGAGGTGGCCCCGCAGTCTGCTCGTTTCGGACCAACACTCATGTGGAGCACTGGCCCGGGGGGTTGAATTAAAATAAAAGGGATAGCTAGTCCACATGCAAGTTTTTATTAGTTATTAGGCAAATAGTACCAATGTTGGGACTTGCTGGAAAAGACTTAGCACTTAGCGGTTTATCAAGGGGGTCCCATACACCCCAACCATGTTAGGAACGCATAATCAAGGAACATAACACCGGTTTATACGGTTCCTAACGGCATGAGTGGAACAAAACACCAAGCAAAAGGCTTAGCCTTCCACCCTTGCCAATATATAGGTGATTTCATTTTAAGCATTATATATAGTGTGATATAACCCAACCAAACTTCAACATGAAGCAAGCATCTTCAATCTTCACCTGCAACTAACAATGCTATAAGAAGGGCTGAGCGAAGCGTACTTAGCCAAGCAACGGTTTGCATAGGTAGGTTGGTTAAACATGGCAATGGTTACAAGTAGGAGGCTGACAAGAAGAACATGGGCATCGAGGCAAAACTATAGATCGAGACTACTAGCAATAGGCAAAGATAGTAATGGTATCCGGGTTCGGTCATCTTGCCTGGAATTCCACAAGGGAGAAGAACGGATCCTCGAAGAAGACGAAGCAACACAGTCGAGAGAATCCTCACAACTCCGGAACGAAACCAAAGCTAACAAGAGAAGCAAACCGGAAAGAAACAAACAACACGGTAAACACACAAGCATTAACATGGCATACGATGCACAAACAAGTATGATGCATGTCCGGTTTAAATATGCATGGCATGGCAAAGGTGCACAAACAACACTACAAGTTAAGTGGAGCTCAATATGCAACGAGTTGCATATTGACGAAACACCACATTTAATTATTTAATTGACTCTCGTTTATTTACAAGACAAGATTAATTGTTTTTAACATGGCAAGAGGTGAAACATAATAAAACTACACTATTAAGACATTTTAAATGAGGCCGGAAATAACAACAACATATCCGGAAAATCCCCATGAGCATGTTTAATAATTATAAGCAATCAACAATTTAACATATCAATGTTGTTAACATGATGCGGATGACATGATCAAGTTTATGCAAGTTATTAAAAGGTTGACAATTAACAAGATATGAAGCATTTGTCACCGTGGTGGAGAAAGGGTGCCACGGCAACGATCCGAAAATGATGCCACGGCAACATATCGGTTCCGGTAACTCGTTGAGAGACCGGTGCAAAAGATGAAGGTGGCGTGAGCGAGTCAAACGAGACGAAAGAGGTGGGGTGATCCCGTTGCCGGGTTCCCACGAGTCGGCGACGAGGCAACCGAGGAACATGACAAAAGAGTCGGGACGGGCACGATGCACACACGGGAAACATTTCATACAACACAACAAGCATCACACGGGTCATCCACGGGGTCGTCTTGTTATACCTTTGAAGCGTGCGTTTCGGGGCGGTTCGAGTTCGTCGAGGAACGTAGGGGAAGTAGTTGTACACGGCCGTAGAGGGAAGTAGATGTTCCGTTCGGAGAGGAAGTAGACGTTCTCATTTCTTCACCGAAGGTAGTCGTTCTCGTAGCGGTAGTTGTACTCGGGCGACGGTAGGGGTACTCGCGGTCGTCGAGCGACGGTAGACGTTCACGGAGCTCGTTTTCCCGTAGATGTTCGGGTCGGTGTCGTGGTACTTGGGGTTCTCGTTTCGCGACGGTAGTGGAAGTAGTGGTACTTGGCGCTTCCGGCGTCGGTAGTTGTTCACGAGGTCGTTTTGTAGATGTTCGGGTCGTCGAGCGTAGTGGTACTTGTCGCATCCGGAAACACGGGTCTTCGAGGGTCGACGGTAGTGGTACTTGATCCGAGTAGTCGTTCTCGAGCTCGTAGCCGTTCGGTCATCGTTATGTAGTTGTAATCGGGTCCGACCTAGTGGTTCTTGGCGCTCCTGATACTTGAGATAAACCAAAACAGCAACAAAACAAAACAAAACAAAAAGGAAAAAAAAGGCTGCGGGGAAAGGATCCTAGCAGGGGACGGGCGCCGGCCTGTGGCGCTCGAGGGCAGGAGGACGTCGAGCTTGGGGCGCCCCTCGCGAGCGCTGAGGAGAAGGGCGTCGGGGTCGCAGCTTCGAGGAGAAGCAGCGGCCTGCGCGCGCTGGACGGGCGCCCTGGCGCGGGGCTGAAGACGGGCGAAGAGGCGAGGCAGAAGACCTGCGCGGCGGGTGGCTGCCCTGGTCGAGGAGAAGGCGACCCTGGAGGGCGCGCTCGGGCGCCAGGCGCAGAGGGATGAAGCCGCGGCCGGCTCTGTGGGACGAAGGAGGCAGGAAGACTCCTGGCCGCGGGATGGAACGGCGCTGGAGGAGCTCGGAGGAAGGCGCTCGGGGCGTTTCGGGACGACGGAGCGCGCTGGCTCGCTCGTGCCCATACGAGGAGGGAAGGGATGCGGTGGCCATGGCGCTCGGGGAGGCGGGGGCCTTCCTGGAGTCACTCGGGGAGGCGGAAGAGGAGCACCGCGGCGGCCTAGGCGGCTCGCGGCGCTGCACTGGAGCGACCAGCGCGTCGGGCTGCGGGGCTCCTGCTGCAGGGGAACGAGGAGAGAGGGAGAAGGATCGGGGTGCGGGCGAGAAGGAAGGGAGCGGTCAGGCACGGGGCTAGCGAACGAGAGGGTGGCGGCGGAGGAATCGGGAGGGAGCGAGGGGAGTGCGCTGGGGAGAGATGAGAGGCTGGGTTCGGGCTAGGGTTGGAGGAGGAGTGGGCTGGGCCAAAAGGGAGGCCTGGCCAGAGGAGGAATGGGCCAGCTGCTGGGCTCTGCAGCTCTTTTTATTTCTTAGCAGAAAAACACAAATAAGGAGAGAGCCAAAATTAAAAAGAAAAGAGGCAAGGAATAAGAATAAAATGATGGACATTTTTGTAAGGCTTTACGGAATAATTCCAACCTCACAAAAATAGTTCCAACAAAAAGGGAAGTGCAAACTAAAATAAATAGCTTGCCTTAAAGGAGTTCAAAAGGAGTCTAGATTTTTGGAGGAGCCTCGATAATTGAGAAAAGAATATTGGCAAGGTTTTGAAGGTGAAACTCGAAGTGAAAAGACATGGGGAAAATATGCAAGTGTGTTTGAGTAATTCCAAAGAATGGAATATTTTAATATAATAGCTCCATAATATTTGGAGGATATGTTATAAAGAGAAGTCAACCTTCCCTCGATTTAAATGGACCGAAGGTCCACACGATTTATTGGTTGAGATGCAAAAATTAAAATGACATGATGGCATGATGACATGATGCAATGCAAAAATAAATAACACAAGCAAAATAAAACACACGGGCAACCCGGAACATCTGGAATCTTCTGGGATGTCGGTCTTCGGGCGTCACAGCACTCGGACACCGGGGCAGTGTTGGCGTCCCCCTGAAGCGGGATGGATCATCATTAACACTGACGGATCAGTGTTCGATGGACAGCCCAATGAGGTGGCAGGGGGAGTGGCACGCTCTCATCTGGCCTTCCTAGGAGCTTGGTGCAAACCACTGTCGGGAGTCTCGGACCCTTTCATCGCCGAGCTACTGGCTTTTCGGGAGGGGGTAATTTTTGCTCAGCTCCGAGGTTACTCACATGTGATAATGGAGGTTGACTGTCTTCACTTGGTCGATCTCTGGAACTCGCGAGGCAATTCCAGATCAATTGCATCGCCTATCTTTAGAGAATTATTGGACATTGTGCCGCATTTTATTTCTTTTTCGGTTCGACATGTCGATAGTGATTTAAATGTGCCGGCCCATCTTTGTGATGAGCGTGCCTGTACGCTTGATGGAACGGACAGTTGGCTAGCTGTTAGCCCAGATTTCCTCCACACTAGCCTACGGGCAGATTGTAACCGACTCATGTTATTCTGAATAAAGTCCAACATTCGATGCAAAAAAAAAAAAAAGCTAACCGCTACAGAATCTGAACGATAGTGCTTGATAGCAATGCGAATTCTTTAAGAACCATCACAGCCGTGCTATTTATTATGCAGTACCATTTAGATTTTTTTTCTGTGAAAAAATGTTCATCAAATTGAAAATAAAGTTCATTGATTTTGAAAAGGTTTATCGAATATGAAAAAGTTTATCAAATTGAAAAAATCAGAAAATATGAAGAAAAAAATCATCAATTTTGAGAAAAACATCATCGAATCTGGAAAAATAATCGTGCATTCAAGAAAAGTAGAAAAAAAGGTTCCGCAAACTGAAGAGAATAAAAGAGGAAAAAGAAGTATGTTGGCACATTCGATCGAGATGGCCTAGTGGTTACAGCACCCTGTAACATTTATGCCTGTAACGGGCGCCAGAGGCGTCAAATAGGAAATGTCGTGGCGAAGCAATAAACAAAATCAAGAACGGGCCAACAGCTTGCTGCGTGGGAAATCATATGTTATTGGGCCAAATCCGAATCACATCCTCAAAGCAAGTCCAGAAAAATAAAAAGACAAGCCATGGCTCTGTTTGGTCCCCAAAATGATCCGCCTGGACACGAGGGCTTTCCTACAAAACCCGTTCAACAGGCGTCAAAAACTGTCACCATCAACTGCTAGATCATACAAAGGGCAGCACACAACTTAGTACTAGTACAATATAAGAACACGGAACAAAGGCACAAATACCATACTTTCTGTTCTCAGAAGTTGCGTAGGAGCATGCATCGACCACTACACCTCGCCTCAGTGCGGTACAAGGAGGCTCACACCAACGCCGATAAGCATCCGAACATGACTAATTTAGAGAACCCACTATATCCAGATTACTAGACCAAATTAGTAGTTCTTGTGGTGAATGAACTTCATAGCGGTGAACGGCCGAACGCGTGCACTAGATGGCAAGGAAATGAGCCCGGAAGAAACGCCATTTCTCAGCTCCACAAGAACGACGACGTGCCACTGCCCCACTAGTCGCCGCCTCCTCCAGCGGATCCTTCCCCGCCGCTGCCGGACAGAAGGAGGCGACCGGCGCCGAGGCGTATCTGCGGGTCCAGCGCCTGGCCTTCTGCTCGAAGAGGCCCCGCTCGTGCCTGTACTGCAGGGCGGCGTCGCGGCGGACGGGGAGGTCCAGCAGGGGGTCGTAGAGCACGGAGACGATGGACAGGAGGGCCGTGCTTATCGTGATCGCCGGGCTCCACCACTCCCCGAAGATGTCCAGGGCCATCCTCCCATCCGGCCCGATGTTCGGATGGTACACCTGCAGAGATTACGATGGGTATGGGAAAGGATCAGACGACGTACCGCGCGATCAATCTCCTCTGTTGCCACGCGGAACACGCACGCACGCACCTTGGTTTTGAAGGTGAGCTTGATGGGGTGGAAGGGGTAGTTCTTGGGGAGCGCGACGTCGACCGGGAACGTGCCGCCGGCGTAGGGGCTGCCGTCGGGCCCGTCGATGACCACCTCCCAGTGGAACAGGTCCGTCAAGGGCGCCGGGCCGGGCCGGCAGAAAGCCGGGGGGTCGAGCCAGAGCAGCTTCAGCTCCTTGCGGATCCGCCTGGTCGCCCAGGCAGACTTCGACATGGTCGCCGGCGGTGGTGGAAGCGCACCCATCCTCCGTGGGCTAGCTGTCAGCTGTGTGGTGCAAGGAAATCTGCAGTGCTAGCTCGGTAGATGCTCACAGCTCCGGCTTGGATGCTTTATATGGATGGCTTGACTTGACTTGAGACGCAACGCTGCGTCAGACCACACTCTATACACTTTTAAGAAAATAGACCACACTCTACATAGAAATGCATGGATGAACCCGGATACATATGAACCCACTTTGAAAAATACATTTTGCAATGTCAAAAAATTCTGAAAAAAGCTACGCGCGGACATCTTCATATTCTATGTGTGTGCAGAAAGTTTCACAGAAAAACAACTTTTTCTGTAGCCTGTGCAAAAAAGACAAAATTTTGTGTCGTGAAACGCTATTTAAAAACAGTAAAATTTGTCTTTTTTACTGAGACAAAACAAAAATACTTTTTCACATAAAACTTTATGCCGTGGACATACATTTGCCAACATGTATGCATAAATTTTTTTTAAAATTTTTAACATTACAAAACGCGTAAAAAATACATTTTTGAAAAACGGGTGCAGATGCCCCATGTGCAGATTGTCCACACTCACACTCTACATGATAGGGTAAGACCAGTTTACGTTGCTGTCATGAGCTACTCTGGGAGAGATACTCTAAAAGGGCAGCATCAAAAGTTGTTTCAGAGTGTGCTATAATAATTTTTAGATGCTCTGCAGCTAACGTGTGCAAACTCAGGAGCAAAAAAAAAATCATTTTCTTCTCCTAACTCGTTGTTCGGTGAATTCTCCCGGCTTATTGAAAAGGCTTTAGGGCATTTCTAACCGATCCCCAATATATCGGGCGGAGTAAACTCGTAGTGGAGAATATTTACTCCATTAAGTTTTCGCCAGAGCTGGCTGATCCCCTATATATAATGGAGTAAAACTTACTTTTAGCTTATACATATTGTCGAACACATGCCAATGCGTCCCGTCGACGATGGCGGCCAAGCCGGTGCGTAGGTGTTGACTCCGAACAACCACATCAAAGCAGCCAACACCACACCCTCTCCTCCCTCCCACCTCCCATACGCTCGCCAATTTGCTCTTCTCTGCTCGCCCAAGCAAGCAGATCCAAGCAGCAGAGGGTGCAGAGCTCGCCCGGTGGCCAGGATGCACACCAAGATGGACTCGGAGGTGACGCGCGCGGCCAGCAACAACGCCGGCTCCAAGGGCGGGGTGATGCGCGGTGCGATGTACTACATGCAGAGCCCGTCATGGGACTCGCACGACGGGGTTACCACCACCAAGGGGGGCATGTCCGTGCACTCCACGCCCGTGCTCAGCCCCATGGCGGCCACGACTCCTCCTCCGGTCGCTTCTCCCGCTGCGCCCACCACAAGGACAAGTCTAGTGGGGCGGGACGACGGGCACACCAGCCGGGAAGGGGTGGCAGGAGATTGGGGTCATCAAGGAGGAGGGGTTGCTCCATAAGGAGGACCAGCGTCGCCCCATGCCCAAGCGTTGCAAGTACTGCATCATCTTCGGCGGCGGCTTCGTTGTGCTCTTCACCTTCTTCACTCTCGTGCTTGGTTGGTCCTGGACATGAGCACCAAGACGCCGGAGCTGTCCTTCCTCCTCGCCCGACGCGTCCATCGAGGGCCGTCCTTGCAGCGGCGGCGCGCGGGGGAGCAGCGTTGGGTGGCGGCGGTGCGCCAGAGCAGCAAGGGGAGGCGAGAGAGAGAGAGAGAGAGAGAGAGAGAGAGAGCTAAAATTTATACTTTAGCCCGTCTTGGTGGAGTATATTTAGGGAGAAAGTTGGGACCGGAGTATAGTTTTTTACTCTCCCTTATAGCTGATTGGGGATTAGTTAGGTGTGCGTTAGGGAAGTAAACCCGAATTTTTACTCCTCAAACGTCAGATAGGGGATTGGTTAGAAATGCCCTTAGCTGGCCAGACTATCGTTAAAGTCGATGTAATGCCCAGGATGGGACTATATCTCCTACGTGTCGAGGCACGACTTAGAGATATAAGCCCATGCTGGAGTGATCGCAAGTTTGGTACCTTTGCACATCTCACGTAAAAAAAATGGGAATGGAAAACTGAAAAGATAATTGACTTACACTCGCCACATCACACAAATTCATTACATGTTCAAACATCATACAAAAGAACATCACAGCCCATCTAAGGGTAAAATCCAAATGTCAAGATACCAAACATAACATAAACCACACGTCTGAATCGAATCCTAGTAGAAGAACCACTACTGATCATCGGGATAACGAACATAGTAACGACTACACTCCTCGTCGTACTCCCAGTCTAGCTCAGTGTCATCGCCTAGGTAGCTCACCATCGTACCTGCATCTGGGTTGTTGAAGTAACTGTGAACCACAGAGGAGTCAGCAATCCCGTTCCCGGGTAACATGACTATTTAAGCCTTGGGTGTGGAACAAGGCTGAAGGAAGAACAAGAGGTGAAGGAAGAACAAGAGTCTGCAGCAGCAACTAGCACTAGCTTACGTATACGAGAGCGAGAAGAGAAGGTGCCTCGGTCGAGAGATGATCACTAAGTGATCCTAATCTAATCAAGTCAAACATAACCCCACCGTGTTCATCTCCCGAAACCCTTTCGGAAAATGACAGTCACGGTACACACGCTGGTAGTGTATTGGAACATGGTGTCAAGTTTTCTACAACCGGATATTAACAAGCTCCCACCTGCCACATAACCGCGGGCACGGCTTTCGAAAGTTCATAACCCTGCAGGGGTGTTCCAACTTGGCCCATGACAAGCCCACGATCCGCGGAGTCGCAACTCCAAGGTGGGAAGGACCGGGTATTCTCGGAATCCCGTGCTCAAGATACTCCAAACTAAAGTAAGGCTAATCCAGCAAATCCTCCCGGCGTGTCGACACCCTGACAATAGCCGCGCGTATCTAGTCTCAGGACACGACCGGATGGGCGAAGCTACGGGTTTTTACCAAACCTCGAGTTTCCTCGTGGTGG
Source organism: Secale cereale (assembly GCA_902687465.1). Classification (NCBI taxonomy): domain Eukaryota; kingdom Viridiplantae; phylum Streptophyta; class Magnoliopsida; order Poales; family Poaceae; genus Secale; species Secale cereale. The sequence goes on along the minus strand of LR738714.1, from coordinate 566,991,789 downwards.
CCCCGCAGGCTCCCCGTTTCGGACCAACACTCATGTGGAGCACTGGCCCGGGGTTGTTGATTAAGAAAGAGGGTTAATTACTCCCTATGCAAGTTATTTAGTTATTAGGCAAATAGTACCAATGTTAGGACTTGCTGGAAAAGACTTAGCACTTAGCGGTTTATCGAGGGGGTCCCATAACCCCAACCGTGTGAGGAACGCATAATCAAGGAACATAACACCGGTTTATACGGTTCCTAGCGGCATGAGTGGAACAAATCACCAAGCAAAAGGCTTAGCCTTCCACCCATTGCCAATATATAGATGATTTCTTTTAAGCATTTATATAGTGTGATATAACCCAACGAAACTTCAACATGAAGCAAGCATCTTCAATCTTCACCTGCAACTAACAATGCTATAAGAGGGGCTGAGTGAAGCGTACTTAGCCATTCAACGGTTTGCATAGGTAGGGTGGTTAGACATGAACATGGTTACAATGGGAGGCTGACAGGAAAGACATGGGCATTGAGGCAAAACTATAGAGCGATACTCTAGCAATAGGCAAAGATAGTAATGGTATCCGGGTTCGGTCATCTTGCGTGAAGAGTTGTCGATAGGATCGTAAGAGGGGTCCTCGTGCTCAACCTCGGTAGTAACCTCGTGCTCGTACTCGTACTCAGCTTCCGGCTCTACTCAACACAAACACACAAGGCACGAAATCAACAAGATGCAATGCGCACACAAAATATGCTGGATGCATGACTAATGCACTATGGGAGCACATGGAGCATGACAATATGCGATCAAGCAAAATGCTTCAAAACATGATAACAATAGGATATTATGAATCTACATGAAAAATCACACAAGTTTCATATAGGACTTGCTAAAATCGGAGCTACGGGCTAAAAGTTACACACAAAACAATAAACATGCGAAAGCTGAAAATTACAGCCACATAGCAACTTCGGGGCAAGAAATAATTAAGCTACAACACTCAAACATCATGGGAAAGAGCATGGACATAAACTAGACATATCCTACAGCAAATAAGTCCATTGGAGCACCCCCAAAGGAGCCATGGATCAATAGCAACAAGCTATGACATATTGAACTTGACAACAAAATCCTGACAGCAGTAATTTATTGCAACTTGGGAGCAAAAGTTAAATATGCTACAGCCACTCAAATAAGCATGTGAGAGCATAAATAGATAGCCAACAATATATACTACAAGGAATCATCAAGAGTCACCCCAAAACTATCATGGATTGGCCTAGAACAGCAAGCAAACATGGCATCTGAAAATTACAGATTCCAGACTTAGTGAAATTTCACTAAGTGTTAAAATAGCAGTTTCATCATGGCATCTTTGACAGCAAGTTTAAGTCACCTCAAAACTAAACATGGCAAGTGGTAAGCATCACAGCAAAGTACACATGATGGTGAATCCAAAACACCTAAGCATGCATCATGGGGACAAACACAACGATAGCAAAGAGCTCCTCTACGAGGCATTTCGTAACAAGTTTAACAACTCAACAGCCACATAGCACTTTGCAACGGAGATAAACATGGCAAGATTAATTCCATCATGCAAGCTTAAGCAATTAACATGTAGAGCATGACAAGACGAACACGTGGACATCTCATTCGCTTCATTTGGATAAACATGCAAAAAGTTATCACCTTGCAAAGATGGCATTAAAACATCTACTAACAGCAGTTTTTAACAAGATGCACTCTTGCAACAGAATTTTAAGCACCTAGATGAACTCAAATAGGCATGGCATAATGGAACTAAATGTAGTACATGTCTCCACGAACATCTGGACATCTCATTTGCGCAAAACGGACCACCACACAAAAAGTTATCACTATTTGAAAACAGCATCAGACAACTATATTTCAGGGACTTAGTGGAAAAAACAGAGGAACTACCTCAGATCTGGAAAAAAACGACGCGGATCGGGCTGCTTCGCGGAGCGGATCTGGAGAACGGGCCGACCCGTATCGAAGATGGGCCCACGGGACGCTGGCGGATCGGGCAGTCCGACGCGGAACCGGCCCGCTAGGCGCCTGGTCGATCGGATCTGGAGGAGCCTCGAGCTCCTCGATCCCGACGGCGGCGGGGTCTTCGATGGCCTCGGGCCTCCTCGGCCTGGTGCGGACTAGGAGCGGGCTGGGCCTCCTGGCGGAGGGAGGAAGGCCCAGGCGAAGGGCCTCGATCGGATCTGGCGACGCGCTCGGGGGATCCTCCTGATCCCCCACGAGCGGTGGCGGCGGCACTCGCCTGGACGAGCGGGCGACGGGCGGGAGGCGGATGAGGCCCGGCTGGGCCTAGGGTTCAGCCCAGCGGCCAGAGGGACGGATCGGGCCGGGGCGGCCCACCCGGTCGGATCTGGAACGAGGCGCGGTCGGGGAATCCTCCCGATCCCAGCGCGCGGCGGCGGTTCGAGGCCTCGTTGATGGCTTCTCGCCCCTCGTTGGTTACCCCAAGTGGAAGGTTTGAGATGCAATGTAGCGGTAGTTTTCCCTTGGCAAAGATACCAAGGATCGAATTTCCCCTGAGACTCCAAGGTTCAACAAGAAGGTGTCAACTGCTAGCGGCGCAACTAGCGATCGACCGGACCTGCACACAGATACAAATAACTTTGCTCCCAACGAGTACAGAGAGGTTGTCAATCCCTCCGGCCTTGTCGTTTACAAAGGATCAAACGCAAGAGATAATAGTGATAGGTATTACTGCAACTAGTAAGTAAAAACTGAAAGTAAATAGCGGATGTGATCAGTGATGGTAATATGGACCGGGGTCCCATGATGTTCACTAGTGATGTCTCTCTCCCAAAAGACGATAAAACAGCTAAGCGAGGTAAACAAATTACAGCTGGGCAATTGACAGGATTATGTGCGCAAACCAATGCTAACTATGCTGCAAGAAAGGTAGAGGCTCAAAAGCATGGGCTGTACGCCAAGGTAAGTAGACCGAAATCCATCTGCATCTACTACTAATCATCCACCTTAAGATATCTATCCAGAACATCTCGCTGGTATTAAGTTGCGAGTCCCACCCAAAGTGTAAACTCAAAGCAACAGACAACTGCATTAAAAGAACTTTGCGTAAAGTAAACAATCCTTGCACCCGCGAGTACAAGCACCGTTGTTTTCCCCCTTGTGGCAACAGCACATCCCCTAGACTCATGTTTCCGTCACTCAAGCTAGTCATCGAGGGGCATGAACCCACAATCAAGCATAACGTTCCCTCTTGGAGTTACTACCTACTACTTGGCTAAAGGAATAAACAGCAATGGAGAACATGCAAGAATTACTCAAGAACATAAATATAAAAGAGGTAAATCAAATATATTACTCAAACACAATCTAAACATAATCTCATAATCCATCGGATCCCAGCAAACTCATCATAGCAACAGCATAAGGATTACATATGTGCCTCGATCATGTAGGGCAGCTCACGAGGTCTAATCGGTGAAGGACAAAGAGGGGAGGAGAACATCACTTAGCTACTGGTCATGGACCCATGGTCCAAGGGAGACTACTCACAACTCATCCGGGAGGCGTCCATGGTGGTGGAGAAGCTCCCGGTGGTGATCCTCCCCTCCGGCAGGGTGCCGGGAAGAGTTCTCCTGGTGCTCCCGATCTTGGAAGCGCGGCGGCGGCGGAACAGAGATGAGATCGCGAAAAAGGGTTCCGTCCTCGAGGGTTTCGGGACGCGGTGTAAATATATGCCAAAGGGGGGCATCAGCGGAGGCCTGGGGGGCCCAGGCGCCCCCCCCCCCC
>LR738714.1:566969802-566987996 GCA_902687465.1 Secale cereale | reverse complement strand
CCCCCCCCCCGGCGTGGCCAGGAGGGGGGCCGCGCCCTCAGGGCGCCTGGAGCCCTGGTGGCCCCCCTCCGTCCCTACTTTGGCCGCATGGAAGCTTCCGGAACGCTGATTTTTTATATATTTTTCCCGGAATTTTTCTGGCAGTTTACGTAATGGGAAAACCTGAAATACAAAAACAGCAGAAAACAAAAACTGGCACTGGGGTGCACTGAGTTAATAGGTTAGTCCAAATATGATCATAAGTGTATGGAAGTGCATAAATATCATAGCAATATCACACAAAAGAGGCATGGAGCAAGCAGAAATTATAGATACGTTTTGGACGTATCAACATCCCCAAGCTTAATTCCTGCTCGTCCTCGAGTAGGTAAATGATAACAAGCATAATTTCTGTGGTGACATGCTCTTAACCATATAAGGACTTTTCAGAGTCACATGACAAAAGCTTAATGAGATAATGAATCTGTAGTAATTAAGTTGCCTCATGAGAAAATCACAAAGAACTGAAAGTTTACAATATGATACTGAAACACTCAATAGATTTGTAGTGAGCATGGTGTGCAAATATGATAAAGTGGTACCTCGCTTGCCCCCTTTAGTGAAGCAAAACATAAATGCAGGGGCACCTCCAAGGTTTAAGTGACGACTAGATACAATGATTTCAGAATAAACGATATCATAATCATGCAAAAGACAATGGTACTTTGGGACAATGCACATTACACTCAGAATGACAATCATGCTCTCAATAGTTGGTGCTTTAAAGAAGGTGGAGACTCTCGAACCGTGGCTTTTGATGGCAAGGTTGAAAACCCGTGGTCGGAAACAAAAACTAAAAATGTACCAGAGCTCTCGGTTTTAAAAACAGAGGTAATTATTTTTTTTGGATATGCATGTTTCGTCAACGAATGCTAGCAGATAACTCAATTACTTCTTGAGCTGGACAAGTTTCGAGGAACGGATCCCGAATGAGGACGATCACATCCTCTTAATCTCCTTTGTTTATCACTGCCAAAGTTTTCTGATTTCTCATGAACAAAGCGTGAAGGAGGGTTTGTTTGTTGTATTATTTTTTTAATGAGCCGGGCGCACTCTATGCCAGTTCCTTCTCGTATTAAGGGTTTGCACATTAGACATGCAATCCCGGGGTGAAGCTTGTCCAACTTAAAAAGATCATGAATTAACTACTACTTCCTCATGAGCTAAAACAGAGGCACAAAAGAGAAATGCCTCTTTTGAATATTTTCGAGATGGTACATGAAAGTCTTCGTTAGGAATGGCAGGTAAATACCATGTATAGGAAGGTATGGTGGACTCATATGGCATAACTGGTTTAAAGGATTTTGGATGCACAAGCAGTCAGTCCGCTTAGTACAGGCGAAGGTTAGCAAAAGACTGGGAGCGACCAACTAAGAGAGCAATGATGGTCATAATCATGCAGAGCGACAAAGCAACATTGAATCGGGCATGGAAGTTTTATCGCTACTCAGAAATTAAAGATCATCAAGGCTTGATAGACTTTCTTTACAGTCTTAAATATGCGTGAGCATATGCCAAGTCAATCAAAATAAATTCTTGGAGGAAGATATCACTAGACCATACCACATCATAGGCAAACAAATCATGTTGGTACTCCAATAACACATTGAGAACCCCCAGCTATTTGAGACTAACCATAAGAAAACATGAACTACTAAGCACCATTATGCACATAGCATTTTTATCATAGACATATCAACCAGTGCAACAGAAGCCAACTCTCTTAACAAGATAAGCATTATAACTAAAGAGAGTTCCAGCGACCAACTAAACAAAAACTATTTAAAAAGTAAAGCATGAAAACTAAGAGCTAAGCATGACAGTAGCTATTGAAAGACCAAGAACATACACAGCAAAGATAGACATGAAAATTCTATGTTGTGTTCTAGGTTGAAGTGGAGCATGTTTCTCTCCCACACAAAGAAAGATGAGTTCCAACTCGTTATGAAAAGCAAGCAAAGCTAAAGAAAACTAAAAAGGAAACTAAAAGCAAGACGCTCCAAGCATAGCACATAACACATGAAGTGATAAAAATATAGTGGAACGAAAGAAGAACTGATTATTGTTGATGGAGAAGGGCATGCATGGGGGCATCCCCAAGCTTAGACGCTTGAGTCTTCTTGAATATTTCTTGGGGGTGCACGGGGGCATCCCCAAGCTTGAGCGTTTGACACTCCTGAATCTTTTTATCATCTTCCCTCGCACACTTGAAAACTCCCTTCATACATAACTCATCATAATCTGATTAGCGAGGTTAGTACCCTTAATAAAATAATTTTTCCTTGCTGGAAATAAGGATATTCTTGAAGGTCTACTGTTTCTCAAGATTGCCAAAAGGTTTTTGCAAAGAAAAAGCAAGCTCAAGGTTTGCAAAACGAAGGATAGGCAAAACAGGACAGAATCTGTGAAAAACAGACCAGCAGGTAGTAAATAATTTTTTCGGGGCACTTCTGCAACTCAAATCAAAAAACTTAGAACAGACGCCCGAAAGCCAATTGTATAGAGCACGCTGTCGAAAAAATTCATACCAAAAAGATGATCTGGTGATTTTATACGAATTTTTCTGTTCAAGGACAGAATCTGTTTCCTGGACAGCACGTCACAACTTTTGAACTTTCTTGCAATCAGAGGCTACACTTGGCACAAAGCTGAAAAGTAAAGATACAATGATGATGCTACTGTAGTAACAACATCAAGACACAACAAAAGCAAAATAAAAATTTATTCATTGTGGGCTGCCTCCCAAAAGCGCTTTCTTTTATGCCTTTAAGCTAGGCATAATGCAAAGAGATCAAGTTTTATCAAGAGTAAAAGAATAGCTAGCCCGTATAACGGACTCAAAAGGTAACTTAATCTTCTTTCTAGGGAAGTGTTCCATCCCTTTCTTGAGAGGAAATTGGAATCTTTTATTCCCCTCTTTCATGTCAATGATGGCACCAACGGTGCGAAGAAAAGGACGTCCCAAAATAATTGGACAAGAAGGTTCACATTCAATATCCATAATAGTAAAATCAACGGAAACGTAATTGTCATTGACAATGATAAGAACATCGTCGATCCTCCCCAAGGGTTTCTTTATGGAAGAATCAACAAGACGAACACCAAAAGAACAAGAATCAAAAGGTTTCAATTTAAGCATATCATATATTCTTTTGGGCATAACGGAGGTACTAGCTCCAACATCACATAAAGCATAGCAAGAGAAGTTATTCAACTTAATTTTAATCATAGGATCCCAACCATCTTCTAGCTTTCTAGGTATGGAGGCTTCTACCCTAAGTTTCTCCTCCCTAGCTTTGATGAGAGCATTAGTGATATGCTCTGTGAAGGCAAGGTTAAGTGTGCTAGTGCGGGGATCTCTAGACATCTTGTGAAGGAAATCAATAACTTCGGTAAGGGTGCAATTATCAAAATCAAGGTCACTACTATCAAGTAAAGTGGTAGTGGTGTCCTTTAGGCTCACTTGTTTGGTAGTTTCTATGGTCATAGCATCACCATTAATAGGTCCAATGGGACCAGGAGTGCATTGGGTGCTAAGAGTTTGGATATCCTCAACAACTTGGATAGTAGCAACAGTGTGGTGGGTAGGAAGGTTCTTAATCCTATCTTCTTCCTCCTTTTCTCTAGCCCATCTCTCTTTAAGTTTAGCCAACATCCTAATGTTTTCATTAATTTGCACTTGAATAGCATTCATAGGAGTGGTCTTCCTCTCCTCAAGAGGGGAAGTTCTAATTTTAAGCAACTCTACCTCATGGGCTAAATTATCTACCTTCGAAGAGAGATCATCTAGTTTGGCTAGTTTTTCTTCTACACTCTTATTGAAGGCTTTTTGGGTAGTGATGAAATCTTTAAGCATAATCTCTAGTTCAGAAGTGGAGTTCTTGGTGCTAGGATAAGCATTGTTGTTCCCATAGGAATTAGAGGGGAACGGTCTAGGCTTGCTACCAAAATTACTCCTATAAGCATTATTATTAAAATTGTTTCTAGAGATAAAGTTCACATCTACTTGATCTTGAGCAATCAAAGAATTTAAAGGAACATCACGAGGATCAACAGAAGATTGCTTGGAAAGTAGAGACATGATCAAGTCAACTTTTTCATTTAGGGAGGAAATCTCCTCGACAGAGTTTACCTTCCTACCTGTTGGAGCGCGTTTGGTGTGCCATTGGGAATAATTGGTCATCATCTCATCGAGAAACTTCGTGGCAGCATCAAGTATAGTTGACATAAAGGTTCCTCCCGAGGCCGAATCTAACAAGTTCCGCGAGGTAAAGTTCAAGCCTGCATAAAAAGTTTGGATAACCATTGATACGTCCAAAACGTATCTATAATTTCTGCTTGCTCCATGCCTCTTTTGGGTGATATTGCTATTATATTTATACACTTCCATACACTTTTGATCATATTTGGACTAACCTATTAACTCAGTGCACCCCAGTGCCAGTTTCTGTTTTCGGCTGTTTTTGTATTTCAGGTTTTCACATTACGAGAACTGCCACGAAAAATCCAGAAAAATTATATAAAAAATCAGTGTTCCAAAAACTACTGTGCGCCCGAAGGACAGCCGGGGGGGGCACCAGGGCTCCAGGCGCCCTGGCGGCGCCCCCCCTTGGGCCGCGCCGGGGGGGGCGCCTGGGCCCCCCGAGGCTCCTCCGATGCCCCCCTTTGGCATATATTTAAAGCGTCTCGAGAAAGCCTCGAAACAGGAACTCTTTTTCGCGATCTCATCTCTGTTCCGCCGCCGCCGCCGCTTCCAAGATCGGGAGCACCAGGAGAACTCTTCCCGGCACCCTGCCGGAGGGGAGGATCACCACCGGGAGCCTCTCCACCACCATGGACGCCTCACGGATGAGTTGTGAGTAGTCTCCTTTGGACCATGAGCCCATGACCAGTAGCTATGTGATGTTCTCCTCCCGTTCTTGTGCTTCACTAATTAGTCCTCGTGAGCTGCCCTACATGATCGAGGCACATATGTAATCCTTATGCTGTTGCTATGATGAGTTTGCTGGGATCCGATGGATTATGAGATTATGTTCAGATTGTGCTTGAGTAATATATTTGATTCACCTCTTTTATATTTATGTTCGTAAGTAATTCTTGCATGTTCTCCGTTGTTATTTATTGCTTTGGCCAAGTAGTAGGTAGTGACTCCAAGAGGGAACGTTATGCTTGATTGTGGGTTCATGCCCCTCGATGACTAGTTTGAGTGACAGAAACATGAGTCTAGGGGATGTGTTGTTGCCACAAGGGGGAAAACAACGGTGCTTGTGCCCGCGGGTGCAAGGATTGTTTACTTTACGCAAAGTTCTTTTAATGCAGTTGTCTGTTGCTTTGCGTTTACACTATGGGTGGGGCTCGCAACTTAATACCAGCGAGATGTTCTGGATAGATATCTCAAGGTGGATGATTAGTAGTAGATATTGATGGATTTCGGTCTACTTACTTTGGCGTACCGCCCATGCTTTGAACCTCAACCTTTCTTGCAATGTAGTCAGCATTGGTTTGCGCACATGGTCCTGTCAATTGCCCAGCTGTAATTCGTTTACCTCACATAGCTGTTTTATCGTCTTTTGGGAGAGAGACATCACTAGTGAACATCATGAGACTCCGGTCCATATTACCATCATTGATCACATCCGCTATTTACTTTTCGCTATTATTTACTATTGCAATTATATCTATCACTACTATCACTTGCGTTTAATCCTTTGTGAACTACAAGGCCGGAGGGATTGACAACCTCTCTGTACTCGTTGGGAGCAAAGTTATTTGTATCTGTGTGCAGGTCCACGTTGATTGCTAATATCTGGCGCCGTTAGCAGTTGACACCTTCTTGTTGAACCTAGGAGTCTTTGGGGATCCGATCCTTGGTATCTTTGCCAAGGGAAAAACTTCCGCAAAACTACATCTCACACCTTCCACTTGCAGTAACCAACGAGGGGCGAGAAGCCTAGCAAGAGTTTTTCTGGCGCCGTTGCCGGGGACTCCACTCTTCAGGATAGGGGAGTTGCATGCTATCTTTTACCTTTGCTTTTTAGTCTTGTTAGTTTACCTTTCAGTTTTTGCTTTAGTATCTTTTATCAAAAATCACAAAAATAGTTATCTTGCTTGCTTACTATTATGGGTTCCACCAAAAACACTGGATGGGAGGAGTACACCCCTTCTTCCATTACACTAATCACCACTGTCGGGATCTACAAAAGTAATAAACCTTGTGATTATGTTAGTCTTGACGGAGGGTTATGCCCATGGCATGGTCTTCCAGGAAAAGAGTATGAGCCTCAGTTTAAAATTGCTCCTAAGCTTCCCCAAACTTGGGAAGATGTTCAAACTCTTATAATAGAGAGCGATTCAAACAAACAGGATGACACTACAATTCTGCCCAATAATGATAAAATTAATTTTGATAATTGTAGTATCTCAGAAGTTGTCACCTTTCTACAAGGAATGGCCAAAGATCCCCACACTAGCACGCTTAATCTTGCCTTCACAGAGCATATCACTAATGCTCTTATCAAAGCTAGGGAGGAGAAACTTAGAGTAGAAGCCTCCATACCTAGAAAGCTAGAAGATGGTTGGGATCCTATGATTAAAATTAAGATAAGCAACTTCTCATGCTATCCTTTATGTGATATTGTAGCTAGTACTTCCATTATGCCCAAAAGACTATATGATATGCTTAAATTGAAACCTTTTGATTCTTGTTCTTTTGGTGTTCATCTTGTTGATTCTTCCATAAAGAAACCTTTGGGGAGGATCGACGATGTTCTTATCGTTGTCAATGATAATTATGTTCCCGTTGATTTCACTATTATGGATATTGAATGTGATCCTTCTTGTCCAATTATTTTGGGACGTCCCTTTTTACGCACCGTTGTTGCTATCATTGACATGAAAGAGGGTAATATAAAATTTCAGTTTCCTCTCAAGAAAGGGATGGAACACTTCCCTTGAAAGAAGATCAAGTTACCTTTTGAGTCCGTTGTACGGGCTAGCTATTCTTTTACTCTTGATAAAACTTGATCTCTATGCATTATGCCTAGCTTAAAGGCATAAAAGAAAGCGCTTTTGGGAGGCAGCCCACATGAATAAAAATTTTATTTTGCTTTTGTTGTGTCTTGATGTTGTTTACTACAGTAGCATCATCATTGTATCTTTGCTTTTCAATTTTGTGCCAAGTATAGCCTCTGATTGCTAGAAAGTTCAAAAGTTGTGAGGTGCTGTCCAGGAAACAGATTCTGTCCTTGGATAGAAAAATTCGTATAAAATCACCAGATCATCTTTTTGGTCTGAATTTTTTCGACAGCGTTCTCTATATAATTGTCTTTCGTGCGTCTGTTCTGAGTTTTTTTATTTGAGTTGTAGAAGTACCCCGAACAAATCAATTACTACCTGCTGTTCTGTTTTTCACAGATTCTGTCCTGTTTTGCCTTTCTTTCATTTTGCAAACCAAGAGCTTGCTTTTTCTTTGCAAAAACCTTTTGGCAATCTTGAGAAACAGTAGACCTTCAAGAATATCTTTATTTCCAGCAAGGTACAATTATTTTATTATTGGTACTAACCTCGCTAATCAGATTATGATGAGTTATGTATGAAGGGAGTTTTCAAGTGTGCGAGGAAAGATGATAAAAAGATTCAGGAGTGTCAAGCGCTCAAGCTTGGGGATGCCCCTGTGCACCCTCAAGAAATATTCAAGGAGACTCAAGCGTCTAAGCTTGGGGATGCCCCAGTGCATCCCCTTCTCCATCAACATTATCAGTTCGTCTTTCGTTCCACTATATTTTAATCACTTCATGTGTTATGTGCTATGCTTGGAGCGTCTTGCTTTTAGTTTCCTTTTTAGTTTTTCATAACGAGTCGGAACTCAGCTTCTTTATGTGGGAGAGAAACACGCTCCACTTCTACCTAGAACATAACATAGAATTTTCATGACTATCTTTGTTGTGTGTGTTCTTTGTCTTTTAATAGCTACTATCATGTTCTGCTCTTACTATTCATGCTTATCGTTTCAAAGAGCTTTTTAGTTGGTTGCTTGAACTCTCTTTAATTACCATGCTCACCTTATTAAGAGAGTTGGCTTCCGTTGCATTGGTTGATATGTCTATGATAAAGATGCTACGTGCATGATGGCGCTTAGTAGTTCATGTTTTCTTATGGTTAGTCTCAAATAGCTGGGGGGTTCCCAATGTGTTATTGGAGTACCAACATGATTTGTTTACCTATGAGGTGGTATGGTTTAGTAATATCTTCCTTCGAGAATTTATTTTGATTGACTTGGCGTATGCTCACGCATATTTAAGACTGTAAAGAAAGTCTGTCAAGCCTTGATGATCTTTTATTTCTGAGTAGCGATATAACTTCCATGCCTGATTCAGTGTTGCTTTGTCGCTCTGCATTATTATGACCGTCATTGCTCTCTTAGTTGGTCGCTCCCAGTCTTTTGCTAACCTCCACCTGTACTAAGCGGACTGACTGCTTGTGCATCCAAATCCTTTAAACCAGTTAAGCCATATGAGTCCACCATACCTACCTATATGTGGTATTTCACCGCCACTCCAAGTAAATTTACATGTGCTACCTTTAAAACCTTCAGTTTTTGCAATACATAGCTCATGGGAAAGTAGCTTAAAAACTATTGTGGTAAAGAATATGTTGCTTATGTATCTTATTTCTTATAAGTTGCTTGCTGAGCGGTATCCATGTTTCTGGGGACGCCATCAACTGTTACACTTTTGTTGAATATCATGTGAGTTGCTATGCATGTTCGTCTTGTCTGAAGTAAGGGTGATTTGCCATGAGTTGAATGGTTTGAGTATGCATATTGTTAGAGAAGAACATTGGGCCGCCAACCAAAGCCATGTATCATGGTGGAAGTTTTAGCTTGGACATTAATCCTCAAATCTCTTATGAGAATATGCTTAAGCATTAAAGAGGAGTCCATTATCTATTTTCTATGTTGTCCCGGTATGGATGTCCTCAAGTTGAGATCTATCAAAAACGAGAAATCAAATGCGATCTATCTCCTTGGACCTTTGTATAGGTGACATAGAGGTACCCCTTTGTGACACTTGGTTGAAACATATGTAATGCAATGACAATCCATGGAAATCCGAGCTAATTAGGACAAGGTGCGAACACTATTGGTATTCGATGCATGAGGCTTGCAACTTATAGGATGTCTTATGCATAACACATATGAAGTACTACTACCGTTGACAAAATTGTTTCTATGTTTTCAAAATAAAAAGCTCTAGCACATGAGTAATCCCTGCTTCCCTTTGCGAAGGGCCATTCTTTTACTTTTATGTTGAGTCTCCACCTTCTTTTAAAAGCACCAACTACTGAGAGCATGATTGTCATTCTGAGTGTAATGTGCATTGTCCCAAAGTAGCATTGTCTTTTGCATGATTGTGATATCGTTTATTCTGAAATCATTGTATCTAGTCATCACTTAAACCTTGGAGGTGCCCCTGCATTTATGTTTTGCTTCACTAAAGGGGGCAAGCTAGATATCACTTTATCATATTTGCACACCATGTTCATTACAAATCTATTTGATGTTTCAATGTCATGTTGTAAAACTTTCAGTCCTTTGTGATTTTCTCATGAGGCAACTTAATTACTATATATTCATTATCTCAGTAAGCTTTTGTCATATGACTATGAAAAAGTCCTATATGGTTAATAGCATGTCACCACAGAAATTATTCTTGTTATCATTTACCTACTCGAGGACGAGCAGGAATTAAGCTTGGGGATGTTGATACGTCCAAAACGTATCTATAATTTCTGCTTGCTCCATGCCTCTTTTGGGTGATATTGCTATGATATTTATACACTTCCATACACTTTTGATCATATTTGGACTAACCTATTAACTCAGTGCACCCCAGTGCCAGTTTCTGTTTTCGGCTGTTTTTTGTATTTCACGTTTTCACATTACGAGAACTGCCAGGAAAAATCCAGAAAAATTATATAAAAAATCAGCGTTCCAGAAACTACCGTGCGCCCGAAGGACAGCCGGGGGGGCCACCAGGGCTCCAGGCGCCCTGGCGGCGCCCCCCCTGGGCCGCGCCGGAGGGGCGCCTGGGCCCCCCGAGGCTCCTCCGATGCCCCCCTTTGGCATATATTTAAAGCGTCTCGAGAAACCCTCGAAACAGGAACTCTTTTTCGCGATGTCATCTCTGTTCCGCCGTCGCCGCCGCTTCCAAGATCGGGAGCACCAGGAGAACTCTTCCCGGCACCCTGCCGGACGGGAGGATCACCACCGGGAGCCTCTCCACCACCATGGACGCCTCCTGGATGAGTTTTGAGTAGTCTCCTTTGGACCATGAGTCCATGACCAGTAGCTATGTGATGTTCTCCTCCCGTTCTTGTGCTTCACTCGTTAGTCCTCGTGAGCTGCCCTACATGATCGAGGCACATATGTAATCCTTATGCTGTTGCTATGATGAGTTTGCTGGGATCCGATGGATTATGAGATTATGTTCAGATTGTGCTTGAGTAATATATTTGATTCACCTCTTTTATATTTATGTTCGTAAGTAATTCTTGCATGTTCTCCGTTGTTATTTATTGCTTTGGCCAAGTAGTAGGTAGTGACTCCAAGAGGGAACGTTATGCTTGATTGTGGGTTCATGCCCCTCGATGACTAGTTTGAGTGACAGAAACATGAGTCTAGGGGATGTGCTGTTGCCACAAGGGGGAAAACAACGGTGCTTGTGCCCGCGGGTGCAAGGATTGTTTACTTTACGCAAAGTTCTTTTAATGCAGTTGTCTGTTGCTTTGAGTTTACACTATGGGTGGGGCTCGCAACTTAATACCAACGAGATGTTCTGGATAGATATCTCAAGGTGGATGATTAGTAGTAGATATTGATGGATTTCGGTCTACTTATTTTGGCGTACCGCCCATGCTTTGAACCTCAACCTTTCTTGCAATGTAGTCAGCATTGGTTTGTGCACATGCTCCTGTCAATTGCCCAGCTGTAATTCGTTTACCTCACATAGCTGTTTTATCGTCTTTTGGGAGAGAGACATTGATGTCTACACACGCTTCTACTCTTGTAGACTATGTTGGGCCTTCAAGCGCAGAGGTTTGTAGGACAGCAGCAAATTTCCCTTAAGTGAGTAACCCAAGGTTTATCGAACTCAGGGAAGTAGAGGTTGAAGATGGTCTCTCTCAAGCAACCCTGCAACTAAGATAGAAGAAGTCTCTTGTGTCCCCAACACACCTAATACAACTAGGAGTTGTATAGGTGCACTTGTTCGGCGAAGAGATGGTAAAATATGGATAATAGGAGTGGCAAAGTAAAGTAATATAAATCTGTAATAAGAAGTGCAGCAAGCAAACAAGTGGTAAACGTGAGCACAAATGGTATTGCAATGGTGGAAACAAGGCCTAGGGTTCATACTTTCACTAGTGGCAACTCCCAACAACATTAACATAATCGAATCACATGATATTTCCCATAAAACATGCAAAGGGGACACACTCGGAGGTCATTCCTTCGTGGTCAAGAGAGGACGAGAATTATGTAGGGCTACAAAAGCACACCTCAAAGTTCGTAGTTCTCAATCTAAGGATTTCCCAATGTCACCGCGGCCATCCAAAGAGAGTCCCACAATCACCACAACATATCTAAAGGATAGTCAAAGACAAGCACCAAGAGACTCTCAATCTTCAATCAACACACAAGAGAGGAAATCACTCATGAAAATACTTTTCTAATCCATGTCCAATAGACCGCTGTCACCTTGGTCTCGGGGATTATACTAGATAAAAACAAGTGAGTACATCAATCCAATACATAGAGGAAGGGGAAATATCATGGGATCACCCTAGATTAACATAGCCTACGATCACAACGAAGATCACATCATGGGAGAGAGAATTGACCACATAGCTACTGGTAAGAACCTCAGCCCCGAGGAAGAACTACTCTCGCATCATGGAGGGAGGAAGCAACGTCGATGGAGATGAATCCGAGGGCACTTCCCCGTCCCGGCAGGGTGCCGGCGCAGGAATTCTGATGCCCCGAAGCTTGATGGCGATGGCGGCGGAGATCGGAATCGCGTCTGGAGAAAAGGGGTCCGGAATCAGGGTTTTCTCGACGGACCTTAAATATATGCCAAAGGGGGTCACCAAGGGAGTCCTGGGGGGGCCCAGGCGCCCCCCGGCGGGGCCTAGGGGTGGGCCACCTGGAGCCCCTGTGGGTCCCCCCCGGCTGTACTTTGGCCGCACGGTAGCTCCTGGAACGCTGATTTTTTATATATATTTTCTGGATTTTTCCTGGCAGTTCTCGTAATGTGAAAACCTGAAATACAAAAACAGCCGAAAACAGAAACTGGCACTGGGGTGCACCGAGTTAATAGGTTAGTCCAAATATGATCAAAAGTGTATGGAAGTGTATAAATATCATAGCAATATCACCCAAAAGAGGCATGGAGCAAGCAGAAATTATAGATACGTTTTGGACGTATCAACATCCCCAAGCTTAATTCCTGCCCGTCCTCGAGTAGGTAAATGATAACAAGAATAATTTCTGTGGTGACATGCTATTAACCATATAGGACTTATTCATAGTCATATGACAAAAGCTTACTGAGACAATGAATCTGTAGTAATTAAGTTGCCTCATGAGAAAATCACAAAGAATTGAAAGTTTTACAATATGATACTGAAACATCAAATAGATTTGCAATGAACATGATGTGCAAATATGATAAAGTGATATCTAGCTTGCCCCCTTTAGTGAAGCAAAACATAAATGTAGGGGAACCTTCAAGGTTTAAGTGATGACTAGATACAATGATTTCAGAATAAACGATATCACAATCATGCAAAAGACAACGCTACTTTGGGACAATGCACATTACACTCAGAATGACAATCATGCTCTCAGTAGTTGGTGCTTTAAAAGAAGGTGGAGACTCAACATAAAAGTAAAAGAATGGCCCTTCACAGAGGGAAGCAGGGATTACTCATGTGCTAGAGTTTTTTTTATTTTGAAAACATAGAAGCTATTTTGTCAACGGTAGTAATACTTCATATGTGTTATGCATAAGACATCCTATAAGTTGCAAGCCTCATGCATCGAATACCAATAGTGCTCGCACCTTGTCCTAATTAGCTCAGATTTCCATGGGTTATCATTGCATTACATATGTTTCAACCAAGTGTCACAAAGGGGTACCTCTATGCCACCTGTACAAAGATCCAAGGAGATAAATTGCATTTGATTTCTCGTTTTTGATAGATCTCAACTTGAGGACATCCATACCGGGACAACATAGAAAATAGATAATGGACTCCTCTTTAATGCTTAAGCATTCATAAGAGGTTGAGGATTAATGTCCAAGCTAAAACTTCCACCATGATACATGGCTTTGGTTGGCGGCCCAATGTTCTTCTCTAACAATATGCATACTCAAACCATTCAACTCATGGCAAATCACCCTTACTTTGGACAAGACGAACATGCATAGCAACTCAAATGATATTCAACAAAAGTGTAACAGTTGATGGCGTCCCCAGAAACATGGATACAGCTCAGCAAGCAACTTATAAGAAATAAGATACATAAGCGACATATTCTTTACCACAATAGTTTTTAAGCTACTTTCCCATGAGCTATGTATTGCAAAAATGAAGGTTTTAAAGGTAGCACATGTAAATTTACTTGGACTGGCGGTGAAATACCACATATAGGTAGGTATGGTGGACTCATATGGCATAACTAGAAGAATGTGGATGCACAAGCAGTCAGTACGCTTAGTACAGGTGGAGGTTAGCAAAAGTCTGGGAGCGACCAACTAAAAGAGCAATGATGGTCATAATCATGCAGAGCGACAAAGCAACATCGAATCAGGCATGGTAGTTATATCGCTACTCAGAAACAAAAGATCATCAAGGCTTGACAGACTTTCTTTACAGTCTTAAATATGCGTGAGCATACGCAAAGTCAATCAAAATAAATTCTTGAAGGAAGATATTACTAAACCATACCACATCATAGTCAAACAAATCAAGTTGGTACTCCAATAACACATTGGGAATCCCCCAGCTATTTGAGACTAACCACAAGAAAACATGAACTACTAAGCGCCATTATGCACGTAACATCTTTATCATAGACATATCAACCAATGCAACGGAAGCAAACTCTCTTAATAAGGTGAGCATGGTATTTAAAGAGAGTTCAAGCAACCAACTAAACAAAAGCTCTATGAAAAGATAAGCATGAATACTAAGAGCTGAACATGATAGTAGCTATTAAAAGACAAAGAACACACACAGCAAAGATAAACATGAAAATTCTATGTTGTGTTCTAGGTTGAAGTGGAGCGTATTTCTCTCCCACACAAAGAAAGTTGAGTTCCAACTTGTTATGAAAAACAAGCAAAGCTAAAGAAAACTAAAAATGAAACTAAAAGCAAGACGCTCCAAGCATAGCACATAACACATGAAGTGATAAAAATATAGTGGAACGAAAGACGAACTGATAATGTTGATGGAGAAGGGGATGCACGGGGGCATCCCCAATCTTAGACGCTTGAGTCTCCTTGAATATTTCTTGGGGGTGCACGGGGGCATCCCCAAGCTTGAGCGCTTGACACTCCTGAATCTTTTTATCATCTTCCCTCGCACACTTGAAAACTCCCTTCATACATAACTCATCATAATCTGATTAGCGAGGTTAGTACCCATAATAAAATAATTGTACCTTGCTGGAAATAAGGATATTCTTGAAGGTCTACTGTTTCTCAAGATTGCCAAAAGGTTTTCGCAAAGAAAAAGCAAGCTCTTGGTTTGCAAAATGAAGGAAAGGCAAAATAGGACAGAATCTGTGAAAAACAGAACAGCAGGTAGTAATTGGTTTGTTCGGGGCACTTCTGCAACTCAAATCAAAAAACTCAGAACAGACGCACCAAAGACAATTATATAGAGAACGCTGTCGAAAAAATTCAGACCAAAAAGATGATCTGGTGATTTTATACGAATTTTTCTATCCAAGGACAGAATCTGTTTCCTGGACAGCACCTCACAACTTTTGAACTTTCTAGCAATCAGAGGCTATACTTGGCACAAATATGAAAAGCAAAGATACAATGATGATGCTACTGTAGTAAACAACATCAAGACACAACAAAAGCAAAATATAAAAATTTATTCATGTGGGCTGCCTCCCAAAAGCGCTTTCTTTTATGCCTTTAAGCTAGGCATAGGACTTTAATGATGCTCTCGTAAGAATAAGAGCTGAAGAACAAAAGAGGGCATCAAGAAGCAAATGCCAAATACATTTAAGCCTAACATTCTTCCTATGCATAGGAATATTGCAATAGACTAATTCATTGAAGCACGAAGCAACTAGCATAGGAATGCAAAACAAGCTTAACTTCAAAATATTCACCATAAAGAGAGGAAGCTTCTTATTGTTAAGATATTTAGAACCAAGCCTCCCTCTCTCATTATAAATTTCAGTGGCATCATGGATGAACTCAACAATATAAGCATCACATAAAGCATTGTTACCATGATCCACATGCAAAAAGGTACTCTCACTCCCCACATAAGCATAATTTTTCTCATTGGTAATAGTGGGAGTAGGACTATCATAAACAACTTGAACACTATAGATTAGTTGTATATTAGGAGGGTGGTGTTCAACAAGGGAGTAATTCCCTTCATGATTATGACAAGTTTCATAAGGATAATTTCTCCTTATGTCATAGGTACCTTTATAATCACTATAGATTGGAGTTATAACATCATCATGGTAGAGAAGAGCATTATCATTGCTAGCAACTATATTTGTAAACATGTTGTCTTTATTCTTACTAGCAAGAGAATTATCAATTATCACATCACTAGTGGGGATAGGATTTGCAATCCTATCATCCCCAAGCTTAGAGCTTCCCATATCTTCACTTTCAGAGTTGGTACCAAAAAGATTTTCAAGATCATAAGCAGCATTATCATCATTTTCCCAATCACAATAAGTAACATGCATATCATAATCAAAATCATCTTCAATAGTACCTACGGACGTATCATTAAGATGATAATTAAGGCAATAAACTTCACCTTCTTCTTTAAACTTACAACCGTTAGGATAAAAGTTGATGGGAGGAATATGCTCAGGCCAGGTTGATACCCATTCTTCTTCCTTCTTGCTCCTCCTCCTCCTCCTCTTCTTTTTCTTCTTCTTCACCTTAGGAGGGGGTGGTTGGAGATGAAGCTTCTCCACATATCCTGGTTTATCATTAGAAACAATAGGGGAAACTTGGGAGAAACTCTCCTTTTTATTAGCAGAAATATAAGAGACATTTTTATACTTTGGTAAAGTTCCCTCCTTTCTAATCTTACTTATGTAATCATTTTCATGGCAATTAACAACACAATAGAGATGGCAATTTTGCAAAGTGTTTTTTATTCCTATGGCATTATCATCCAGCCAAGAAGTCTTTTCTGATAACTCTTCACACATCAAAAATAACATAATCTCATCATAAAGATCAGAGGTGATCATGTTATCACACAACCGGTTAACAGTTATGTTTTGAAAGTTCATGCATTGAAAATTAAAGTGACCCTCTATATGGCAAAGTTCACAAGTAAAAGGATAAAGGTCACACAATTCTCTAGCAATTTCATTTAAATCTCTGACCCAAGTGATTGTTCTTTCATGCTTATGTTGCTTACAATACTTCTCTTCTTCAATCATAGGCCTTTCACAAGGTCTATCCACTCCACAAAAATTAACATGCTTATATAAAACTTCATTTTTAGGAATTGGATCATGCATGTTGCAATCATCATGAACAATTTCATTTTCTTTGCAAGTCTTTTTAAAAGGTTTATGATACTTGATCCAATCCTCCTTAGGCGTATTAAGATGTGAAGCAAAAGATTTGAGGAAATCAACAAGGAGTTGAGAATCAAGCCCAAACTTAGCACTAAACTTATTAAAACTTGTAGTTTCAACAAAGGACTTAATGCAATCATACTCATAAATTATACCTGACTCTTTACCTTTGTCGATCTCCCAATCTTCAGTGTTGCGTTCAATTCTTTCAAGGAGTTCCCATTTAGCATCAATCTTTTTGTTTGTGAAAGAACCCATAGAGGAAGCATCGAGCAAATCTTTATCCTGTCGAGAGAGCCTCGCATAAAAGTTAGTAATAATAATATCTTTGGGGAGCCCATGGTTAGGACATTTTAGCATTAACGTTTTCAGTCTCCCCCAAGCTTGAGCTATGCTCTCTCCGTCATGAGGATAAAAATTATAAACATAATTCCTGTTCTCATGGACTTCATGAAGAGGATAAAACTTGGAGTAAAAGAGAGACTGGATCTCTTCCCACTCCAGCAGGTGAGAGTCATTTAGTAGCCTATACCATTCCAATGCTTTTCCTTTCAGTGACAAGGCAAATAATTTGCTCATGACAAACTCCCTCGATACACCCGCAAGCTTAAATAATGAACATAGTTGTGACAGATATAGCAAGTGTTCACCGGGATGTCTGTCTCCTGCATAACGATTAGCCAAAACATATTCGATAATACCAGCCGGTATTCTATAGGGCACAATTTCAGTAGGAGGAGGAGCAACCACCACAGGTGTGGGGCGTCCTCCCGCAAGCAACGATCCTATAGCAAGGTTTTCCATAAACATAACTAGTGAAATAAAAATAAGAAACAAAAAGATTTAATTGCAAGATCTAAAGATATACCTTCAAGCGCTCACCTCCCCGGCAACGGCGCCAGAAATAGCTTGATGTCTACACACGCTTCTACTCTTGTAGACTATGTTGGGCCTCCAAGCGCAGAGGTTTGTAGGACAGTGATACGTCCAAAACGTATATATAATTTATGCTTGCTCCATGCCACTTTTGGGTGATATTGCTATGATATTCATACACTTCCATACACTTTTGATCATATTTGGACTAACTTACTAATCCAGTGCACCCCAGTGCCAGTTTCTGTTTTCGGCTGTTTTTCTATTTCAGGTTTTCACGTTTCGAGAACTGCCCAGAAAAATCCAGAAAAATTATATAAAAAATCAGCGTTCCGGAAACAACCCTGCGTCCGAAGGGCAGCCTGGGGGGGCCACCAGGGCTCCAGGCGCCCTGGCGGCGCCCCCCCCCCCC
>LR738714.1:566930394-566969792 GCA_902687465.1 Secale cereale | reverse complement strand
ATTGTTTACTTTACGCAAAGTTCTTTTAATGCAGTTGTCTGTTGCATTGAGTTTACACTATGGGTGGGAGTCGCAACTTAATACCAGCGAGATGTTCTGGATAGATATCTCAAGGTGGATGATTAGTGGTAGATATTGATGGATTTCGGTCTACTTACTTTGGCGTACCGCCCATGCTTTGAACCTCAATCTTTCTTGCAATGTAGTCAGCATTGGTTTGCATTCGTGGTCCTGTCAATTGCCCAGCTGTAATTTGTTTACCTCACATAGCTGTTTTATCGTCTTTTGGGAGAGAGACATCACTAGTGAACATCATGAGACTCCGGTCCATATTACCATCATTGATCACATCCGCTATTTACTTTTCGTTATTACTTAGTATTGCAAAACATTATCTATCACTACTATCATTGCTTTTAATCCTTTGTGAACTACAAGGCCGGAGGGATTGACAACCTCTCTGTACTCGTTGGGAGCAAAGTTATTTGTATCTGTGTGCAGGTCCACGTTGATTGCTACTAATCTGGCGCCGTAGCAGTTGACACCTACCTGTTGAACCTAGGAGTCTCTGGGGATTCGATCCTTGGCATCTTTGCTAAGGGAAAACACTTCCACAACACTGCATCTTACACCTTCCACTTGGGGTAACCAACGAGGGGTTCGAGGCCCATCAAGGAGTATTTTCTGGCGCCGTTGCCGGGGACTCCACTCTTCAGGATAGGGGAGTTGCATGCTATCTTTTACCTTTGCTTTTTAGTCTTGTCAGTTTACCTTTCAGTTTTTGCTTTAGTACCTTTTTTATCGAAAATCACAAAAATAGTTATCTTGCTTGCTTGCTACTATGGGTTCCACCGAGGACACCAAGTTGTGTGACTTCACTAGTCACAACAATGATGACTTTATCAGCACACCTATCACTACACCTGCCACTTCAGCACCTTCATATGAAATTAAACCTGCTTTACTGAACTTAGTCATGAGAGAACAATTCTCCCGTGCTGGAGATGATGCTGCTTTACACTTGAACAGCTTTGTTGAACTTTGTGATATGCAAAAGTACCAAGAAATAGATGGGAATATTGTTAAGCTTAAGCTTTTTCCTTTCTCCTTGAGAGGAGGAGCTAAAATTTGGTTTCAGTCTTTGCCTAGAAATAGCATAGATTCTTGGGACAAGTGCAAAGATGCTTTTATTGGAAAATACTATCCACCTGCTAAAATTATCCAACTTAGAAGTAACATAATGAATTATAAACAATTGGATAATGAACACGTTGCCCAAGCTTGGGAACGTATGAAATCTCTTATCAAGAACTGCCCTACTCACGGTTTGACTACTTGGATGGTTATCCAAACTTTTTATGCAGGCTTGAACTTTACCTCGCGGAACTTGTTAGATTCGGCCGCGGGAGGAACTTTTATGTCAACTACACTTGGTGCTGCCACGAAGCTTCTCGATGAGATGATGACCAACTATTTCCAATGGCACACCGAACGCGCTCCAACAGGTAGGAAGGTAAACTCTGTCGAGGAGATTTCCTCCCTTAATGAAAAAGTTGACTTGATCATGTCTCTACTTTCGAAGCAATCTACTGTTGATCCTCGTGATGTTCCTTTAAATTCTTTGATTGCTCAAGAACAAGTAGATGTGAACTTTATCTCTAGAAACAATTTTAACAACAATGCTTATAGGAGTAACTTTGGTAGTAATCCTAGACCGTTCCCCTCTAATTCTTATGGGAACAACAATGCTTATCCTAGTACCAAGAACTCCAATACTGAATTAGAGACTATGCTTAGAGATTTCATCACTACCCAAAAAGCCTTTAATAAGAGTGTAGAAGAAAAACTACATAAACTAGATGATCTTTCTTTTAAGGTAGACCACTTAGCCAATGAGGTAAAATTGCTAAAAATTAAAACTTCTCCTCTTGAGGAGAGGGAAGTCACTCCTATAAATGCTATTCAAGTGCAAATTAATGAAAATATTAGTATGATGGCTAAACTTAAAGAGAGATGGGCTAGAGAAAGGGAGGAAGAGGAAAGAATTAAGAGCCTTCCTACCCACCACACTGTTGCTACTATCCAAGTTGTTGAGGATGTTCACACTCTTAGCACCCAATGTACTCCTGGTCCCAATGGACCTATTAATGGTGATGCTATGACTATAGAAACTACCAAACAAGTGAACCTAAAGGACACCACTACCACTTTACTTGATGCTCGTGATCTTGATTTTGATAATTGCACTCTTACCGAAGTTATTGATTTCCTTCACAAGATGTCTAGAGATCCCCGCACTAGCACGCTTAACCTTGCCTTCACAGAGCATATCACTAATGCTCTTATCAAAGCTAGGGAGGAGAAACTTAGAGTAGAAGCCTCCATACCTAGAAAGCTAGAAGATGGTTGGGATCCTATGATAAAAATTAATTTGAATGACTTCTCTTGT
This sequence comes from Secale cereale, assembly GCA_902687465.1. Taxonomy (NCBI): domain Eukaryota; kingdom Viridiplantae; phylum Streptophyta; class Magnoliopsida; order Poales; family Poaceae; genus Secale; species Secale cereale. The sequence continues at coordinate 566,967,343 of LR738714.1, read as the reverse complement.
TATGCATTATGTGATGTTGGTGCTAGTACCTCTGTTATGCCCAACAGAATATATGATATGCTTAAATTGAAACCTTATAATTCTTGTTCTTTTGGTGTTCGTCTCGTTGATTCTTCCATAAATAAACCTTTGGGGAGGATCGACGATGTTCTTATTATTGTCAATGATAATTGTGTGCCCGTTGATTTCACTATTATGGATATTGAATATGATCCTTCATGTCCAATTATTTTGGGACGTCCCTTTTTACGCATCGTTGGTGCTATCATTGACATGAAAAAGGGTAATATAAAATTTCAGTTTCCTCTCAAGAAAGGGATGGAACACTTCCCTCGTAAGAAGGTCAAGTTACCTTTTGAGTCCGTTGTACGGGCTAGCTATTCTTTTACTCTTGATAAAACTTGATCTATGCATTATGCCTAGCTTAAAGGCATAAAAGAAAGCGCTCTTGGGAGGCAGCCCCCATGAATAAAAATTTTGCTTTTGTTGTGTCTTGATGTTGTTTACTGCTGTAGCATCATCATTGTATCTTTTCTTTTCATATTTGTGCCAAGTATAGCCTCTGATTGCTAGAAAGTTCAAAAGTTGAGAGGTGCTGTCCAGGAAACAGATTCTGTCCTTGGATAGAAAAATTCGTATAAAATCACCAGATGATCTTTTTGGTCTGAATTTTTTCGACAGCATTCTCTATATAATTGTCTTTCGTGCGTCTGTTCTGAGTTTTTTGATTTGAGTTGCAGAAGTATCCCGAACAGATCAATTACTACCTGATGTTCTGTTTTTCACAGATTCTGTCCTGTTTTGCCTTTCCTTCACTTTGCAAATCAAGAGCTTGCTTTTTCTTTGCAAAAACCTTTTGGCAATCTTGAGAAACATTTTAACTTCAAGAATATCTTTATTTCCAGCAAGGTATAATTATTTTATTAAGGGTACTAACCTCGCTAATCAGATTATGATGAGTTATGTATGAAGGGAGTTTTCAAGTGTGCGAGGGAAGATGATAAAAAGATTCAGTAGTGTCAAGCGCTCAAGCTTGGGGATGCCCCCATGCACCCCCAAGAAATATTCAAGGAGACTCAAGCGTCTAAGCTTGGGGATGCCCCGTGCATCCCCTTATCCATCAACATTATCAGTTCGTCTTTCGTTCCACTATATTTTTATCACTTCATGTGTTATGTGCTATGCTTGGAGCGTCTTGCTTTTAGTTTTCTTTTTAGTTTTTCATAACGAGTCGGAACTCAGCATTCCTTTATGTGGGATAGAAACACGCTCCACCTCTACCTAGAACATAACATAGAATTTTCATGTCTATCTTTGCTGTGTGTGTTCTTTGTCTTAAATAGCTACTATCATGCTCTGCTCTTAGTATTCATGCTTATCTTTTCAAAGAGCTTTTGTTTAGTTGGTTGCTTGAACTCTCTTTAATTATCATGCTCACCTTATTAAGAGAGTTTGCTTCCGTTGCATTGGTTAATATGTCTATGATAAAGATGCTACTTGCATGATGGTGCTTAGTAGTTCGGGTTTTCTTATGGTTAATCTCAAATAGCTAGGGGGGTTCCCAATGTGTTATTGGAGTACCAACATGGTTTGTTTGCCTATGATGTGGTATGGCTTAGTAATATCTTCCTTCGAGAATTTATTTTGATTGACTTGGCGTATGCTCACGCATATTTAAGACTGTAAAGAAAGTCTGTCAAGCCTTGATGATCTTTTATTTCTGAGTAGCGATATAACTACCATGCCTGATTCAATATTGCTTTGTCGCTCTGCATGATTATGACCGTCATTGCTCTCTTAGTTGGTCGCTCCCAGCCTTTTGCTAACCTACACCTGTACTAAGCGAACTAACTTGCAATACATAGCTCATGGGAAAGTAGCTTTAAAACTATTGTGGTAAAGAATATGTTGCATATGTATCTTGTTTCTTATAAGTTGCTTGCTGAGCGGTAACCATGTTTCTGGGGACGCCATCAACTGTCACACTTTTGTTGAATATTATGTGAGTTGCTATGCATGTTCGTCTTGTCTGAAGTAAGGGTGATTTACCGTGGGTTGAATAACTATGCATATTGTTAGAGAAGAACATTGGGCCGCCAACCAAAGCCATGTATCATGGTGGAAGTTTTAGCTTGGAACTTAATCCTCAATCTCTTATGAGAATATGCTTATGCATTGAAGAGGAGTCCATCATCTATTTTCTATGTTGTCCCGGTATGGATGTCCTCAAGTTGAGATCTATCAAAAACGAGAAATCAAATGCGATTTATCTCCTTGGACCTTTGTACAGGTGGCATAGAGGTACCCCTTTGTGACACTTGGTTGAAACATATGCAATGCAATGATAACCCATGGAAATCCGAGCTAATTAGGACAAGGTGCGAGCACTATTAGTATTCGATGCATGAGGCTTGCAACTTATAAGATGTCTTATGCATGACACATATGAAGTACTACTACCGTTGACAAAATTGCTTCCATGTTTTCAAAATAAAAAGCTCAAGCACATAACCATTCTTTTACTTTTATGTTAAAGCACCAACTACTGAGAGCATGATTGTCATTCTGAGTGTAATGTGCATTGTCCCAAAGTAGCATTGCCTTTTGCATGATTGTGATATCGTTTATTCTGAAATCATTGTACCTAGTCATCACTTAAACCTTCAAGGTGCACTTGCATTTATGTTTTGCATCACTAAAGGGGGCAAGCTAGATATCACTTTATCATATTTGCACATCATGTTCATTGCAAATCTTTTTGATGTTTCAGTTTCATATTGTAAAACTTTCAGAGATTTGTGATTTTCTCATGAGGCAACTTAATTACTATAGAATCATTGTCTCGGTAAGCTTTTGTCATATGACTATAAAAAGTCCTATATGGTTAATAGCAGGTCACCACAGAAATTATTCTTGTTATCATTTACCTACTCGAGGACGAGCAGGAATTAAGCTTGGGGATGTTGATACGTCCAAAACGTATCTATAATTTCTGCTTGCTCCATGCCACTTTTGGGTGATATTGCTATGATATTCATACACTTCCATACACTTTTGATCATATTTGGACTAACTTACTAATCCAGTGCACCCCAGTGCCAGTTTCTGTTTTCGGCTGTTTTTTTATTTCAGGTTTTCACATTTCGAGAACTGCCCAGAAAAATTATATAAAAAATCAGCGTTCCGGAAACAACCCTGCGTCCGAAGGGCAGCCTAGGGGGGCCACCAGGGCTCCAGGCGCCCTGGTGACGCCCCCCCCCCCCCCCGGCCGCGCCGGGGGGGCGCCTGGGCCCCCCGATGCCCTCCTTTGGCATATATTTAAAGGGTCCTCCGAAACCCTCGGAAGAGGAACTCTTTTCGCGATCCCATCTCTGTTCCGCCTCCACCGCCGCTTCCAAGATCGGGAGCACCAGGAGAACTCTTCCCGGCACCCTGCCGGAGGGGAGGATCACCACCGGGAGCTTCTCCACCACCATGGACGCCTCCCGGATGACTCGTGAGTAGTCTCCCTTGGACCATGAGTCCATGACCAGTAGCTATGTGATGTTCTCCTCCCGTTCTTGTGCTTCACTAATTAGTCCTCCTGAGCTGCCCTACATGATCGAGGCACCTATGTAATCCTTATGCTGTTGTTATGTTGAGTTTGCTGGGATCCGATGGATTATGAGATTATGTTCAGATTGATCTTGAGTAATATATTTGATCTACCTCTTTTATATTTTTGTTCATAAGTAATTCTTGCATGTTCTCCGTTGTTATTTACTGCTTTGGCCGAGTAGTAGGTAGTGACTCCAAGAGGGAACGTTATGCTCGATTGTGGGTTCATGCCTCTCGATGACTAGCTTGAGTGACAGAAACATGAGTCTAGGGGATGTGTTGTTGCCACAAGGGGGAAAACAACGGTGCTTGTGCCCGCAGGTGCAAGTATTGTTTACTTTACGCAAAGTTCTTTTAATGCAGTTGTCTGTTGCATTGAGTTTACACTATGGGTGGGAGTCGCAACTTAATACCAGCGAGATGTTCTGGATAGATATCTCAAGGTGGATGATTAGTGGTAGATATTGATGGATTTCGGTCTACTTACTTTGGCGTACCGCCCATGCTTTGAACCTCAATCTTTCTTGCAATGTAGTCAGCATTGGTTTGCATTCGTGGTCCTGTCAATTGCCCAGCTGTAATTTGTTTACCTCACATAGCTGTTTTATCGTCTTTTGGGAGAGAGACATCACTAGTGAACATCATGAGACTCCGGTCCATATTACCATCATTGATCACATCCGCTATTTACTTTTCGTTATTACTTAGTATTGCAAAACATTATCTATCACTACTATCATTGCTTTTAATCCTTTGTGAACTACAAGGCCGGAGGGATTCACAACCTCTCTGTACTCGTTGGGAGCAAAGTTATTTGTATCTGTGTGCATGTCCACGTTGATTGCTACTAATCTGGCGCTGTAGCAGTTGACACCTACCTGTTGAACCTAGGAGTCTCTGGGGATTCGATCCTTGGCATCTTTGCTAAGGGAAAACACTTCCACAACACTGCATCTTACACCTTCCACTTGGGGTAACCAACGAGGGGTTCGAGGCCCATCAGACAGCAGCAAATTTCCCTTAAGTGAGTAACCCAAGGTTTATCGAACTCAGGGAAGTAGAGGTTGAAGATGGTCTCTCTCAAGCAACCCTGCAACTAAGATACAAGAAGTCTCTTGTGTCCCCAACACACCTAATACAACTAGGAGTTGTATAGGTGCACTAGTTCGGCGAAGAGATGGTAAAATATGGATAATAGGAGTGGCAAAGTAAAGTAATATAAATCTGTAATAAAAAGTGCAGCAAGCAAACAAGTGGTAAACGTGAGCACAAATGGTATTGCAATGGTGGAAACAAGGCCTAGGGTTCATACTTTCACTAGTGGCAACTCCCAACAACATTAACATAATCGAATCACATGATATTTCCCATAAAACATGCAAAGGGGACACACTCGGAGGTCATTCCTTCGTGGTCAAGAGAGGACGAGAATTATGTAGGGCTACAAAAGCACACCTCAAAGTTCGTAGTTCTCAATCTAAGGATTTCCCAATGTCACCGCGGCCATCCAAAGAGAGTCCCACAATCACCACAACATATCTAAAGGATAGTCAAAGACAAGCACCAAGAGACTCTCAATCTTCAATCAACACACAAGAGAGGAAATCACTCATGAAAATACTTTTCTAATCCATGTCCAATAGACCGTTGTCACCTTGGTCTCGGGGATTATACTAGATAAAGACAAGTGAGTACATCAATCCAATACATAGAGGAAGGGGAAATATCATGGGATCACCCTAGATTAACATAGCCTACGATCACAACGAAGATCACATCATGGGAGAGAGAATTGACCACATAGCTACTGGTAAGAACCTCAGCCCCGAGGAGGAACTACTCCCGCATCATGGAGGGAGGAAGCAACATCGCTGGAGATGAATCCGGGGGCACTTCCCTGTCCCGGCAGGGTGCCGGCGCAGGAATTCTGATCCCCCGAAGCTTGATGGCGATGGCGGCGGAGATCGGAATCGCGCCTGGAGAAAAGGGGTCCGGAATCAGGGTTTTCTCGACGGACCTTAAATATATGCCAAAGGGGGTCACCAGGGGAGTCCTGGGGGGCCCAGGCGCCCCCCGGCGCGGCCTAGGGGTGGGCCGCCTGGGCAGGCCGCCTGGAGCCCCTGTGGGTCCCCCCCGGTTGTACTTTGGCCGCACGGTAGCTCCTGGAACGCTGATTTTTTATATATTTTTTCTGGATTTTTCCTGGCAGTTCTCGTAATGTGAAAACCTGAAATACAAAAACAGCCGAAAAGAGAAACTGGCACTGGGGTGCACTGAGTTAATAGGTTAGTCCAAATATGATCAAAAGTGTATGGAAGTGTTTAAATATCATAGCAATATCACCCAAAAGAGGCATGGAGCAAGCAGAAATTATAGATACGTTTTGGACGTATCAGACATCACTAGTGAACATCATGAGGCTCCGGTCCATATTACCATCATTGTTCACATCCGCTATTTACTTTTCACTATTATTTACTATTGCAATTATATCTATCACTACTATCACTTGCGTTTAATCCTTTGTGAACTACAAGGCCGGAGGGATTGACAACCTCTCTGTACTCGTTGGGAGCAAAGTTATTTGTATTTGTGTGCAGGATCACGTTGATTGCTAATATCTGGCGCCGTTAGCAGTTAACACCTTCTTGTTGAACCTAGGAGTCTCTGGGGATTCGATCCTTGGTATCTTTGCCAAGGGAAAAACTTCCGCAAAACTACATCTCACACCTTCCACTTGGGGTAACCAACGAGGGGCGAGAAGCCTAGCAACCATCCAAGTAGTCAAACCATGAGTAGGGCAATTCTTGACAAGAGATTTCATGCGTTCCCAAGCTTGGGCAATGTGTTCATTATCCAATTGTTTGAAATTCATTATGTTACTCCTTAGTTGGATAATTTTAGCAGGTGGATAGTACTTTCCAATAAAAGCATCTTTGCACTTGTCCCAAGAATCTATGCTATTTCTAGGCAAGGATTGAAACCAAATTTTAGCTCCTCCTCTCAAGGAGAAAGGAAAAAGCTTGAGCTTAACAATATTACCATCTATTTCTTGGTACTTTTGCATATCACAGAGTTCAACAAAATTGTTTAAGTGTAAAGCAGCATCATCTCCAGCACCGGAGAATTGATCTTTCATAACTAGGTTCAGTAAAGCAGGTTTAATTTCATAAGAAGGTGCTGAAGTGGCAGGTGTAGTAATAGGCGTGCAGATAAAGTCATCGTTGTTATGACTAGTGAAGTCACACAACTTGGTGTTCTCGGTGGAAACCATAGCAGCAAGCAAGCAAGATAACTATTTTTGTGATTTTTGATAAAGGATACTAAAGCAAAAACTGAAAGTTAAACTAACAAGACTAAAAAGCAAAGGTAAAAGATAGCGTGCAACTCCCCTATCTTGAAGAGTGGAGTCCCCGGCAACGGCGCCAGAAAACTTTGCTTGATGGCTTCTCGCTCCTCGTTGGTTACCCCAAGTGGAAGGTTTGAGATGCAGTGTAGCGGTAGTTTTCCCTTGGCAAAGATACCAAGGATCGAATTTCCCCTGAGACTCCAAGGTTCAACAAGAAGGTGTCAACTGCTAGCGGCGCAACTAGCGATCGACCGGACCTGCACACAGATACAAATAACTTTGCTTCCAACGAGTACAGAGAGGTTGTCAATCCCTCCGGCCTTGTCGTTTACAAAGGATCAAACGTAAGAGATAATAGTGATAGGTATTACTGCAACTAGTAAGTAAAAACTGAAAGTAAATAGCGGATGTGATCATTGATGGTAATATGGACCGGGGTCCCATGATGTTCACTAGTGATGTCTCTCTCCCAAAAGACGATAAAATAGCTAAGCGAGGTAAACAAATTACAGCTGGGCAATTGACAGGATTATGTGCGCAAACCAATGCTAACTATGCTGCAAGAAAGTTAGAGGCTCAAAAGCATGGGCGGTACGCCAAGGTAAGTAGACCGAAATCCATCTGCATCTACTACTAATCATCCACCTTGAGATATCTATCCAAAACATCTCGCTGGTATTAAGTTGCGAGTCCCACCCAAAGTGTAAACTCAAAGCAACAGACAACTGCATTAAAAGAACTTTGCATAAAGTAAACAATCATTGCACCTGCGAGTACAAGCACCGTTGTTTTCCCCCTTGTGGCAACAGCACATCCACTAGGCTCATGTTTCTGTCACTCAAGCTAGTCATCGAGGGGCATGAACCCACAATCAAGCATAACATTCCCTCTTGGAGTTACTACCTACTACTTGGCCAAAGCAATAAACAGCAACGGAGAACATGCAAGAATTACTCAAGAACATAAATATAAAAGAGGTAAATCAAATATATTACTCAAACACAATCTGAACATAATCTCATAATCCATCGGATCCCAGCAAACTCATCATAGCAACAGCATAAGGATTACATATGTGCCTCGATCATGTAGGGCAGCTCACGAGGTCTAATCGGTGAAGGACAAAGAGGGGTGGAGAACATCACATAGCTACTGGTCATGGACCCATGGTCCAAGGGAGACTACTCACAACTCATCCGGGAGGTGTCCATGGTGGTGGAGAAGCTCCCAGTGGTCATCCTCCCCTCCGGCAGGGTGCCGGGAAGAGTTCTCCTGGTGCTCCCGATCTTGGAAGCGCGGCGGCGGCGGAACAGAGATGAGATCGCGAAAAAGGGTTCCGTCCTCGAGGGTTTCGGGACGCGGTGTAAATATATGCCAAAGGGGGGCATCAGCGGAGGCCTGGGGGGCCCAGGCGCCCCCCCCCCCCGGCGCGGCCAGGAGGGGGGCCGCGCCCCCAGGGCACCTGGAGCCCTGGTGGCCCCCCTCCGGCCCTACTTTGGCCGCATGGAAGCTTCCGGAACGCTGATTTTTTATATATTTTTCCCGGAATTTTTCTAGCAGTTTACATAATGGGAAAACCTGAAATACAAAAACAGCAGAAAACAGAAACTGGCACTGGGGTGCACTGAGTTAATAGGTTAGTCCAAATATGATCAAAAGTGTATGGAAGTGCATAAATATCATAGCAATATCACACAAAAGAGGCATGGAGCAAGCAGAAATTATAGATATGTTTTTGACGTATCACTCGTGGCCGGCGGCGGTGGCGAGGGGGAACGCCGGCGGGGCCTGGCCGGCCGGTGGGTGGCGGCGCCGGTCGGCGGCGGGGGCGAGGCGGTGCGGCGCCGGAGTTGGAGGAGGGCGGCGCCGGAGTTGGAGGAAGAGGCCGGCGGCGGCGAGGAGCTCTGGCGAGGGTCCGGCGAGCTCCTCCGGCGAGCTCCGCCGGAGTGGAGGAAGAAGCTGGAGGAAGGGGATGGGGGCTAGGGTTTCCTTATTTTGGGGCAAAAATTGAGGAAGGTGGACAAATATATAGGCACAAGGAGCTAGGATTGTCCAAATGAGGTGTGGTTTTCGGCCACGCGATCAGAATTGGATGGCCTAGATGAAGGGAGGGGTTTGGGTTGGTTTGGTGGGCTGTTGGAGGGGTGTCTTGGGCCTCAAAGTGGAGGCACTTTGAGCCCACGAGAATAACTGTTGGAGCACCAAACGAACTCCAAACGCGACGAGATTTGACAGGCGGGTTACACACACCAAAACAACAACACACGACAAGTCTCGCGCCAAACCGGTAACGTTACACGGCCAAACACCAAAGTAGGCCTCGGGGATGCCACGGACATGTGAGGGAGCTCCGGAACGCGAAACGGACAACGGGAAGGAACGCGTGGGACCGGATGCAAACAACAACACAAATGCGATGCAATGCTCATGACTACATGATATGAATGAATGCCACACACGCAACGCGACAAAATGGCGAAAACCCAAAAGACGAAGAACCCGAAATGGAATTGATGAAGCCGGAGATATATTATATGCCCAAAAGGGAAAGTATTACATCCGGGGCATTATAGTCGATGATTCTTTTTCAGAGACAGATTTTTCATGATCGTGTGGTGCAATGGTTTGTGATCACGCGGGATTCTTCTTGGTAGCGGCAACTGTAAAACTTGAGCATGTCCCTGATGTTGTCTCAGCCGAGGCCGCGGCGCTATGTGAAGGTCTGAAGCTGGCTAACCGGATGGGGTGCGACAACATTCTTGTACACATGGATAATATCGTGGTGGTTCAAGCTCTTAATCAGGATGTAGGATATTCTATGGTGGCAGCCCCTACATTAGATGATTGTCGTAAGAGTTAAGTGAGCTCAGGAAGGCTTGTATCGATTTTTGTAATAGGGAGTCTACTGTAGTAGCATGCGCTAGCTGAATGGGGTCGTGAGAACCAACCCTCGGTTTGGTTTGATTCGCCCCTGGATTTTATTGTGAAGTTCTTAATGGATAATGTGGTTTGATTTTAATAAAGCTAGTCATGTAGGCCTTCCTCTCAGAAAAAGGGGGCTTGTTCGGTTAGCCAGGCCCTCTGGCCCAACACCTCCAATGTCACCGAGTAGGCAAGTACCGACACTTGAGGCCATGCCTAGGTCGCTTGGCTCTCCATCATTGTTTGCCATAGGCGGCAAGCAATTGTGTGGATCATGACACCTGGACCATCTCCAACGCATCTGATGCTGACCACTCAAGCACCTGACATGTCGGGGCCTATGGTTGCTCACCGCAGCTGGGGGCTGGTGGTGTCCAGCGGTCCAAGAAGGGTTATCATGGTCGGGAGTAGAGGAAAGGAAGGGGCAGGAGAAGGCGGCGGCGGTGGCAGGATACCAACGGCGACCATGCGGGTGTTGGAGACCGATTTTGTGCAGTAGCAATGAAACTAAGGGCACTCATGGTGACGTAGTTGATGGAAATTTCCCTCCAACCACTCCTAGGAATATATTGCCCCATGGGTTGTTAAGGTTTTTCATTCGGTTTTTCTTATAAACTGGATCAATCTTTTCTTAAAGTGAGGTCGTAATTAGATGGGGATTTCTACCCTCTATTTCTAAAATAACTCCTACAAGAATATCAAGTGCACTAAAAAAATATCGTTCACGTCCTCCAGGGAGGGTAAAGGGCTGGATTTAGAGCTCCCCAAAATAAATTAGGGATGGAGACCAATTTTGGAAAGTTGGTAGACATTTTTGCAATATATACTCCATAAAAGGAGTTTCTATTGAGATCGGGCAGTTTTGTGCAACTCTCGATTCTTCGAGTTAGGCACGCCTAGGATGGTTCTCGCCTCTTCACGTATAGAATCCTTCTACCTTTCCACCAGAAATACGACTCGCGGTTTTCCAGCACTGGCACTGCAATGTCATAGAACATATTATGACCAGAACAAACTAGACCCCATCAGTTGTCAGGTTCATAAGGCAGTTGAAGTTGTTGGAGTTGAACTCACAAGTCACACCATCATCGTCGACAATGTTCACAACATCACTGGACTTGAGTCAAGAGGCCTTAAAACTAGCTAGAGCCTAAACATATATGATCATATGTGCTCTACCCGAGGCACAAGCTATAGGCATATGTACATTTGTTTATATACACATACAAGGATACAACATTTATTAATTTGAATTATGCAGGCCAACTCTGAGAAATTCTGATTTCAGGGAGACACCTAACTGATGTTGCGCGAATCATTCAGTGCAGCTGAGGAGGGGGAACAGGACAAGCAGGCCGACGTCCGCTCTACTTTCGCTTCAAAGCAGCGAGTCATGCTACCAATTGTTATACGACACCCAAACTGAGGGAGGCTACCATACTTTCTATCCCACACGCCCACAAAGAGGGCATCTGTGTCCATGCTAAAGGACATCCCAGATATCTCGCCAAAGAAGTCCAAGGTCTTGCCTTCTGTTGTAATCGCTCTTCACATCAAAGACGTCCTTTAGGTGCATGAAACCATCATGCAACAACAAAGCTTCCCAGCGTGGTCAATCTAAAATTACTGCCAGGAATGAGACTGCAAGTTCTTTTTTCCCTAGTTTTTGTGGTTATATCATGGGAAAACAACCCTGGGTCGAGATTGCCCTGACTATTTTCGCGTAGCCAAGTTCTGAGGACTTCTCTAAGCAGATTCGGGCAAAGGTTTAGGATGCATTCCGTAGCTATTTGTTGTTGTAGTTTCTCTTAGACTTTTGGCTAAAAATTTCCGTAATAATATGGTGGATATAGAAACATGCTATACTGATATTGCAGATCATGATGACAAAAATGCTTGTTCAAATTATGTATGGAAATCAGCTTCATGGTCTTTTTCGCTTGATCTAATGGTTGTTGATCGAAAAATGGTATCTGACTCTCGGTTATGTGGGAGGGGGGTTGTTTCACTATGGCAAAAAACTAGATGGTACCTTGTGTGGCCAAATTTTAGAGTGGTATAAGAAAAAATAGCAAAAGCTAGAGTGGCAAAAAACAAAAACAAAAACGCTTGATCTAATGGTTATTGATCGGAAATTTTTAGAGTGGCATAAGAAAGATTAGCAAAAGCTAGAGTGGCAAAAAACAATTTTTTTCCTTATGTGGGAAAGTGCCATGTGTAGCTGTAATATATCTGAAAATTGGTTCCCACAATTAAGAAAACTAGATGGTAGTAACAAAGCTCCGGGGCCGGATGGCTTTCCGACGGAGTTTTATAAAAAATGCTGAAATATTATTAAAGGGGATTTACTACCGATGTTTCATGATCTTTTCTCGGGACAACTTCAATTGTTTCAGTTAAATTTTGGAACAATTACCTTGCTTCCGAAGAAAACAGAGGTTGTGAGGATTGAGCAGTTCAGATCTATCTATCGTCTTAACGTTAGTTTCAAAATTTTCACCAAGGTCGGGACTAATAGACTCACGCAGATTGCGCACTCTGTGGTACAGCCGTCCCAAACTGCTTTCATGCCGGACAGAAACATCCTAGAAGGGGTTGTGGTCCTGCATGAGACGCTCCATGAGATCCACACGAAAAAACTAGATGGGGTTGTTTTCAAAGTGGATTTCAAAAAAGCATATGATAAAGTAAAATGACCATTCCTTCAACAGCCACTGTGTATGAAAGGTTTTAATCAATCCTGAAGACACCAGGTGGAATCTTTCACGCAAAAGGGTAGTGTTGGAATTAAAGTGAATGGCGATATCGGTCACTATTTCCAAACACATAAGGGCCTGGGTCATGGTGATCCGATGTCACCTATTTTGTTCAACATTGTAGCTGACATGTTGACAATTCTTATTGGAAGGGCTAAGGAAGCTGGTCAGGTTGGCGGCCTGGTACCTCATCTAGTTGAAGGAGGGGTCTCTATCCTGCAGTACGCCGACGATACTATTATCTTCATGGAGCATGACTTGGTGAAAGCGCGAAACATGTAGTTGTTGTTATGCTTATTCGAACAATTGAGTGGGCTTAAGATTAATTTCCACAAAAGCGAATTATTTTGCTTTGGAAGAGCTAATGAGGAACAAGAGTCATATAAACAATTGTTCGAGTGTAAGTTGAGGGAGTTACCTTTCACGTATTTGGGTATACCAATTCATCATCGTAAGCTAATAAACAATGAGTGGAAATGTATTGAAGATCGTTTTGAAAAGAAACTGAGCTGCTAGAAGGGCAAGCTGATGTCATACGGGGGCCGATTAATTCTTATTAATTCGCTACTCACGAGTATGCCCATGTTTCTCCTTTCTTTTTTCGAGGTACCTGTTGGAGTTCGGAAAAGATTGGACTTTTATAGATCACGCTTCTTTTGGCACAGTGATGACCTGAAGAGAAAATACAGACTCGCTAAGTGGGATATTATTTGTCGACCGAAAGACCAAGGGGGTCTAGGTATAGAAAATCTTGAGGTGAAGAACAGATGTCTTCTCAGCAAGTGGCTGTTTAAACTATCTGTAGAGACGGAAGCCACCTGGGCCCAGATTCTGCGTAATAAGTACCTTCAGTCTAAAACCTTGTCCCAGATGACTGTGAGGCCGAGTGACTCACCATTTTGGAAAGGATTGATGAGAGTTAAGTCAATCTTTTTTAATAGGACAAAGTTTATTGTTGGAGACGGTAACTCTACGAGATTCTGGGAGGATACATGGCTTGGGGAAACACCTCTCGCGCTACAATATCCCTCTCTGTATAGCATTGTGCAACGAAAAGATGCTTCTGTTGCGACAATTCTTCAGTCTTCTCCGCTCAATATTCACTTTAGAAGAGCGCTAGCAGGCAACCGCTGGGAAGCTTGGCTCCATCTGGTCAGACGACTGATGGATGTGCAGCTTTCTCAAAGTCCAGACCAGTTATGCTGGAGGCTAACTAGGAATGGACAGTTTTCGGTTAAGTCGATGTATTTAGATGCCATCAACTCTAGTGCTATTCCTAGGTCGAAGCATGTTTGAAATGTCAAAGTACCTTGGAGAGTCAAAGTGTTTATGTGGTTTGTGCATAAACAAGTGATTTTGACCAAAGACAATTTGGCAAAACGTAACTGGACTGGATCTTCGAGATGTTCGTTTTGTGACCGGAACGAGTCCATCAAACACCTCTTTCTCGAATGCCCGATGGCAAAAAAATTATGGCGGTCCGTTCATATTGCCTTTAACATTTCCCCACCGAATTCCATCAACACTTTATTTGGGCCGTGGCTTGACGGGATAGATTCCGCATTAGTGAGACACATCCGTGTTGGAGTATGTGCTATGCTATGGGCAGTGTGGAATTGCATAAATGATTTGGTTTTTAACAGAACAACAAATACTCATTTTTTGCAGGTTATCTTCCAAGCCACTGCATTAATCCGTATGTGGTCGCTACTCACTCCGACGGAGGCCATGGAGCGTTTGGTTACTGTGTCTATCCGATGGCAGATGGTAGCACGGGGTATTTTCAACCGGTTTGGATGGCGGTCATGTAATAGGATAGGCAATTAGTTTTCCTATCTTTCTTTTGCCAGCCGGTTGTGGTTGTTATATGTTCTGCTTGCTCCTTGGGAGCCTACTGTTTCAGACTTCGTGACCTTTGTTGAACGTTTTTTATTTTTAATAAAGGTGGTTGTATGCATCACTTTGATGCAGAGGCCGGGGATCTCCCCTTTTCGAAAAAAAACCTTGTGTGTTGTTACGTAAATTGGTTGCAACATATTTCAGTGAGAAATGATTATATGAAACATGAAAAAACTAAAATACATTTGATTTATCGTATATCCATTAAATGTAAGCAACATTTTTTTCGAGAAACCTTCCAATCTATTCATCTTCAATCATGACAGTACAACGAACACTAGAAATAAAAATTATATCTAGATCCGTAGACCACCTAGCGACGACTACAAGCACTGAAGCGAGCCGAAGGCGCGCCGCCGTCATCACTCCTCCATCGCCGGATTCAGGCACAACTTGTTGTAGTAGACAGTCGGGAAGTCGTCGTGCTAAGGCCCTATAGGACCGGCACCCCAGAACAGCAACCGTCGCCGATGAAAAATAATGTAGACCGGAAGGATCCAAACCAAAGACACACGAACGTAGAACAACGACGAGATCCGAACAAATCCATCAAAGATAGATCTGCCGGAGACACACCTCCACACGCCCACCAACGATGCTAGACGCACCGCCGGAACGGGGGCTAGGCGGGGAGACCTTTATTCCATCTTCAGGGAGCCGCCGCCGTCTCGCCTTCCTGAGTAGGACACAAACCCTAGCAAGATTGAAAAAATCAACTAAAAACGGAGCCCTCCCGCCGGCCCTTGCCAGGATCCACCACGCCTCCATGGCCCTAGGGCCACCGGAGACGAGGCGGACCTGCGCCGGCGCCGGCGAGAGGCAGGAACCCTAATTTTCTTTCTTAAGGAGGAGGGGAAATCATTAAATGTAAGCAACCTGATAGACTAGAAATGGTTGTGTTTTTTTTTTCTTTTGATGAATACGCATTGTTGCGTACCATTTCATTGATAGGGGCGAGGGGAACAGGGTGCAACTCTAGTGGGCGTACACCGAAGGCGGGGTTGAGTATTTTTCACGTGCGGGATTGCTTGTACTGGCGGACTTTTTCTTACGTATAGTTGCACGCTGAAGCGACGTGCATATTGATAGATCATCCGCCGACCCGCGCGTACGCTTTGTGGTGTGGTGGCCGTAGATCGTCGAAGTCTGTTCTTGTCATTCTTAGACATTCGCCCGCTAGTATTGGTAGCCAATCTTAACGACGATGCATGCATGCACGACTTTTGGTATGTAAGCTTCACAAGGAAGACATATGCTTGTGCTAGGTACCGTGATGTTGTTGCTCTGCCACAATTGCTCTTGGGTTCACCGCACGCCATGGCGCTCTATTGTTTCCGGAAAACCTTTGTCATTTTTGGCAGACGTGCTGGTGATGCCAACGGCACCAAGGATATGGCAGGATCGTGCGAGTGTTGTCACGGAGCAAGGCATGTGTATATTACCGAAAACAGACTTTTACACCGCTTTATAGACAAATCGCAGCAGTAAGTTAGTATCTTATACTAATATCATGCATATGATACTAGTGTATGATACTACCTCCGTAATGCATAGTATCATAAGTTAGTATCTTAGATTGTCTTATTAATTGTCACTAGTAAGCATGCACGTGCCATGCACGGCTAGAACAACACAGATTTCAACCATAACCCATTATAGTAATTATGCATGTGTATAGCACACGCCAACTTAACGAAACAAAAATCATGCCAATTTTGCTCCATCAAGAAAATCATGCCCAACGTGGGACTCTAGAACCAAAGAAACAAATGATTATTTGAATATGTGGCAAACTTCAAGTATAAGTTCATGGTCAGCTTCTAAAATAGCATCATAACCTTGTGATGGTTTCCGTTTTTCTTTTGCATTATAACATCATAACCTTGATTGTCTATTGGCCACCTTCCTAGAATTCATATATTTGAAGATTCAAAGCCTCAAGTCATGTGAAAAAACATAGAAGATATATCTACTTATGAAAAGTTGGTAAACTACATGAGTCAAAGATTTGTCGACGGTGCGGTTTAGAACCATCTCTGCTCAGCCAGGATGACGTAAGATCATGTTATTAGATTCTGATTACTGTCCAAAACTGCAGATAAACGACACATAAAAATGCGTACCTGCATGATCTTTTTTTTAATTTCAACGCAACTGAAGATTGCACTCTATATATTATGATCTTCAAATATATATAGAAATAATAACATCGCAGATGTATGGAACTCCTACAAAAGATAAATCATGATTCAGGGTCATGAGGTTGGTTAAAAAACTGCATTGCACTGCATTCGCTTGACTTGACTGCACTCAGACATGAATTGAGAGACCAAAGACCATTTTGGCTAGAACTGTTACTGAAGCCAACTTCCCCGTTGAAAGATAGAAATTGTCTGAAATTGAACTAACTTGCATCATGATACTTGTCAAGAGCATCTGCAGGATCAACAACATTTAGTCTATTGTAGTTGGATAGTTCTTAATGGAAGTGTAATTTGTAGCTAAGGAAGATATGATTCTCAGAATGAAAGCATGGAAGATCAGAAGACGTGTTCTCTATGAAATGGAGCAGCCCAGTACATTGTGATAGTCTGAAACACGGCCCAGTCTCCTCCCACTTGATGCACAGCTCGTTCTTGAACATGCTCTCGTTGTACACTTCGAGCTGTCTTTAACATGCTCTGGTTGTGGAGGCCGCCGCCCTTTTGCTCCTCCGGTTTCACGCCACGCCCATAAACACGCAAAAGCATCGCACAGCATGGACACCAGCAAATTGTCGAACGCTCGTAATCGAAATGGATCGAATTAGCATAGCACTGCAGGTTGGGTGGCAAGGGAGGAGTTGGGATTTGATCTCACCGAGCCAATGTGCAATGTCCACTGAGTTTGTCAGGCTATGCTTTTGTTGCTGCTGGTAGCTAGTCGAAGGGATGGAGGTGCTCTTCGGCATCGCTGCATTCTCCTCAGACGGGAGGCTCGACGCGCCATAGGCAGCATTGGAGGAGCCGGCATGGTCGGTGGAGCTGTTCGGCCTGGGTAACGGCGTCGCCCTGGTTGCGGGTGAGCAGGCGAAGTGGCCGGCGATGTTGTTGATTGGATAAGCAGAGCACATCGTTAGACATAGTGCCTTGGCCTCGCGCGTAGAGTTGGCAAGCTGGCAGACGCTGACAGAGTTCACAGAGGCTGGTCCCATTCATGTATTGGAGTCTGGGGTGCGAAGCGGGCCATGTGCAAGAACGACGTAGACACGACTTCACCTAAATGCATGAGCCAGAGCACTGAGCCAGAGGAGGACGACCAGGGGTGGAGAGCGAGGCGGTGCCGCGCGGCGACACCCTGAGACTATGGGTGAAGGGGGTGCAGCCGCCTAGAAGAGTTCGTCGCTGTTGGAGAGCAGAGGCGGCCATCACCAAAGCCCTGCGGTTTGGCCTTGACCCGAGGCAACGGCGCCAGCGGGCCGGATGGAGGAGAGCTTCCTGCACGGCGGCGGCTCCTTCGCCTTGGATCTCTCCGGTCAGCAAAACCAGGTTAAGTGACCTCGGCATGGGCACACGTGGCGGCGGCGGCAGGCACGACAGCGGCGCAAGCAGGACAGGTGGAGCAAGCAAACGGCGGCGGCGACGGCGCAGCGCGGGCGTGAGATTTCTTTTGCGTTAAATTATTTCCTTTTTGAAGGTACGCAGGTGATAGGGGCGAAACTTCTCGTCGGGTGTAGGGGCAGAGTTTTCGTCCGCCAGTTAAAATCGCTAAACTTCACTTTTAGCGAGGGTCAGTTTTAATTTGATGGTCAGATCTAATTAAGTTAGCCTGATCGTAAGGCTGTAATTGATCAGGGTTATTACGTGTAGGTTAGGCTGAGTGCATTTAGCGATGAATATGTTTGTTTGTTTAGTAGTAGTATAGATGCATGACACAAAGTAGTATAACATTTAATATGATACGGTATCATGATATAATACCACACCCTCTCTTTCCTCATTTAATTGTGTGCCACATCATCCAAAAAGTCTACTCCCATTACATGATATCACCTATGATACCATCTATGATACTCTCGTTACAACCAGCCTAAAGGTTATGGTGACTACCTTTTTTGCCGTTCGTTTGCTGTGCTTAGCCTGCTCATCTGGTTCTTGACACATTAATTAGCTGCACATTCACGTGGGTTACCGTGTGTGCGCGGTCGATGGTGTGATGGCCGCATAAGAAACGTCACCACTGTCACATGTCAATCAAATCACACAAACATTCGTAGGAACACGGAACAAGTCACACAAAGACCAGGAGAGTGCATTTTCTACCAATCTGCCGCTTAATTATTTTAGGGTCCTAAAGAAATCACAATACTAACCTGTACGTCTCACTTCTCTCCACCTTTCTGTCAGATGACCAGTTTGTGTGTGTCAGCCTTTTTTAAGTAGTGTTTTTCCGTTTGAATGCCTCCCGCTCGTTGCAACTCTATCCCAGAAATATATTTTCTCTTTCTATTTAATGATATAGATGCTTGATATCCTCTGAAATAAAAGTTTGTCTTATATTCTATTTGGACAAATGTGTTTACCAAGACGAGATATTTTAAACAAGACCTATAGAAAACTGATCTATATATAGAAAACTCGATAAAACTTGCTACAGTTTTTTACAGTTTCGAAGATCTCTCCATGTTTCACATTTGAATTTTAAATTTTGTGAAAATATATTCAAGAGTGATGTTATTTCAATGTTCTCTTTACAAGGAACATAAATATGCAAGTGTATCATAAATCAAACTTACGGTTCAAAAGATAAAATAAATTTAAATTTTAGAATCATATGAAAAAAAACTGAGTGAGTGTAGTACTACTCGTCTTTACTTTGTGAGTGAGAGGAGAGATATGCAGGTAATAACTACGTGGAAACGTTGTCAGAAGAAGTACTAGTGACTGGTTGATATGCCATAAATTAATAGAACAAGGGGTCATAAATTGAGGTTAACTAGTGGCTGATACATGCACCGTATATACCATGGATCCGAATCTCA
Organism: Secale cereale; assembly: GCA_902687465.1. NCBI lineage: Eukaryota > Viridiplantae > Streptophyta > Magnoliopsida > Poales > Poaceae > Secale > Secale cereale. The sequence goes on along the minus strand of LR738714.1, from coordinate 566,947,800 downwards.
AAGATAACCAGTGGCTGATACATGCACCGTATATACCATGAATGGGAGAATGTCTTTTCTCCAAAGACCAGGCCATCTTTTTTTCAGAAGTTGCAATCACCTCAGTGCAGTACAAGGAGTTCCACACCAAATTAAGGTCCAAAGCCAACAAGGACGATCATGGATCGCCAAACATGACAAGTAACAAGACAACACACTCTACGGAAATTACCAATTAGCTAGCACGTGTATAATACTCCATGGATGGGGGGTTCTTCTGGTGAACTTTATTGTGCTCTTGTTGGGCGGTAACCGTGGTGCATGCATTCATGGCCGGATGCATGGGAGACGAGCCGCGAAGGAGCGCCATTGCCCTGCCCCGCAAGAAGGACGACGACGTACCACCCCACTGGCCGGCGCCGCCTCCTCGAACGTCTCCGTCGCCGTCGGATAGAAGGAGGCGACCGGCGCCGAGGCGTGCCTGCGGGTCCAATCCCTGGCCTTCTGCTCGAAGAGACCCCGCTCACGCTTGTACAGCCGGGCGGCGTCGCGGCGGACCGGGAGGTCGAGCAGGGGGTCGTGGAGGACGGAGACGATGGACAGGAGGGCCGTGCTTATCATCAGAGAAGGTCTCCACTCGCTCCCGAAGATGTCCAGGGCTACCTTCCCCTCCGGGCCGATGTTGGGATGGTACACCTGCAGCACAGAGACGCGTGCGTCAGGATCGATATTATGAGAGAGCAATTGACCCATCGATCGTTTCGGCGCGAACACAGATGCCGATCTGTCCGTCGATCTTGTTTGTCCAGTGCCGACTCACCTTGGTTTTGAAGGTGAGCTTGATGGGGTGGAAGGGGTAGTCCTTGGGGTAGGCGACGTCGATGGGGAACGTGCCACCGGCGTAGGGGCTGCCGTGGGGGCCGTCGATGACCACCTCCCAGTGGAACAGGTCCGTCACGGGAGCCGGGCCGGGCCGGCAGAACGCCGGCGGGTCGCTCCAGAGCAGCTCCAGTTCCTTGCGGATCCGCCTCATCGCCCGGCCAGACTCCGGCATGGTCGGTGCCGGTGCTGGTCGCGCCCACTTCCCGGTTGCCCCGCCTCCGTGGAATGGCTGACAACTTTGCGTTGCGGTGCAAGCAAATCTACACTGGCACTCCGTCTCCGGGCCAGCTTGGGTGCTTTATATGGGTCGGTCGATGGCTTCGGCCCCTCGACTTCTGGAAACAGAATGCTGCGTCAGACCACACCTCCGAGTCTCCGAGATAGGTGCATGGGCTTGTTTCAAAGAAAGACACGGCTCACCGAGCGATCAGTTTGGTAGGCTACCAACAAAAAATTGAAATTGCATGCATCTCAGACTTTTTTTTCTCTTTTCAAAAATGTCAGAAGACCATGTATTAAGTACTTCCTTTATTCCAAAATACTTGCGCGGCTTTAGTTTGAATTTAAAATTTGTTGGAACCAGTGGCTCGAAAGTCACCGATGTAGATTAGAAGACACCGGCGACCACGATGTGCAAAGCAAATCGCTAAAAAACGCCCAAGAGGGCCTAGAGAAGGCACTAAACCTAACCAGACGGAGTCCAAACACAAATCTCACACAATCGTCGAGAAAACCTAGATTGACCAGCCATCAAAACTTGAGCCAGAAGACCAAGACGCAAAGCCGCGTCGTCTGGTCCACATGAGAAGGCTAACAGGAGCCACCGCACTGCATGTTAGACCTCTTCCAATGCAAAGGTGCTTAGATGAGGTGCTAAGGCCCCTCCCAATGCTTCACCTTGTGCAGGTGCTAAGCCTTTCACGTAGGCAAAAAAATCTGATGTGGCATATTATTTAAGAGGAGAGAGATGAGTGTGGTGACCGCAAGAAGAAACAATGCTAAGCACGTGAATCTAGGCAAAATATTAACCCACCAATACATGAAGAGCTTTAGTTGCTAAATCATTAAATGAAGCAAGCTTAGCAACCATAAGCTAAGGCTGGTTGTAATGAGGAGTATCGTACACTAGTATCATGCATATGATACTAGTGTATGATACTACATCCGTAGTGCATAGTATCATATGTTAGTATCATAAGATAGTTAATTTATTATCATGCATGACACATAGTAGCATATCATTTAATATGATACGGTATAATGATATGATACTCAACTCTCTCTTTCTTCATTTAATTTTATGACACCTCATCAAAATTGCCTAGTTGGCATACATGATACTACCTATGATACTCCCATTACAGACAGCCTAAGACTAGTCACAATGGGAGTAACTTAACTAGTAACATCACACATTTCAATATAAGATTGCTTATGTGGCAACTAATTAATGAGGAGAGAGGTTTGTGGTAACTTAGAGCATGGTTAATAATATAGCCAGCTGCTGGCTATATGATGTTGCCATGTCATATATAGCTAAGCTTATAGCCAACAACTACAATAGCTAGATATAAATATATACTACTTTGTTGATACATGGCCCACCCCACTCTCTCACAAAGTGCCTAGGAGCACGTGCTGCAGCCGGCTGTTAACTAGTAGCCCGCTTCTCTTCTCTCTCCTCTTCTCTCTCATCCAAGTAAGCAAAAATATAATATTTAATGTCTTACAACCCGCCTACATCACCTTATTGTACTTGCTCTTAGCTAATTACTGTAACATCACACATTTCAAGTCATAATGAGTATATAGCCTAATAAATAAACCTTTTCATGATACCACTCATATGTTACTACCCACTATGGAGGTAGTAGCATAGAGTAGTAACATGGCGATGTTACTACTCTATGTTACTCCCCACTGTGAGCAGTCTAAGCATCTAATCCATTGAGGAGTATAGTTGCTAAGCTATTTAATGTGCTTAGCACCTCATCTAAGCACCCATGCATTGGCAGCAGCCTAAGTGCATTAAATACCTTAGAAACTCAACTCTCCAATGCATAGGTGCTTAACTTGTTGTTACTAAACACACTTTATTTAATGAGTTAACACCTAAAGCCTTTTATGCATTGGTCAAATTGTTTCATTTAAGTGGTTTGCCTAGGTTCTCACACTTGGAAATGGTTCTTCCTGGATCACCAAAGTAATCTCTTCCCTCCTTAAATGTTGTGTCATGTCATTTTTTGGCTTATGTGACATGCTTATCACCTATCCACGATGAAGCATTGAGAAGGGCCTTAGGCAAGATGCTTCAAGAAATAAATCAGTTTTTCCCTATGCACTGGTGTTTAAGAAAAAATCAATCTATTTTACCAAGTACCTATCAACCTGTGTTTATTTGTAAAGGACAAATGCTTAATTAGACATCCATTCTCTCTTCTGTTGAGATAACTGATGTCTAAAAGTTCTTATATTTCTTTACGGAGGGAATACCTTTGCATCATACAAGGTCTCACAGCAAAAATTCTAACCAGCAAAAAGAAAACTACTATATCCACTTAACTGGCAGAACATTAAGGCAGCTACAGATTCTAACCAGCAAACAAACTACATCCAATTAAGTGGCAGAACATAGCAAACAAACTACATCCAATTAAACACAGGGCAGCTACAGATTCTAACCAGCAAACAAACTGCATCCAATTAACTGGCAGGACATAAGGCAGCTGAAGCGGATTTCGTTTAACTCACGAGTCACACCATCATCAACGACAATGTTCACAGCGTCACCCGACTTGAGTCAAGAGGCCTTACAACTAACTGGAACCTAAACATATATGATGAGATGCGCTCTACCCCGGCACACAGGCTATAGGCATCTGTACATTTGTTTATATACACATACAAGGATACAACATTTATTAATTTGAATTATGCAGGTCAACTCGAGAAATTCCGATTTCAGGGAGACACCTAACTTATGCTGCGAGATTCAGTGCAGCTGTGGGGGGACAGACATGCAGGCCCGACATCCACTCCGCTTTCGCCTCAAAGCAGCGAGTCATGGTACCAGTTGTTATACAGACGCCCAAACTGGAGGAGGCTACCATATGTTCTATCCCACACGCCCACGAAGAGGGCGTCTGTGTCCGGGCTGAAGGACATCCCAGATATCTCGCCGAAGAAGTCCAGCTCTTGCCTTCTGTTGTAGTCGCTCTTCACGTCAAAGATATGGACAAAGTCCGCTGGTTCCGCCATCGACAGGAACTGCCCATCCGACGTAAAGCGGATTGATCTTATGGCTCCAAGGTTACCCTTCAATACATGGACTGCCTTTGATAGGTTCCTCGCGTCCCAGATTCTGCATGTCTTGTCTTGGTTCCCAGTAGCAAACGTTCGGCCATCAGGGCTCCAGGCAGATGCGAATGAGAAGTCATGATGACCTTTCATGCAATGAAGAGTCTGTGTCCAGAATACAAAACAGGTGCACTCACTTAATCACACTTCGAATTAGCGTTTTAATTTCAAATACTAATCAGGGTTTGGTGAACATCTGGTGTTTTATGCCTGGGATAGCATGGGGCTAGTATACCTTTCCTGAATTGGCATCAATAAGTAAACCATTAGGATCGTCCCCCACAATAACAACAAGCTTCCCATCAGGACTCAGAGATGTATGCTGCATCAACAAAATAATAGTGTAGGGTCAGAGTAAAGCAAGAGTATTTTATTAATTCTGATATATAGCAAGTGCATACATGGTGTTTTGCTCCATTTACTGTCAATACAATCTTGGAAGGAAGCCAAAAAAGAAAAAAGATAGAAGGAGGTTTCTGTGGTTTGCATGTGGAAAATTAAACCTGAAGGATGTCTATTAGTGCATATGTAAGAGCATCTCCAGCAACCGCGCACACACGTGCAAGATTAATGCTGAAGTATGCCTATTAGCGCAAATGTAAGAGCATCTCCAGTAGCTGCTCTATCACGCAAGCTAGATGCCAGAAACAGCAAAAGTAGGAAAGACCTTCCTCCAGCAACCACACGTCACCGTGCAAGATTAATCCTGAAGGATGCCTATTAGCGCAAATGTAGAGCATCTCCAGCAGCTTCTCTATCACGCAAGCTAGATGCAAAAAATAGCAAAAGTAGGAAAGACCTTCAACCACCAGCCACACTTCCATGTGCAAGATTAATCCTGAAGGATGCCTATTAGCACAAATGTAAGAGCATCTCCAGCAGCTGCCCTATCACATGCAAGAAATAGCAAAAGTAGGAAAGACCTTCCTCCAGCAGCCCACTGGCTCACCATCTTTGGATCCATCCATCCCGGCCTGGACAAACGCCATCTGGCATGTGCCGAGTGGCCCTCTAACCCTGTTTGGAGCTCAACCACCACAGCCGGCTGCTTCACTCCCGCCACAATAGTCGACAGCTCCATCCCCACCTCAAAGGTAGGATCCCGCCTCCTCCCCTCTCCTTCCTAGCACAGGTGGAACGGCGGTGGCTACATGACGGCCCTGCAGGTTGGCGGTGGCGGGCTGGCAGGAGGGGAAGCAAGCGATTGGCATGATCTGGATTAGGGCCTATGAGCAAGGTGGACAGGAGTTGGTGGATGAGGAAGTGCTTGGATGTGGATGAGGAGCGGACGACGGGAGGACATGGATGAGGTGCTTCTTGCTGTTGCTTACGGTGGATGATGAGGGGTGGTGCCCAGCACTGGCGGAGCTACGTGGGGACCATACAGGGCCATGGCCCGGTCTTCCAAAATTGCAAAATACAAATACGTACGTATATAGCCCAGACAATTTAGATCAGTCACCCAATTATTTGATCTGGACAGTGTAAGTGGCTGCTTCTATGGGCTACCTTGCTACAATGTGGGCCGTAACATTGGAGCTGAGCAGTGTGTGCAATCTGCACACCCGACGCCGGTTCGCTGTATGTGTGAACATTTCTTCCGTTCCCAAATATCTGCTGGTTTTTTTGTTAATTTTTTTTTAACAGTCTTCTTCTCCAAAAAAAAAAAGTTCTCCAATAGTGTAGATCAATTTTCGTTCTCTCTCGGCCCCTCCTTTTCTTGTCATGCTCCGCCACTGGTGCCCAGGATGCGGGAGTGGAGGTGGCAGTAGCAATGCATCTCGGTTCTCGGGTGGGGCACATCCTACACAGAGCGGAGCACGCTGTTGCAGCCTGCTGTGTTAATGGCTCTGGCAGCTGCTGCCGAATTTGGTAGGCGAAGATGCATGCACTTTGGTCGCACGAGCCACAGAGGACAGATCAAAGGGCGGGCTGTGGGTGTCATGCGAGAGGCAAGAGAGATGTGTGCTTGAGTTCTCGAAACGCATGGGCTGATGGGCTCAGCAATGAATCGTGCTTGTTTGATTCCAAATTTCCAATATGTTATCTGTATCAGTGGTTGATTCGTGAATGCTGCTAGATAAGGAGTGACTGGCGTTGCTATAATGGTTGATTCGTGAATGCTGCTAGATATTCCTCCCCATTTTAGTATTCAGTGGCATAAATTTGCCTTCATAACTTCCTCCATTGATTAATGTTCGTTCATGTCCGAGAACAGAATTTGCTGCGGCTTCCTAAACCTAGACAGAATAAAAGAATGACTGGAGGATCGATAAGACAAACAAAAATATATACACTAACTGCAAAGCTGCACCGAAAGATAGTTCAAAACATAGCCGTTATATATCTCGCCATTATAAATACAATCGTTAGAAATGTTGCCATAACAAATTTACTGTTAGTTACGAGATTTTACTGACATACATGAGAGAATAATAATATGGAGGGTAAATTTTGGCTGGTCTGTCGTAGAAGATATCGAGGGGAAAATCTTTTTAGATGGTCAGCCAAATGGGGATATAGAGGGTCAAATTTGGCTACTCTGCTCGACATGTTCTAACCATACTTCTCAGTTCCCATTATCAACTAGATCCAGAGGACAGAAGTACAGAACAGCGTAATCTTGTCAGCTATGGCAACAGTTTTTTTTTTCCTTGAGCCAAGGCACCATCAGCTCATACACTCCTGTTTTGCATTTTACACAAAACAATCCTATTCTAATTTTACTAGGTTTGACAACAGCAAGATGCCAAATGTAAGCATATTGAGTAAAACAATGGCACAAGATCATAACCATATGCACCAAGAGGGGAAAAAACATTTTGTGTTCCAGGTTCCCAACACAAGAGTAGTAGAAATAAACAAAGGAACTTACATTCACTGGCCAATCAAACTGAAAGTGCTTGCATAACTGGAATCTCTCCATGTCATAATCTCTTACACCGGAGTCATTATTCGATGCCATGAAATGAACAGCACCACTGGAAGAAAAACAAGAACTAGCATGAACACACACTCAATGAGGTCACAACCTAATAACGGGGACATCACATTACCTAGAAGTATTGAATATCTCAACTGCATTAGTGATAGCATTATCATCATATGTTGTTCGACAGCAAAAGCTTATTCCTTCTCGATCAAGGTGCTGCATTCCACATCAACAGAAGTGGTAAAAATCAATATTACAGTTCATATAAAGATTAAGCATGTGAGCACATGGACACCAGCATCCATCAATTAGTTACTTTCAGCACACACACAAATCATAGCAAAGGAAAAACAGTGATATAGTGGTCATCAGTTTGTGATTTTCAGCAAAATTTTCACAATGAAAAAAAGAACTATTCTTTTGCAAAGAGTTTATTGAACACCAGACATGATCTTTTTATAGATTTTACTCTTTTGAGGAACCAGGCTCGAGTACCTTAAATCCAACAATATCAGACTCTTTAGAGGTGCAGTCCCAACCACCCAGGTAATCAGTGATTATATTGGTCCACCACATACATCCCACCATAAAATCCTCAATGCCTTAAGCTATTAGTCTAGTGGTTAGAATCAATAGTGCACTAGGAGCAAGGAGCTAGGTGAGCATGCAGTAAACGAATGTTGTTGACATCACAAATAATGGAAATTTGTCAACACGCCAGAGATACTAGATTTATACAGATTCAAAAGGATTTGAGTTACATTGGGCAACCTACCTTGCAGATTAGCTCCCCTTGAAATCCGCCAGCTACCAGCAAATTGTCCTTGACTGCCAAGGTACTAACTTGAGTTTGAGAAAACCCCTCTAATAGACTTCCAGGGTGCTTCTGAAATAAGAGATCCACAAACATTAATAGAAGAAGAGACAAGCTCTACAGGATGTGAAAAACTGAGACAGATTATGAAGTACAATCATGCACCATACCTCCCTTGGTGCCACATGACCTTGGACATTCATAAGTTCAGTGTCCACACCACTCAACGCTGACCAGTGAAGTACTGAGTAATGTGACATTAGGTAAACGTCATGCTTGGACGTGGCCCATACTAAATTTCTCAGCTGCAGACACAAATCATGTCAATTGTTTCACGCTCTTGAAAGTCACAATATCAAAAGTGTGCAAGGAATGGGAAAAACATCAGTTAAGGATCTGAGACCAAATGCAAATGGTTAGATCAAACACAGTAACAGCTTAGGTCACACAGATTATAGGCAGAGAAACATAATCAGGACTTGCAGACACCTTTCAACAAGTTAAATACCTATGGTAAAAGGTTCTCCAAACAGCCTGCAACTTAATTAACCCCAAAGATACAAGGACCGGCCTAGGTCCTTACGTTAAGGAGTTAAGGACCACCTTCCTCTCTTTTCAATACATGGATACATTTCATCATGCAAGCAACTTCTAAATTTCCAAGCAAGCATTTCATGCTCTAAAGCGTTTAATTCAACTTAAGTTATTACTACAAGCTTTAGAAACTAATATACACTAATACAGCTAAAAGCATTGATGCAATTTGCTTCAAACTAGAAGTTAGAATTTGCAATCAAGCATGAAGTAGTGGACCAAAATAACAGTCGAATATGGAGTTAAGCTTAGCAATTTTGCAACTGCTTTATTCTTTGATTCCAATATACTCAAGGAGATGGTATGTCTAAGATTGTGAAGACCAAATATCAAAATGGGATATTGGCTAATAGAATAGCTTAGCACATATGAATATGATTGCACTAGTGATCAGTACATCGTAATCTTATCATGGAGCATCAAGAAAGGTGTGCCAATTGAAAAGATACACAAATAATTACATCTAATGATTATTTGGCAACACAATATACTGTGTGATGTGTGTGCGTGTTGGGAGGGGTGAGGAGGCAGAATGAACCCACCTGGAAATGTAAGATGGTTGATTTTACCGATCTAGTATTTTGTCTGAATTCATAATACATTCCACCTTTCACAGTAGGTTTGCATTCCTGTGTCAAGACAACATATCAGCTGTTAACAATAACTAGACAGAAAACCTTGCATAAGCTGCTGAACTTTCTACAAGACACACCTTGGCTGCTGCTTCTCCAGAATTAGGAATGTTCTCATAGTTTTTGTACTGCTCTAATCTGGTCTGTCTGTAGTTTTCCCTTGTGATAGCTAGCCTCTCCCATGGTATTCCTTGGATGTCTTTCCCTTTTCTTGCATCCGCTGCCGAAGTATCTGGGATCTTATCATTCTAAACAGAGAAGGAAGAATAACCATTTAGAGAACTGCAGCTTGGTTTATGTAGTTAAAATAACGGTAAATTAGAAACAACAGAAAAAAATCACATATGTAAACTCTACTGGTAAAGTTCAAGATTGGTAAGTAAAGTTAGAGACTTGGTAAGTGAAATAGCTATTTTCTTTATCCTATGTCGATAGTTCAAACAAACTAGTGGTTTAGAAATGGAAACCAGAATAAACGGAACAGTAGAAGCATATTACATATGCATGGCAAGTCAGATATCATGAGAAGATAGGCATAATCATGCAACAGATAGCTGGGTGCATAAAAATTAGGCTAATGGGCGCTACAAGACATGTGACAGTGCGCAACCGTGTAAAACGACAAGCTCCATCACTCCAGACAACCCTCTAAATAATACGCGCTCCCAAGCGTGAGACCGCGGTCATTTTGTTCATCCCTCTCTAAATAAGAGAATGACCAATCAATGACACAATCAAGTCATTTATATGTTCATATAACTGATACCAGGTCTGCTCCATGTTAATATGTAGTATAGGACGACAAACAGCATCAGGATTACGTAAAACTCCCAAGTAAGAGAAGCCCCAATCAATGCTACAATCAAGCCATTTATATGTTCACATAACTGATCCAGCCATGCTCCATGTTAATATGTAGTATACGACAAGCAGCCTGCGGGACTACGTAACACTCCCAAGCATGAGATTGTTGTCGTTTTGTTCATTCCTCTACAAATAAGAGAATGAACAACCACTGCCCGGTTCAGGCCTGCTCCATGTTAGTATCTAGTATACCACAAATAGCATGAGGACTATGTAAGCGAATCTAGCATCAGTGAAAAAACGTTCAAACTTCTGATAACGCAACAAGACCTGCATTTATACACAAGACTTAATTCCAATTGCAGCGACCGCAACAATACAAAATAACAGCTGATGGACATACCGAATGGCCATAGTCTTCATCCTCCGAATCGGAGTCTCTTAAACCTCGCTCATGGTGGGCGTCAACCATGTCCTCAGCAGGGTCGTCCATGTCATAATCATCCTCCATGTCTTCGACGTGGTCGTCGTGATAATTGGACATTGATCCTCTCCTAGGAGAGAAGCCTCCTGACCTGCAAACAGAACACCACCACCAACATCAGCAACCACGCACGCTTTCATTGAAACGAATTGCACATGGAGCAAAAAACCAAGCACGTCTAGAACTTCCTACACAGGTCAGAATGGTGAGAGCAGTCGCCAAACACAACAGGAATTGCTGCAAATCTAGAAGCCTTCCGCAGTTTCCATTGGCACCACGGCATATTTCCAGCGTCACATATGTTTGCCTGTTCTAGTTTCTGAGCACTTGCGGAATTATTATAAGCAGAAATGACGAGAAAACCCGCAGTAAATGGAACGAAGTCAAACATGGGGTAGAATTCGCAAGCGTATCAACGGAGAAAGTGAATCGAGTAGAAAGTCAACAGTTGCATGATTAGCAGCGGACTAAACTTCCCGGAGGACGAAGAAAAAAAAATCCCTCCCTGAAAATCATTGAAAGAACGCGCTTTTCCCCTCAAATCGGGCATGCGCACGAAACCAATTCCCCCGAGCCACACACCCCAAACCCTAGAACCCGCCGTCCCGGCCCGCCCACCGCCCAGATCTGCCCCTAATTCGACAGATCACCATTACACACCACGAAAAAATCACGGAAAAATCCGCCGAAACGGCGCGGAAACGGGGGGACGGGACGGGACGCACCTGGAGGGTCGAGCGGGCGGGGGCGAATCGGCCGCCGGGGTAGAGCGGAGGGGGGAAAGCCTGCGCCTCAGAAGACGCCGCCCAAGCAGAACGGAGATGGATCCCCCCCGGAAAATATATGGGTCGGGGCGAGCGTCTGCCCTTTTTCTCCCTTGCGGACAGCAGGAAGGAAGAAATGAATAATATTTTCCGACTATTTTCCGCTCCCCGTTCTGGGATTTATCCTCTCCCGCAACCGCTTTTTGTTTCTATTTTCGTCTGTTCTTTTTTATGCCTTTGTGGTAAAACAAAATTGAATTTTTAGGTTTATCGCTGGGTGTGTGTGTGTTCATCTGCAGGGACAGGGACGGGATAGAGCCATGACGAGGGCGGATAATATAGCCATGGGCGACGGGGAGGAGGGAAATGACGGGCCTGCCCCCGCGATGGTTCAGGACGTCAGAGGCTGGGTGCCGCATTTTGGTCACGTCGGTGCGAACTTGGAGGGACTGATACGCGGATGAATGATTGGAGTTGCAGCAGGGATTAGGCTATATATGTCTTTTCAGCCCAAATGTTTGGGAGCAATGGTGGACTTACGGGGTTTATTTCGCCTTAGATCACGGTTAATAGTATACTCCCTTCATCCTCTTCAAAGAGTGTATTCAAACTTATCGAAGGGTCAAACTATCTTAAAATTTAACCGAATTTGTGTATGTGATGAAAATATATTTTATCATGAATTTAATGCTACTAATGTGATGGCATAGATGTTGGTGTATTATATTATAGAAATACGGTCAAACATAAAAAAGTTTGACTTTTGAACAAAGTTGAGAGTACACTGTTTAAATGACGTAGAAAGTATACGGTATATGGAGTTGTCACGTCACATATAGTCAATCTAATAGCCTGTATTTATAGTGCATGTATCCCATAAGATACATAGTGGGAGAACCCCAGCCTCCTCAGAGTTTAGCATTTCCTCCGTTGGATCCCGCCCTTGATGCATTTTCGTCCGTTCCATCGGGAGATGGAGAGATACGGTCCGTTGGATCGAGTCAAGCTATTGTAGATCGAAACAGTGTCCCTCCAGCGGTAAATATGTTTTGCCACCGCGTGTTATTCATGTGCCCCGTCGAGTGCATTTTCGGTATTTTTCCTGGTTGGAAAAGTTTCCACTAGCGCCATGGCGTGAGATGTGAGAGCGAGGAAACGAGCACTCCCCTCCTGCCCGCTCCTCTCTTCTCCGCCCCCTCCCATGAAACCCTAGTCGCCTCTTCCGCTCGCGCCGCGGTCGCCATCCGCCTCTTCCGCTCGCGCCGCGGTCGCCATCGAGGGCCTGCCGCTCGCGCTGCCGCTTCTCCGTCCAGCTCGCGCGTCACGCCTCGGGAGGAGAGGAAGCCCACGATGTTGTTCCTGACGGAGAGCGTCATCGCGCCGTCGACGGGAGGAGGCCAGGCGGAGCGCGCCGTCGTTGGATCTTCCTCGGCGACGAGCCAGTGCCGAGGAAGGTCACGCGGGGAAGCGGCGAGCCAGTGCCGGATCTGGTGCCTAACGCCGGCATCTCGCGTATGACCAAGTCGCCGCCGGGGCGCTGCGCCGGCCGGTCGGAGGTCGAGTTCGCCTCGGCCACTAAGTTGTTGTCGGGGAGCAAAAAGTGACTCCTTTGAGCACCGGTTGCAGAGACGACGAGGACCACAAGGTGAGCCCCTGTCAATTTTTGCTTGCTTGCTGTTCCATTTGTTTGTTTTTTGTAAACTGACATACTGCACTAACTCGATACAGTTCCTTTGTGATCAACTTATTGATAGTTCATAGTTCTAACGTAGGCCCGAGGTTAATGCATGTCTTCTGATGGAGTCCCTCTTACAAAAAGCATGCAGTTATCTAGCCTAGTCTACAAATCCATAGTTGATGTGCCTCTTATGTCCTGTAACTTTTTCTGAAACAGCAGAAACATATTAATTTTGATTAAAAGCCTCAAAGGAATACAAGTTAGGATAAGAGATTGTTGCATCAAAGAGCAGTAGCACCTCCTTGTCATTCTCAATACCTGTTGATATTGTGTAGTGTATGATCAACTACACTGCAAACATTTGCAAATATTACTCTTGGGTTAATCACTGTATATTTTACTACAATTAGTCATACATGTTCCATTTATTTGTTTACACATGTTTGACATATTCGAGTTCCAGCTCGCCGACTCAAAAGCATATTCGAGTTCCAGGTCGCCGACTCAAAATTTACAGTTAAGTTGTCTGGCTCCAAATATATATGCTCACTGATTTCCTGCATAGATATCCTTTTATGTGCTTAGTTATGTTTCGGGAGCGGCGATGACAGAAATCATCTATGCAAGGAGCGTCTGCCACAGGCGCTGGATGCGGGGCTCACTCCTTCTCCATTGTTGCTAGAGGTCGCTACAGCAGGGATGTGAAGGGCATTGAACCAAGGTGAGCCTCCCCCTTCCCCTCCCCATCTTGCCCATGAGGCCATGACCCCGCAATAGACGTGAGATTTGAACATTTCCCCTCAATTGTTTTACGATTGATTCTTTTTGGTGTCATCTGATGGCTTCATGCCATAGAAAGTATTCATTTAGCACTAAAAACTTATACCTTTTGTTTCAGAGAATAGTTGAGTATGAAGCAACGAAGGTGATGCTTGTCCTAATCCCTAATCTATATGTTCTGATTATGAGTTTACATCTGGCTATATGTCAGGAAATAGAAATCAATTTTAGTTGATTTATGTCTTAGTTTTGTTCGTACCATGTTCTTCAGATGAGTACAATTATCAATCTCCATGATATCAAGATTTGCACCTCTTCTTGATTTAGATTCAGTTTAGCTATTTACCATGGTCCAACATATTCATCTTATGGATAAAAAAATCTATTTTGAGGTGAGAGGTAGAGGTTCAAGATGAAGGATGAGATTTTTGCTTAATGTCGGGATATGGCAGGACAATCCATTGCATAGTTATTTGCTTACAACATTTTTTCTATTGGAAGAACAATGTGCTCATTGATGCTGTTTAGTCTATAGTGATTTTTTCTGTGTGGTGTCTGTGTGGTGTTCTGAAGGAGTAGTATATTGAACCGTAATTAGGACCACCGGATAATTCTGACAAGTCCTTATGTGACGCCCCCGATTTGACCGTACACTAATCATGCACGCAAATATGTACGACCAAGATCAAGGACTCACTGGAAGATATCACAACACAACTCTAGACACAAATTAAAATAATACAAGCTTTATATTACAAGCCAGGGGCCTCGAGGGCTCGAATACAAAAGCTCGAAAACACAAGAGTCAGCGGAAGCAACAATATCTGAGTACAGACATAAGTTAAACAAGTATGCCTTAAGAAGGCTAGCACAAATATAGCAACGATCGAAAAGGCAAGGCCTCCTGCCTGGGACCTCCTAACTACTCCTCGAAGCCGAACTCCATGTAGAAACATCCTCGGGATCTTCTGGGTCCGGGACTCCACCATCTGGTTGCGTCATCCGAGAAGAAGGAACAAAAGGGGAAAAGGGGGAGAAAAGCAACCGTGAGTACTCATCCAAAGTACTCGCAAGCAAGGATCTACACTACATATGCAATGATATCTGTGTAAGGGGAGTAATATCTGTGGACTGAACTGCAGAATGCCAGAATAAGAGGGGGATAGCTAATCCAAACGAAGACCACGCTTCTCGTAACCTCCATCTTGCAGCAGAAGATGAGGGTAGCTGGAAAGTAACAAGTAGCCTCGCTTCTCGCAGCCTCCGTCTTGCAGCAGTAGAATAGAATAGATGGTAAGTTCACCAAGTAACATCGTATAGCATAAACCTACTCGGCGATCCTCCCGCACATCACCCTGTGAGAGAGCAACCACCGAGTTGTATCTGGCACGGGTAAGGGTGTGTTTTATTAAGTATCCGGTTCTAGTTGTCATGAGGTCGGAATACAACTCCGGGTCGTCCTTTTACCGAGGGACACGGCTATTCGAATAGATTAACTTCCCTGCAGGGGTGCACCACATATCCCAGCACGCTCGATCCCATTTGGCCGGACACACTTTCCAGGGTCATGCCCGGCCTCGGAAGATCAACACGTCGCAGCCCTACCTAAGCACAGCAGAGAGGTCAGCACGTCGGTCTAAGTCCTAAGCACACAGGGGTCTGGGCCCATCGCCCAATGCACACCTGCACGTTGCGAGGGCGGCTGGTGAGCAGACCTAGCAACCTCCATTACTAAGGAAGTTACGTTACGCGGTCCAACCCGGCGCGCGCCGCTAAACCGCTGACGTCAAGAAGGCTTCGGCTGATACCACGACGTCGAGTACCCATAACTATTCCCACGTAGCTGGTTAGTGCGTATAGACCAAATGGCCAGACTCAGATCAAATATCCAAACTCGTTAAACGTGTTATTATGAAAATCACCGCGGACAACGACCAGGGCCAGGCCACCTCTCGACTGGGTGTCTCAACCTGCCCCTGTCGCTCCGCCATAAAGATCCACTTGGGGGCCGTCAGGAACTCAGGCCCACCACTACCTGGATGGAGCCACCTGTCCTTTCAGCCCCCACATCAAATCACTTGCGGGTACTCAATGAGCCGACCCGACTTTAGTCACATCAAGTATCATGTAAAGTGTATGTAGTATATACCCGTGATCACACCCAAGTGATCACGGCCCGATAGAACAGCAGGGCAGACGGACAAGGGTGTAGGGCCACTGATGGAATACTAGCATCCTATACTAAGCATTTAGGATTGCAGGTAAAGTATCAACAGTGGTAGCAACAATGACAGGCTGTGCAGCAGAATAGGATTATCAAAAGCAGTAACATGCTACACTACTCTAATGCAAGCAGTAGAGAGAAGAGTAGGCGATATCTGGTGATCAAAAAGGGGGGGGGCTTGCCTGGAAGCTCTGCAGACGAAAGGAATCTTCGGAAGCGTAGCCGTAGTCGAACACCGAAGCATTAATGGTCTCGGGGTCTATCACAGTATCGGAGTCTATCGAAAATAAGCAACGAAGGGGAAACAAATAAATAATAGAGCAAACAATAGCACACAAAGCATAACATGGAAATACGCAGTGCTACGTGTGACCTAACGCAGTGCTCGGTGGTACAGGCGAAGAGGAATAACATCCGGGAAAGTATTCCCGGTGTTAGGCATTTGCGGGCAGATGAAACGGAGGGGAATGTTGCATGTTCGGTATGATAGAGATGTGTGGCGGATGAACGGACCGCGTATTCGGATTCGTCTCGTCGTTCTGAGTAACTTTCATGTATAAAACTTTTTCATCCGAGTTACGGTTTAAAAGATATGATTTTCTAAACTTTTTATTAATTTCTGGAATTTAATATTAATTAAATTAATTCGAAAAATGATTTATGACATCAGCATGACATCATGCTGACGTCATCATGATTGACTGGTCAAACTGACCAGTGGGTCCCGTGTGTCATACAGTGTTAAGCCTAATCTAGGTTTATCTAATCTAATTACTATTTAGTTAATCTAACTAGTTAATTAGATTAATTAAACATGATTAATTAACTTAATTAATTTGTTAATTAATTAATTAATATAATTATTTATCTATTTATTTTATTATTATTATTTTTTCTTCTTCTTTTTTTTTGTTTAAATACGTTTCTGGGGCCCGGGGCCCCCCCGTCATAGGCCCAGGGGCCTATCGGGTCGGGCGCAACGGGGCCGTTGCCAGGGCGTCGGGCGTTGGGCGCCCGCCCGCAGGAACGGCGAGGCCGGCCGCCGCGGCAGTGGCGAGGCCACGACGCTGGCCAGGCGACCGGAGCGACAGCCGGTGGCGGGCTGGTAGCGAGGGGAGTGGGGAGGCCGTGGCGGCCAGAGACGGGCGGAGCTGGCGCGGCTGTGAGGGCCATGGAGGGGCGGCGGGGCGGGGGAGAGGGCGCACGCGGGGGAAGCAGCGGCGGGGCGGTGCGGCCAGCGGCCATGGTGGCCGGAGGCGACAGGCGGCGCCGGCGCGGCCGGGGCGCGCCCGGGTGCGTGCGGGCGCGGTGGTGCGGTGGGGAAGCAAGGTAGGGGCCGGTCGGGCGCTGCAGGGGAGCCGAGCGGGGCAAGCGCGGGAGGGGGCCGGAGTGGCCAGAGGGGCGCGGTGCGCGCGCGCCGGCGAGTGACGCGCAGCGAGGGAGAGGTGAGCGCGAAGGGGGGAGGCTCACGAGGGGGGGCTG
>LR738714.1:566834293-566930164 GCA_902687465.1 Secale cereale | reverse complement strand
CGAGATGGCGCAGTCCGGCGATGTCCACGAGCGGCGACGGCGGGGCTCGAGGCGAAGGGGGAGTCCGGCGACGGGGTCGGGGTGCTGGGGTCGGGGCAGTTGCCCGATTCAGATGGGGAGAGGAGGAGCGAGGGGAGTGGGGGATCGAGGGGAGTGGGGAGTAGCGGTTAGGGTTGCGGGGTGGGTGGCCTAATAGGCCAGTGGCGGGGTGGGCCGGCCGGCTGGCCAGATGGGCCTTTCGGCCCAGCGGGAGGGGGAAGGGGTCCTTTCTTTTGTTTTGTTTTGTTTTACCTTTTCTTATTTTCTTTTCTGTTTTTATTTTACTTCCTTTTTAGTCTAGTTTTTAACTAATATTAAAATGATCCCTAATTTAGTAATACCTCAAAAGTTTGTTGTTATAATAACATACTCTATACTATTTTATTTATTTAAAATGCTTTTGAATATTTGTTCCTGTCACTTATTATATTTGTTTAGTGCATTTATATACCTTATAAAAAAGTGTGGTTTCTCCACCAAAATTACATATGATTTAGTTGCCACCTATAGAATATTTTAGTTTTGATGTTTGAAAACTTTTATTGTTTGCTTCATACTGAATTTGAATTTCGAACCGGTTTCAAACTAACACGAGATTATCAACAATAATTTGCGGTGACGTGTCGTCATTAGTAGAGGGTTACTGTAGCTTAACTATCCGGGCGTCACACCTTACCAGTTAGCATGTCTATGTTATACTCATCCTGCTGCTTGTTTATATATGTGATGACTTAACTCGGTCTTTTTGCCTCTGTATTCTTATCACACTTTTCATTTCACATTTTAAATTGTTTGCTGTTTCCGAAGTTTCTGGAGAATGGCAACTACTCCCTCTGTAAACTAATATAAGAGTGTTTAGATCACTATTTTAGTGATCTAAATGCTCTTATATTAGTTTATGGAGGGAGTACTAAATACTAAGTGATTGTATATGATGTGCTTTAGTGTATGTCAGAACAACTAAATTTTCAATCGTGAACTATTTTCTTTATTATTATTCTCTACTTGCTCTAAACAATGCATTGATGTCCAGTTTCTTTCCCGGTTCAGTCCATTCATCGCTAATACATGGATGATTTTGTGCGCTATATACTCTATAAAAGTTTGGTATTTGCAGCACCATATGGTGGATCATAGCAGGTAAAGGTTTCTATAGAATATATAAGGCATGTTTAGAACCTTTGAGCACAATAGCTAAAAAACCAGAGTAAATCCATCACATGTATATTTAGTAAAGGTTATATACATATTCATGGCTAGCTGTATAAGCATAATTCAGTAAGGGATTGTTTGTTTTCTCCCTGGGAACACTACCTGCTAGCGTCTACATGTATTTGTTGATTCTAACAAGATACATCATTATATCGGATAATACAGTAAGCACCACCTGAAGTTTAGAACTATCCAGAATTGCCTTTGCATAGTTGGCTGCTTTAGGTATATAAACTAGAATTAAATGGAACTATAATAATTTTAAGATCATGATTGAGTATTCACATGAAAACTAATCAAGTAATTTGATATAAAACAATCACATATGTTTAGATTTAGTCCGCTGACCATAACAGGCTGTAACAAATGTTTATATTTAGGCGATTGACCATAGAGATGCATGTTAGTTAGACGAGCGCATAACTGCTAGCAAGTGTCATTGGATGATGGGTATGTACACTTGGGTACCATTGTTTTAGCTCCAGTGGTATCTTTTATAATCAAGCACTAAACAATCCATGCCATCTCTTTAATCGCGGGTAGTTTAACTAATTGTTTGCTTCTAATTTCCAAAGGTTTATAGGGATCGAACCTGTTGTAGACAAGAAAAAGAAGTGAACAGGAGGAAATGAGCCAACAATAAATAAAATGAAGTCTGGATGCTAAATGTAACCTTGATGTTTACACAAATGGGTTATATGAATCTGCATAGAGCTAAATCATAATTTGGTAGATATTCACTACAAAAAAAAGACACATCCGTGACATTTTGGCCCGAACATTTTTTTCCTGTCATGCTTATGACACTTCTATGATGATAATTATGACAAAAACCCGTATCATCATAGATGTGGTGGGCTTCTACTTCTATAACAAAAAATCATGACCAAAAATAGGCTTTTCGTCATAGGCGGGCCGGGGACGCACCTGCATGACATTCTTTGGGCCGTCCATGACAGAAAAAATCATGATAGAAGCAAGGGCGAGGAAAATTTCAGGGAGTTCCCGGTTACGGTGGGTGGTCGGGGCGGATCGATGAATGGAGGTTTG
Source organism: Secale cereale (assembly GCA_902687465.1). Classification (NCBI taxonomy): domain Eukaryota; kingdom Viridiplantae; phylum Streptophyta; class Magnoliopsida; order Poales; family Poaceae; genus Secale; species Secale cereale. Next base: position 566,927,863 of record LR738714.1, on the reverse strand, counting down.
CGCATTTCTCTCGTACGCATCGCGTGTATGTGCAAGGCGTTGGGCTCTAACTGAACCCGAGCGAGGCGTTCGCTTAATGAACCCGAGCGATTGCACTAGCTACGATACTGTAAGTGCATCAAGTGCCCCTTAGTGATTTTGGTGTATTGAAAACTTATAGGTTAAGGGACTAATGCGTTTGTGAGTGTACACAGGTCTATAAGTCTATGAGGAGTTTGATATTTACAAAGAAGGTCGACCCTTAAAAATGAATGTCTTCAACTGAAGACTTTGGATTTCTGAAGACTTTCTGAAGATTTTGAAAGTGGAGAAATTGGTGTAACCATGAAGACTTGATATTCATGCGAGGAACATAAAGCGTGAAGACTTTTGTTTTCGTAGTTTCATTTTCTCTTTCTTGAGTCATAGGAAAAACACCGTACTGTTAAAGGGGGTCGAGGAAAAACTAAGGAAATCTATTTCCAAGTGATGCTCAACTCAAAGCCTACAATACCCAATCCTTTCGAGTGAAGCCATTGGAAATTTCATACAGATCAGTCAATTTCTTCACTAACAAATACAAAGTTCTTCTGGTCTCTGAGGAATTTGTCCTGACTCAGGAGTTAGGAATTCGCCGGTGCGGATTGCCTACAAGTGAGGAACATGATAGCCCTGAGGAATTTGATACTCAAATTTTCGATCGTTGTTGTGCTATGCGCCAGCTGTCCCAAAATATCTACCCACCTAACGGTCATATCATTGAAGGACATTTATGTCTTATCATGTCGGGCTGCTCCCTAGGCTACAAATAGTTGCCCCTACAACCACTAGCTGGTTGGCTGCTCCGAGAGAAACTGACACTTGTCATAAGAGCAACCCATCCTCCAAGGACTTTGAGCGAAAATCATCAAGTGAGGAAAAACCCAAAACCCAAACACCTAAAACCCCAAAGTGATTGAGCATCACTGAAGAGATTGTTCCTGTGTAGAACCGACGCTTGTTACCTTTGAAGATTGTGATCTTCCAGAGGGTTAGGCGTCATTGGTCTAGAGCATCCAAGAGGAATTGTGGATCGCAGGGTGACCGGGTCTGTGAAGGTTTGGAAGTCACCTGTGAAGACTTACCACGAGTGATTGGGCGAGGTATGTGTGACCTTAGCTCAAGGGGAATACGGCGAGGACTTGGTGTCTTGAACTGTGTGTCCAGGACTGGGTGTCCGGGACTGTGTGTCCTCAAGTTTAAATACCTAGCCGCCCTAACCATTCGTACAACTGTCACAACAGTTGGAACTGGTCTAACAAATCATTGTCTTCATCAAGCCTGCTAGTTCTATTTCCTCAACCCTTCCATTTACTCATCATGTGTTGTTGAACTTGATATGTATTGTTTGAAGACTTTGACTGAAGACTTTCTCAGTTTCCTCAACCCTACTTCTTCAGTCCTCAGTCCTCAGCTTGCTTATCCTGTTTACATGCTACTTGTACTCTGTGCTTATTTTTATTTCATCATGATGACCATGCTATTGTCTTGTTATGCTTGTACCTGAGTATCTATTCCGCTGCTAAGTAGTTCGTTGCTTAGGAAATTCCTCACCTTGAATTTCCTCAGTGACGAATTTGTAAAAATCGCCTATTCACCCCCCTCTAGTCGATATGACACACTTTCAATTGGTATCAGAGCAAGGTACTCCCTTGTTCTGTGTGATTTTGGTTTAACCGCCTGGAGTTTTAGTTATGTCGACCGCAGGAATGAAGACTGTGACATGCCCAATCTTTGACGGTCATGATTATCCCAAGTGGAAGGCCATGATGAAGAAGCGCCTCATGGTGATGAACAGTGAGCTGTGGACCGTCACTGAGATTGGTCTTACCGATATATGCAAGATGGCAGATGCTGATGATATTCTCAAGTACACTCTACTCAACCTCACAGCGAAGGACGTTATCTGTTCTTGTCTGTCCCACAACCAGTTCAGTAACATCATGCATCTCAGCTATGCGAAGCTTATCTGGGACAGACTCTCTGAGGTTTATGAAGGTCATCGAACTCGTCAAGATCCCTGGTTTGAGGATTTCAAGGAATCTCTCAAGGTGATGACTTTCGAGCCGGAATCATCATCCTCTGCACCATGCCTTATGGCAAAAGGTGCCAAGGTAACTAAATGCTATCTATCTGAGTCTAGTGATGATGAATCTGGTGATGAATTTGGACCCAGCTATACCAAACTTGCTTCCCTAGCCACTAAACAACAAAGAGCTTTGGAAAAAGCTCATAATATGCTTAATGAGAGCGATGATGTGTTGGGTGAAGAAATGGATCGATCTAAAATCTTGATTGAAATCCTTTAGAGACTTCAGTCCAAGTATGATAACCTTTAGGATAATCATAATACTCTCTTATCTGATCACGAGAAGCTTTCCTATGAATTTCTTCAAAGAAAGCAAGATCTTGAGAAGCTAAGGGAGAGTTATGAAGATCTTCAGAAGGAACACGATTCATTGCTTACTCAACAGATCAGCGCTGCTCACGAGGAATTCATTCCCCCATGCCTTAAATGCATTGAACGTGAAACTGAAAATTCTTCACCTAAAAGTTCAAATGTTTCTACTGTTACAAATTCTTCAACTGCTTGTGTGGTGACAATTTCCTCAACTGAGGAAAACACCAATGCTACCGACGAAAATGCAGGGTTGAAGGAATTGTATGTGACAGACATGTGCAAAAGCCTCAAAGGTCATCAGACTCTGTGTGATGTTCTTAAAAAGCAGATTCTGAATAGGAATCCTAGGAAAGAGGGTATTGCCTTTGAGAGGAAACTCAATGCTGATGGGACCTACTAGAAACCTGAGCAGTATCCCAAAACCTCATGGGTTGCTGCAAAAGGACCTCCCGTAGATCCATATACCTTATCTGGCTTTACTTGTGAAACTTCACTTTCTTCTGATGAGTCATTTGACTCCAACTATAAACTGTTCAAAAATCATAATGGTGAAGTATTTGCTAGATATGTTGGAACTAACTGCAGGAATGGTCCCCCTATGAAGAAAATCTGGGTCCCTGAGAGGCACCTTGAAAATCTTCAAGTGAATATCCTCATGACACCTCGATTGAGGAACAGGAACCCCAGATCAAATTGTGCATATGGATCAAAATCTTCATATGGACCAAATTCCTCAAGTGGATCAAATTCCTCATATGATCATCATCGTGCTAACACATCTATTTCGCAGGGAAACAAGGATTATGAATATGTGCATTATTCTTCAAATCATTATGTTCATAAGTCCTCGAAGAATTTCTCTGCTTACTCATATTCATACTCTAACCACTATCCTGTGAAACGAAGTGCACTTGCTTCAATGACACCATTCTCAATTGGTGCTCGTCGAATGATGAACTCTTTACCAGCCCTCCAGATGTGGGTGGTGAAGAAAAAGAACTAATCTCTTATGCAGGGTCGGGTCTCCAGACGAACATAAACGTCTGAAGAATTTGCTGGAGACCTGAAAATTGCTTGAAAGGACGCAAGCTAATTATGCAGAAATGATTCATTCATTTCTCACGTCCTCATTCTTCATATATTGATCTTATTGATGAAATTCATTCTGATGAAATTGATGTCATATTCTTCACAATGAAGCGTATGAGTTGTAAGATGAACTAATTCTTCTACAGGATGACTCTCTCAAAGCTATTGAGTGGGTCCTCGATAGTGGATGCACAAATCACATGACCAGTGACTAGAACCTACTGATGGACTCTGCTTTATCTCCATCTCACCTGAAGTATATCACCTACGCTGATAAAGGAAAAAGCAAGGTAGTGGGTCTAGGTAAGGTTGCAATCTCAAAAGATCGACACATGGACAAAGTCATGCTTGTCGAGTCTCTTGGATTCAACCTCATGTCTGTCTCAATGCTTTCTGACCTTGATATGGTGGTTGTCTTTGGCAAATATCGATGTGTTGTAGTTTTAGAATCTGACAATTCCAAAGTCTTCGAAGGCTTTAGGAGAGGAGACTTGTATATTGTTGATTTCTTTACAGGACCACAGCCTGCCACATGCCTACTTGCAAAAGCTTCCGAAGGATGGCTATGGCATCGATGACTCGGTCATGCTGGCATGATGTACTTGCACACGTGTTGGGGATATAGCTATTTGGTATGACCCGCCCAGGAGGGGCCGGGTTACCCAATGGCAGTTCATGGGCCAAGCCCAGAAACAGGATGAAGATGGCGGTTCAATAAGAGTAATGTGTAAAGGGTCTGAAGCCCAGAGCGGCTTAAGGCTCGTAAGTGTAAACCGCCATGTATGTTAACTTGTCTTATAAGGCATGTAACAATGAGTCACCGAGCCGGACACGATTGTACGAGCCATCCGGGACTCCGTAGGCCACAGGGCATCAACCTGTGTATATAAGGGGACGACCCGACAACGACTTAGGGCAAGAAACAACAGATCGAGATCCAGTCAAGCGTATTTGCTCCCTAGCAATTGACACCCCAGTAATTCCACCTCAAACTGGATTAGGTTTTACCCTCATCGCAAGCAGTCGAACTAGTATAAACTTCCCATGTCTCTTGTCCCGTTTTAACCCCTTTAAGCTAACCACGTCGCTATGGCTCCACAATTAAGTCCTTTCCTTAGGACATCTGCCGTGACAACTCCACGACAGTTGGCGCCTACCGTGGGGCCTGCGCACGGTGGTTTCGAGTTCTTGAAGGGAAACTTCGACGGGACCAAGGGATATGCTGTGGGCCGGATGACCAAGAGTCGTCGCGGCAAGCTCTACATCGACGATGCAGGCTGGGTCCTGAGGCTGGCTCAATTATGGGTACCAGGTTCCCTTTGGTGGAATCCACGTCTTCATCGACAAGATCGGCGAACCGGGCCCTGAGCCGGACACCTGCACCGATGCTACTTCTCGAGCTTGCATTGTATTCCCTCGAAGAGGAAAGGGAGATGCAGCACGGTAGCGTAAGTATTTCCCTCAGTTTTTTAGAACCAAGGTATCAATCCAGTAGGAGACCACGCACGAGTCCCTCGCACCTGCACAAACAAATAAGAACTTCGCAGTTGATACGTCTCCAACGTATCTATAATTTTTGATTGTTCCATACTATTATATTATCCTTCTAGGATGTCTTATGGGCTTTTATATACACTTTTATACTCCCTCCATTTTTATATACAAGGCCACAAACTCGGATTACAGGTACCAATGTAAAATTTAATGTCTGCTTTACAAGTCAACTTTTCTTCTTGTTTACTGGGATCATTAATACTCCGCATGCATGCAAAGAAACTAAGTGGAGGAAGGAGATGACTGTCATTATGACTACATGCATGCAAGTATTAAACAACTTGTTAGTACGAGAAAACATCATTAATTTTGCCTCGATTGCTGTTTGTGGCCTTGTATAGATGCAAAATGTATATTCCATAGTGGCCTTGTATATAAAAATGGAGGGAGTATGATTTTTGGGACTAACCTATTAACCCAGAGCCCAGTGCCAGTTTCTATTTTTTCCTTGTTTTTGAGTTTCGCAGAAAAGGAATATCAAACGGAGTCCAATTGACGAGCCAATTTTTGATGATTTTTTCTGGACCAAAAGAAGCCCCCGAAGCAAAAGAGTTAGGACAGGAGAGCCACGGGCTGCCCACAAGGGTGGAGGGCGCGCCCTGGGCAGGGGGCGCACCCTCCTATCTCGTGGACAGCCCAGAAGCCCCCCTGACATGGGACCTACGCCAATAATTCCTATAAATACTGAAACCTTAGGAAATTAACCTAGATCGGGAGTTCCGCCGCCGAAAGCCTCTGTATCCACCGAAAACCAATCTAGACCCCGTTCCGGCACCCTGCCGAAGGGGGGAACCCTCACCGGTGGCCATCTTCATCATCCTGGCGCTCTCCATGACGAGGAGGGAGTAGTCCACCCTCAGGGCTGAGGGTATGTATTAGTAGCTATGTGTTTGATCTCTCTCTCTCTCTCTCTCTCTCTCTCTCTCTCTCTCTCGTGTTCTTGAGATGGCACGATCTTGATGTATCGCAAGCTTTGCTATTATAGTTGGATCTTATGATGCTTCTCCCCCTCTACTCTCTTGTAATGGATTGAGTTTTCCCTTTGAAGTTATCTTATCGGATTGAGTCTTTAAGGATTTGAGAACACTTGATGTATGTCTTACACGTGCTTATCTGTGGTGACAATGGGATATCATGTGATCCACTTGATGTATGTTTTGGTGATCAACTTGCGGGTTTCGTGACCTTGGGAATCTATGCATAGGGGTTGGCACACGTTTTCGTCTTGACTCTCCGGTAGAAACTTTGGGGCACTCTTTGAAGTTCTATGTGTTGGTTGAATAGATGTTTCTGAGATTGTGTGATGCATATCGTATAATCATGCCCACAGATACTTGAGGTGACAATGGAGTATCTAGGTGACATTAGGGTTTTGATTGATTTGTGTCTTAAGGTGTTATTCTAGTACGAACTCTATGATAGATTGAACGTTAATACAGACTCTTGAATAGATCGATCAGAAAGAATAACTTTGAGGTGGTTTCGTACCCTACCATAATCTCTTTGTTTGTTCTTGCTACTTCTCGAGCTTGCGCTGTATTCCCTCGAAGAGGAAAGGGAGATGCAGCACAGTAGCGTAAGTATTTCCCTCAGTTTTTGAGAACCAAGGTATCAATCCAGTAGGAGACCACGCGCGAGTCCCTCACACCTGCACAAACAAATAAGAACTTCACAGCCAACGCGATAAGGGGTTGTCAATCCCTTTACGGCCACTTACGAAAGTGAGATCTGATAGAGATGATAGTTTATATTTTTGGTATTTTTAGTTTATAAGAACAGAAAATAAAAGCGATAAAAGTAAAGTAGATGTAGATTGATATGTTGAGAATAGACCCGGGGGCCATAGTTTTCTCTAGCGGCTTCTCTCATGATAGCCATATTCTACGGCGGGTAAACAAATTGTTGTCAAGAAATTGATAGAAAAGCGAATAATTATGAGACTATCTAGGCATGATCATTGTATATAGGCATCACGTCCAAGACAAGTAGACCGACTCCTGCCTGCATCTACTACTATTACTCCACACATCGACCGCTATCCAACATGCATCTAGTGTATTGAGTTCATAAGAACAGAGTAACGCCTTAAGCAAGATGACATGATGTATAGGGATAAACTCAAGCAATATGATATAAACCCCATCTTTTTATCCTCGATGGCAACAATACAATACGTGCCTTGCTGCCCCTACTGTCACTCGGAAAGGACACCGCAAGATTGAACCCAAAGCCAAGCACTTCTCCCATTGCAAGAACTATAGATCTAGTAGGCCAAACCAAACCAATAATTCGAAGAGACTTGCAAGGATATTATGAGCACACATAAAAAGTTCAGAGAAGAACCAAATATCTTTCATAGATAACCTTGATCATAAACTCACAATTCATCGGATCTCGACAAACACACCGCAAAAAGAGATTACATCAAATAGATCTCCTCAAAGACCGAGGAGAACTTTGTATTGAGATCCAAAGAGAGAGAATAATCCATCTAGATACTAGCTATGGACCTGAAGGTCTGTGGTAAACTACTCACAACTCATGGTGAGGGCGATGATGATGATGATGAAGAACTCCGTGATGGACCCCCTCCAGTGGAGCTCCGGAACAGGCTCCAAGTTGGGATTTTCATGGGAACAGAAGGTACGGCGGTGGAATTAGGGTTTTCTCTCTGTTCACGGAGGTTCTGGGGTACGTAGACTTGTATAGGAAGAAGGAGAGCGCCGGGGGACGCTCGAAGGGGCCACGAGGTAGGGGGCACGCCCTGGGAAGGGGGGCGCCTCCCCTCATGGGCTAGCCCTCGATCCCCTAACGTGGTTTTCAAGCTCCGCGTGCGTGATTTTCTCCAAAAATATCTCTCGCGAAGGTTTCATTCCGTTTGGACTCCGTTTGATATTATTTTTGTGCAAAACTCTGAAACAGGCAAAAAAACAGCAATCTGGACTGGGCCTTTGGGTTAGGTTAGTCCCAAAAATGATATAGAAGTGAATGATAAATCCCATTAAACATCCAAGACTTCATAAATAATAGCATGGAACAATAAAAAATTATAGATACGTTGGAGACGTATCAAGCATCCCCAAGCTTAATTCCTGCTCGTCCTCGAGTAGGTAAATGATAAAGGAAGAATTTTTGATGTGGAATGCTAACCAATATAGTTTTTCAATGCAATTCTCTTAATTGTGGCATGAATGTTCAGATCTGAAAGATTCAAGATAAAAGTCTATATTGACATAATAAATAACAATACTTCCAGCATACTAACAAAGCAATCATGTCTTCTCAAAATACTATGGCTAAAGAAAGTTATCCATACAAAATCATATAGTCTGGCTATGCTCCCTCTTCATCACACAAAATATTCATATCATGCACATCCCCGATTTCAGCCAAGCACTTGTTTTCATACTCTATCTTTTCAAACCTTTCAATTTTCACTCAATACATGAGCGTGAGCCATGGATATAGCACTATGGGTGGAATAGAGGTGGTTGTGGAGAAGACAAAATGGAGGGAGATAGTCTCACATCGATGTGACGCCCGAGACCGACGTCCCAGAAGATTCCAGAAGGTTCCCGAAGATTCCAGATGTTCCGGGTTGCCCGTGTGTTTCTTTTGAGCTTGTGTTATTTATTTTTCGCATTGCATCATGTCATCATGCCATCATGTTATTTTATTTTATTTTGCATCTCAACTTAAATAAATCGTGTGGACCTTCGGTCCATTTAAATCGAGGGAAGATGTCTTCTCTTTATAACATATAAAAGCCTCCTAATAATTATGGAGCTATATTAATAATTATTCCTTTGCTTCGGAATCACCGTAACACACTTGCATATTTCCCCATGTCTTTTCACTTCGAGTTTCACCTTCAAATCCTTGCCAATATTTCTTTTCCTATTTATCGAGGTTCCTCCGAAAATTCGAACATTTTTGGACACTTCAATCATCAAGTCTTAGTTCAAAACTATTTGAATTAAATTCAAATATGTTTGAATTATTTTCCGTCCTGGCCTTTTGTATTTTTCTCCGGTCGTGCTCATTTTTACGAGCCCGGGAAAAATAACCTTTGACCTAATTCTTGCCTAACCCCCCTCCTCTTTTTCTTTTTCCTCTCTTTTGTTTTTATTTGTTTCTGCTAAGAGTTATAAATAAGAGCAGCAGCTCAGGCCTCCTTCCCTCTCCCTTTTGGCCCAACCGCTTCTCCCTCAGGCCACTTCGGCCCAAGCCGGCCCACACCTCACTCCAGGCCCGATCTCCCCGCTGTAACCCTAGCGTGCGCGCACCCCAGTCGCCTCGCTCCCTCTTTCCTCTACGCCGCCAGCCTCGCTCGACCGCCGCCGCACTCTCTCGCTCCCGATCCCCTCTCTCCCTCTCTTCGCTCGTCCCTACCTCTCTCTCCCCAAGTCCCGAGCTCCCGAGCCCGTTCCCTCCTCCTCGGGTCGTCGACCTCGCCTCGCCAAGGCCCCTGCCTGGCGTCCCCTCGCCGATTCCCAGCGCCGGGAGGACCCCGCGCCGTGCGCCCCGAGTCCCTCCTCCTCCGTCCGTCCTTCTCCTCGACATGCCCTCGGCGGCCTCCCGCGCGCGAGGACAGCCAGGGCTCGCTCTCCCCGTCGAAGCCGAGGCCCCGCGGCCGGATCCCGCCGCGCCCCTGCCTCCATCCCGCGGCCCCGAGCGCCCTCCTCCGCGGCCAGGCTTCCTCTGGCCGGATCCCGCAGCGCCGCGACGGCCCCGAGCAGCCTCCGTCGCCAGCAACCGGGGCCCCGACGTCCTCCTCCAGCAGCTCCCTGCGCCATGGCGTCCTGCTCGCCTTGAAGCTCTCCAGCGGCTGGTGCCTCCTCTGACCGGCCCGAACAGCCAGCCAAGGCTTCGTCCCGCAGCGCCCGTGCCTTGCTGCTGCTGCCTCACCTCCAGCAAGACCGCGAAGGCCCTGTCCTTTTCCAGTTCGGCGTTGTCCCGAGCAAACCCGTAGCCTTTTCCTTTTTTTTGTTGTGTGTTTTGTTTTGTTGTTTGTTGCTGTAATGTTAATCTCAGATGATCATGGAGATGCAAGTATTTTCTACTTTGGACCCTTGTACCACTACGAACGCCGAGACCCTCAAGTACCTCTACGAGCGAGAACGACTACATGTACAAGTACCACTACTTCCACTACCCTCGCCGGAAGACCCAAGTTCGTCTACCGTCGCGTGTACGACTACCGTCGCCCGAACAACTACTTCCCACTACGATCGTGTACCACTACCGTCGCCCCGTGTACCACTACTTCCTCTACTACGGCTACTTCCTCGACGCTCTCGAACCGCTTCGAGAGAGAACGCTTCGAAGGTATAACCCCGTGGATGACCCGTGTGATGCTTGCTTGTGTTGTATGAATGTCTCCCGTGTGTGCTTCGTGCCCGTTCCACCTTTTGTCATGTCCCTCGGTTGCCTCGTCACCGACTCGTGGGAACCCGGCAACGGGAACACCCCATCATCTCGTTTGACTCGCTTCGTCACCTTTTGCACCGGTCTCTCAACGAGATACCGGAACCGATATGTTGTGTTGCCTCATTTCGGATCGTTGCCGTGGCACCCTTTTCTTCCACCACGGTGACAAATGCTTCTTATCTCTTAATGTCAACCCTTTTAATAAAACTTGCATAAAACTTGATCATGTCATCCGCATCATGTTAACAACATTATAATGTTTAATTGTTGTTTGCTTATAATTAATAAACATGCTCATGGGGATTTTCCGGATATGTTGTTGTTATTTTCCGGCCCCATTTAAAATGCTTAAATAGGTAGTTTAATTGTGCTTCACCTCTTGCCATGCTAAAAACATTTAAACTTGTCTTGTAAATAACGAGAGTCAACTAAATAATTAATTGTGGTGTTTCGTCAATATGCAACTCGTTGCATATTGATCTCCACTTAACTTGTAGTTTTGTTTGTGCACTTTGCCATGCCATGCATATTTAAACCGGACATGCATCATACTTGTTTGTGCATCGTGCCATGTTTATGATGTGTGTGTTTACCGTGTTGTTCTTTCTTTCCGGTTGTTTCTCTTGTTAGCTTCGGTTCCGTTCCGGAGTTGTGAGGATCCGCTCGACTGTTGCTCCGTCTGCTTCTTGGACCCGTTCTTCTTCCTTGTGGAATCCCAGGCAAGATGACCGAACCCGGATACCATTACTATTTTTGCCTATTGCTAGTAGTCTCGATCTATAGTTTTGCCTCGATGCCCATGTTCTTCTTGTCAGCCTCCTACTTGTAACCAATTGCCATGTTTAACCACCCTACCTATGCAAACCGTTGCTTGGCTAAGTACGCTTCGCTCAGCCCCTCTTATAGCATTGTTAGTTGCAGGTGAAGATTGAAGATGCTTGCTTCATGTTGAAGTTTGGTTGGGTTATATCACACTATATAAATGCTTAAATGAAATCATCTATATACTGGCAGGGTGGAAGGCTAAGCCTTTTGCTTGGTGTTTTGTTCCACTCATGCCGTTAGGAACCGTATAAACCGGTGTTATGTTCCTTGATTATGCGTTCCTAACACGGTTGGGGTGTATGGGACCCCCTTGATAAACCGCTAAGTGCTAAGTCTTTTCCAGCAAGTCCCAACATTGGTACTATTTGCCTAATAACTAATAAAACTTGTAATGGGACTAGCTATCCCTTTTATTTTAATTCAACCCCCCTGGGCCAGTGCTCGATTTGAGTGTTGGTCCAAACTAGAGTCGTGTGCGGGGCCCCCCTTGGCAACTTGGGTATTTCGGCCACTGTACGCTGTGCTCATCCGGTCGTGGCCTGAGACGAGATACGCGCGGCTACTATCAGGGTGTCGGCACGCCGGGAGGATTTGCTGGATTAGCCTTACCTTAGTTCGGTTTAACTCGAGCACGGGATTCCGAGAATACTCGGGTCTTCCCAACTATGGAGTTGCGACTCCGCGGATCGTGGGCTTGTAATGGGTCAAGTTGGAACACCCCTGCAGGGTTTGAACTTTCGAAAGCCGTGCCCGCGGTTATGTGGCAGATGGGAGCTTGTTAATTCCGGTTGTAGATAACTTGACACAATGTTTCTAATACACTACCAGCGTGTGTACCGTGACTGTCAATTTCCGAATAGGGATTCGGGAGTTGAACACGATGGGGTTATGTTTGACCGGTTTTAGCTAGGATCACTTCGTGATCATCTTTCGACCGATGCTCTTCTCTTCTCGCTCTCTATTACGTAAGTTAGTGCTAGTTGCTGCTGCAGACTCTTGTTTGTTTTCCTTCACCTCATATTCTTTCTTCAGCCTTGTCCTCACCCAAGGCTTAAATAGTCTTGTTACCCGGGAACGGGATTGCTGAGTCCTCTGTGGCTCACAGTTACTCCACCACACCAGTTGCAGGTCCAGCCGAGTTTGATGCAGGAGTTGGATCAGTTCTCCACTTGGAGTTCGTTGAAGAGTTTGGCTGTTTGTTTGTGACGTTTCGATGTTCAGTAGTGGTTTCTACTAGGATTCGATCCTGCCCTGTGGTTTTATGTTGTTTTGGTATCTTTCTTTTGGATCTTCACCCGTAGTCGGGTTGTGATGTTTTTGTATGATGATTTGCTTATGTAATGTACTGTGTGAAGTGGCGAGTGTAAGCCAACTATCTCCTTTTGCTTTTAATCCCTCTTTTACATGAGTTGTGCAAAGATACCAAACTTGAGATCATTCTAGGATGGACTTATGCCTTTAAGTCGTGCCTCGACACGTAGGAGGTATAGTTCCATCCTGGGCATTACAAGTTGGTATTCAGAGCCTTCTCCGACCTAGAAGCCCCCACTGATTGATCGAATCGTTGACGGTTGAGTCTAGGCACACACTGAAAACTTTTTGAGTCCTATATATATATCGGAGAGTAGGATTTCTTTGCTTCTCATCCCCTTTCTCTCTGGTGAGGACTCCTGACGATTACTCTTTTCTCTTGTATTTTCAAAAATTGCACCAAATTTTTTTTTTTAGGATCCCGCGAGTATTCTGGGATTGTTTCGATGTTCTTGTGATAAGGATATTGTTCCCGATGCCTCCTGTTACCGAGGAGTTGAGCTTCGGGGTATCATTGACACAAGCATATCGCGGCAGTACTAAATACTTAAGACGGCCGACATCGAAAATCTCTCCTATACGGCCAGTGGCAAGATAACCCCGACATCACCCAGTACTGGGGAGGTAGTTCGAGAGTATTGCCATAGCTTGTTATAGTGGATGCTTTTCGAAGGTCCGAGGTAAACAGTTTCCGAGAAAGACTGGTTATGTGTTGAAGGATGGATACACCTGGATGTAGGTTTAGAGTTGATTGCGCGGTGCTTCCCGTGTATCCCCAACACCTGATTGCATAACTGGAAACTTTCGGAAATCTATAGGTGGGTTCATCTAGTAGTTCTAGGCATTCTTCCAACGGATGCTCGATATGAAGTTTGGGGTTCTACTTTGAGTGAAGTGGTTTTATGGACTTGTTCTGATCGGGAGTTGCATCTTAAAGGGTCCTTGGCTATGCTGATCCGGGGATTGCAAAACCCTTTTGTAACACGTTCCATGAGCTTTCAGCACGAAGATGTCGAACGAAACTTCTATCCTGTATTTGTTCTATCTGATCCTTGTTCCTTTTATTTACTTTTTGTTCTCTCAAGTGGCTTCTCGACATGTTGATGTATCTACGGAATTCATTCGTTCAATATCTATCCTTTGTTTTGTTTTGATTCTGGTATTCGAGTTGCTTCGATGTCAAATGTTGATTCCATACCTTTCTTTAATCGGTGTTCTCATATTTCTATGGGAGTCCTAATTCCTCTTGACCACCGAGATGGTCATGCTAATTCTTTTTCAACCGGTGTCCATTTTGTTCATCCCAAGTTGTCTTGTTTTTCCCCGCCCTCCCACCCTTCTTCTTCTCAGAGCAAGAATTCTTAATGAAATATCCATTTTATTCATGTGATGTTTCTTCTTTCTTTTCCTTCAATGTTCTTATCCGGTGATTTATCGTGAAGATGCTCGAGAGCTTCAAGTTCATCATTCTTTTGTTCTCTAATTCTGCCGGTGGATATAATTCAAGATTTTGGTGTTGATCTTATCCTTTTCCTCTTTTCATAATGCTTTCTTATTCCGGTGCACCAATTAATCATTCTCCTCTTGTTATTCATATCCGGAGTGCTGAAGATTCATAATTCCACTCTTATTCTGTTCAAGCTAGTTTGAGGATTGTTATCTTTTTCAAGCCTTTTAATTCAACCGGTGCAATATCGCTTAAGCTATCTTTTTTCAACGGTGATTTCTTTAAGTGGGCCCTAACCCACAGGTCTTTTCCCAGGATCTTACCTGACTCTTCTTTTCCGGAGTATTCTGAAATTCTTTTCAAAGTGTGACGTAAGAATGATTTCCATCAGTCACATGCCTTCCCCAAGATCGTTTTCAAATTCTTTTCTTCATTGGTTCAACCTTTTAATTCTTCATTCCGGAGTGCTCAACAATTCTTATGACATTTCTCATCTTCATCCTCAACATTTGAAGACCGGAGAAGTGTTTCTCTTAAATCTTGGCCCGTTCTCTTGAAGATTCGTGGTTCTAGCTTCTTGCCATCCTCATTATTGTTTCGCTTGTGAGGAATTCTTTTATGCCATCCGGAGCATTTCATGAATTCTTTTCTTTGTGATCCTCCGAAGGCCATCATTTCAGCATATTCTTCGTTCTCAGTTTTCAACTTCGTCCTCCAAATATTCTTCATCGATGTCTCTTCGTTCGTCTCCCTATTTTTACGGTGGTTCTTTCAACATTACCCTTCCGTTGTTATCGTTTTAATTCTTTGTTCTTTTCATAATCCTACCGGTGCCTTGTTGAAGATTTACCCAAGCTTGTGCTAGATCTCTCTTTAATTCCTTGCAATGAGAATAAGTAGTATGCCAAATCCTTTGGTTGTCATCAATTTAAATTGGTGAAGGAGATGCATAACATAATTCTTATTCTTATTCCTTCCAAGTGTTTAATTCTTTTGTCTGGAGCTTGTTCATCATATCATATCCTTTATTCTAAGTTGTTCATCTTGTTTTCCGGAGCTTCATGTTGTTTCAATTATATCATTTCAAACCTCCATCTAATTCATCGCAGGCCTTGAATCTTATTCTTTTCATCTTTCACTTCTCATGATTTCTTACCGGAGTTCTTCATGGTGGTTCATCATCATATTTTAATTCATCCTCGAAGTCTTCATCAAGATTCTTGTTGGAGCTTAAGCATTCTTCATCATGCTTTCCTATTGCAATCCGTTCTACCTTGTCTTGTCAGATGGTGTTATGTCATTCTTGACAATTCCTTCATGTTTCATGATTCACAAGTTGTCAAGAATGAGTTATTTAAAACCATCATTTTCCTTGTTCAGGAGATCTTTTCAACCCTTCTATTTATTCATTGGAGTTATCTTGGGTTGTTTTTCACCTAAAAGCTTTCCCTAAGGATTGTTGTATTATGGTGCTTATAATTTACCCAAGTTCTTCATTTATCATTCCGATGAAATAAGTTTTTCATCTCCTTGTTGATCTCAATCCAATCAATTGTTTTCGTTAGTGGCTGGTTGTCACCTCATAATTTGGAGATGTTTTCCATAAGCCCACATCAAGCTTATTCTTCTCGTTGTTGAAATTCCAACAACTCTATTCAACCCTTCTTTGTAAGGATGCTCTTTCAAATTCATTTTGAGAGAAGTTTTCATACTTTTCTCCGTTCATTTCTTTCATTGAACTATATTCTCTATTCTTTCATTCCGGAGGTTTTGTGATGATCTCTCTTTGACCATCATCTCGTTTTTATCAAGATCATGTTCTCTCCCTTGCTTGTCTTTTTAACCGGAGCGTTGTATTCTTCATTCTAGTTCCCTCATCTTATCATGTTTTGCCTATCTTTAACCGGAGTGCTGTCTGAATCTTTCTTACCTCTTCTGCCATTCTTTTAATTGTTTCGGAAGCTATATGTTGTTGTTTTCATCAAGTATCATTCCATCTCCTCAAGTTCTTGTTAATTCCTTCCATTTTCAGTCGGAGTGCTGTCCAAATTCTGTCATTCTTATTCCTTGGCCATACCATGGAGATTTCATATTCTTTTGGTTCGTAAGCTCTTGCTTCATGTCTTTCAACCTTCAAGGTTCTCATAATGCTCCTTGTCCCATTTTTCTAACGGAGTTTTTCATATTCGTTCATCTCCGTTGTATTCTTCTTTCAACTTGTTCAACCTCTCAAGGTTCTTTGGTTTCACTCGTCTGTCAAGGAAGCAACTTTGTTTTACCTCTTCCTCTTCCGTTTTTTACCCGGTGATATCTCTAGGATCTCGGGTCGAGATCCTCTGTTAGTGTGGGAGAGTTGTGACGCCCGAGACCGACGTCCCAGAAGATTCCAGAAGGTTCCCGAAGATTCCAGATGTTCCGGGTTGCCCGTGTGTTTCTTTTGAGCTTGTGTTATTTATTTTTCGCATTGCATCATGTCATCATGCCATCATGTTATTTTATTTTATTTTGCATCTCAACTTAAATAAATCGTGTGGACCTTCGGTCCATTTAAATCGAGGGAAGATGTCTTCTCTTTATAACATATAAAAGCCTCCTAATAATTATGGAGCTATATTAATAATTATTCCTTTGCTTCGGAATCACCGTAACACACTTGCATATTTCCCCATGTCTTTTCACTTCGAGTTTCACCTTCAAATCCTTGCCAATATTTCTTTTCCTATTTATCGAGGTTCCTCCGAAAATTCGAACATTTTTGGACACTTCAATCATCAAGTCTTAGTTCAAAACTATTTGAATTAAATTCAAATATGTTTGAATTATTTTCCGTCCTGGCCTTTTGTATTTTTCTCCGGTCGTGCTCATTTTTACGAGCCCGGGAAAAATAACCTTTGACCTAATTCTTGCCTAACCCCCCTCCTCTTTTTCTTTTTCCTCTCTTTTGTTTTTATTTGTTTCTGCTAAGAGTTATAAATAAGAGCAGCAGCTCAGGCCTCCTTCCCTCTCCCTTTTGGCCCAACCGCTTCTCCCTCAGGCCACTTCGGCCCAAGCCGGCCCACACCTCACTCCAGGCCCGATCTCCCCGCTGTAACCCTAGCGTGCGCGCACCCCAGTCGCCTCGCTCCCTCTTTCCTCTACGCCGCCAGCCTCGCTCGACCGCCGCCGCACTCTCTCGCTCCCGATCCCCTCTCTCCCTCTCTTCGCTCGTCCCTACCTCTCTCTCCCCAAGTCCCGAGCTCCCGAGCCCGTTCCCTCCTCCTCGGGTCGTCGACCTCGCCTCGCCAAGGCCCCTGCCTGGCGTCCCCTCGCCGATTCCCAGCGCCGGGAGGACCCCGCGCCGTGCGCCCCGAGTCCCTCCTCCTCCGTCCGTCCTTCTCCTCGACATGCCCTCGGCGGCCTCCCGCGCGCGAGGACAGCCAGGGCTCGCTCTCCCCGTCGAAGCCGAGGCCCCGCGGCCGGATCCCGCCGCGCCCCTGCCTCCATCCCGCGGCCCCGAGCGCCCTCCTCCGCGGCCAGGCTTCCTCTGGCCGGATCCCGCAGCGCCGCGACGGCCCCGAGCAGCCTCCGTCGCCAGCAACCGGGGCCCCGACGTCCTCCTCCAGCAGCTCCCTGCGCCATGGCGTCCTGCTCGCCTTGAAGCTCTCCAGCGGCTGGTGCCTCCTCTGACCGGCCCGAACAGCCAGCCAAGGCTTCGTCCCGCAGCGCCCGTGCCTTGCTGCTGCTGCCTCACCTCCAGCAAGACCGCGAAGGCCCTGTCCTTTTCCAGTTCGGCGTTGTCCCGAGCAAACCCGTAGCCTTTTCCTTTTTTTTGTTGTGTGTTTTGTTTTGTTGTTTGTTGCTGTAATGTTAATCTCAGATGATCATGGAGATGCAAGTATTTTCTACTTTGGACCCTTGTACCACTACGAACGCCGAGACCCTCAAGTACCTCTACGAGCGAGAACGACTACATGTACAAGTACCACTACTTCCACTACCCTCGCCGGAAGACCCAAGTTCGTCTACCGTCGCGTGTACGACTACCGTCGCCCGAACAACTACTTCCCACTACGATCGTGTACCACTACCGTCGCCCCGTGTACCACTACTTCCTCTACTACGGCTACTTCCTCGACGCTCTCGAACCGCTTCGAGAGAGAACGCTTCGAAGGTATAACCCCGTGGATGACCCGTGTGATGCTTGCTTGTGTTGTATGAATGTCTCCCGTGTGTGCTTCGTGCCCGTTCCACCTTTTGTCATGTCCCTCGGTTGCCTCGTCACCGACTCGTGGGAACCCGGCAACGGGAACACCCCATCATCTCGTTTGACTCGCTTCGTCACCTTTTGCACCGGTCTCTCAACGAGATACCGGAACCGATATGTTGTGTTGCCTCATTTCGGATCGTTGCCGTGGCACCCTTTTCTTCCACCACGGTGACAAATGCTTCTTATCTCTTAATGTCAACCCTTTTAATAAAACTTGCATAAAACTTGATCATGTCATCCGCATCATGTTAACAACATTATAATGTTTAATTGTTGTTTGCTTATAATTAATAAACATGCTCATGGGGATTTTCCGGATATGTTGTTGTTATTTTCCGGCCCCATTTAAAATGCTTAAATAGGTAGTTTAATTGTGCTTCACCTCTTGCCATGCTAAAAACATTTAAACTTGTCTTGTAAATAACGAGAGTCAACTAAATAATTAATTGTGGTGTTTCGTCAATATGCAACTCGTTGCATATTGATCTCCACTTAACTTGTAGTTTTGTTTGTGCACTTTGCCATGCCATGCATATTTAAACCGGACATGCATCATACTTGTTTGTGCATCGTGCCATGTTTATGATGTGTGTGTTTACCGTGTTGTTCTTTCTTTCCGGTTGTTTCTCTTGTTAGCTTCGGTTCCGTTCCGGAGTTGTGAGGATCCGCTCGACTGTTGCTCCGTCTGCTTCTTGGACCCGTTCTTCTTCCTTGTGGAATCCCAGGCAAGATGACCGAACCCGGATACCATTACTATTTTTGCCTATTGCTAGTAGTCTCGATCTATAGTTTTGCCTCGATGCCCATGTTCTTCTTGTCAGCCTCCTACTTGTAACCAATTGCCATGTTTAACCACCCTACCTATGCAAACCGTTGCTTGGCTAAGTACGCTTCGCTCAGCCCCTCTTATAGCATTGTTAGTTGCAGGTGAAGATTGAAGATGCTTGCTTCATGTTGAAGTTTGGTTGGGTTATATCACACTATATAAATGCTAAATGAAATCATCTATATACTGGCAGGGTGGAAGGCTAAGCCTTTTGCTTGGTGTTTTGTTCCACTCATGCCGTTAGGAACCGTATAAACCGGTGTTATGTTCCTTGATTTTGCGTTCCTAACACGGTTGGGGTGTATGGGACCCCCTTGATAAACCGCTAAGTGCTAAGTCTTTTCCAGCAAATCCCAACATTGGTACTATTTGCCTAATAACAAACTAATAAAAACTTGCATGTGGACTAGCTATCCCTTTTATTCTTAATTCAACCCCCCGGGCCAGTGCTCCTCATGAGTGTTGGTCCGAAACGAGCGGACTGCGGGGCCACCTCAAGGAAACTCGAGGGCTGGTAAAAACCCGTAGGATGTCTCATCCGGTCGTGTCCTGAGACTAGATACGCGCGGCTACCTATCAGGGTGTCGACACGCCGGGAGGATTTGCTGGATTAGCCTTACCTTAGTTCGGTTTAACTCGAGCACGGGATTCCGAGAATACTCGGGTCTTCCCAACTATGGAGTTGCGACTCCGCGGATCGTGGGCTTGTAATGGGTCAAGTTGGAACACCCCTGCAGGGTTTGAACTTTCGAAAGCCGTGCCCGCGGTTATGTGGCAGATGGGAGCTTGTTAATTCCGGTTGTAGATAACTTGACACAATGTTTCTAATACACTACCAGCGTGTGTACCGTGACTGTCAATTTCCGAATAGGGATTCGGGAGTTGAACACGATGGGGTTATGTTTGACCGGTTTTAGCTAGGATCACTTCGTGATCATCTTTCGACCGATGCTCTTCTCTTCTCGCTCTCTATTACGTAAGTTAGTGCTAGTTGCTGCTGCAGACTCTTGTTTGTTTTCCTTCACCTCATATTCTTTCTTCAGCCTTGTCCTCACCCAAGGCTTAAATAGTCTTGTTACCCGGGAACGGGATTGCTGAGTCCTCTGTGGCTCACAGTTACTCCACCACACCAGTTGCAGGTCCAGCCGAGTTTGATGCAGGAGTTGGATCAGTTCTCCACTTGGAGTTCGTTGAAGAGTTTGGCTGTTTGTTTGTGACGTTTCGATGTTCAGTAGTGGTTTCTACTAGGATTCGATCCTGCCCTGTGGTTTTATGTTGTTTTGGTATCTTTCTTTTGGATCTTCACCCGTAGTCGGGTTGTGATGTTTTTGTATGATGATTTGCTTATGTAATGTACTGTGTGAAGTGGCGAGTGTAAGCCAACTATCTCCTTTTGCTTTTAATCCCTCTTTTACATGAGTTGTGCAAAGATACCAAACTTGAGATCATTCTAGGATGGACTTATGCCTTTAAGTCGTGCCTCGACACGTAGGAGGTATAGTTCCATCCTGGGCATTACAATCGACTAGGCGTATCAACGGGCTATGGAGATGCCCATCAATAGATATCAATGCGAGTGAGTAGGGATTGCCATGCAACGGATGCACTAGAGCTAAATATGAATGAAAGCTTAATAAAAGAAACTAGTGGGTGTGCATCCAACTTGCTTGCTCACAAAGACCTAGGGCATTTGAGGAAGCCCATCGTTGAAATATACAAGCCAAGTTCTATAATGAAAAATTCCCACTAGTATATGAAAATGACTAAGCATGAGACTCTCTACAATGAAGAACATGGTGCTACTTTGAAGCACAAGTGTGTAAAAAAGATAGTAGCAATTGTCCCTTCTCTCTTTTCTCTCTTTTTTTTGAGGGGCTTTCTCCTTTTTTTATATTGGCCCCTCTCTAATTTTTTTGGGCCATCTCCTTTTTTTATTGGCCTTTCCTCACATGGGACAATGCTCTAATAATGATGATCATCACACTTTTTATTACAACTCGAAATTACAACTCGATACTACAACAAGTATGACTCTACATGAATGCCTCCGGTGGTGTACCGGTATGTGCAATGAATCAAGAGTGACATATATGAAAAATTATGCATGGTGGCTTTGCCACAACTACGATGTCAACTACATGATCATGCACGACAATATGACAATATGATGCGTGTCATATGAATGGAACGGTGGAAAGTTGCATGGCAATATATCTCGGAATGGCTATGGAAATGCCATGATAGGTAGGTATGGTGGCTGTTTTGAGGAACAATATAGTGGCTGTTTTGAGGAAGGATATATAGTGGGTTTATGGCACCGGCGAAAGTTGCGCGGTATAAGAGAGGCTAGCAATGGTGGAAGGGTGAGAGTGTGTATAATCCATGGACTCAACATTAGTTATAAGAACTCATATACTTATTGCAAAAATCTACGAGTCATCAAAACAAAGCAGTCAACGCATGCTCCTAGGGGGGAGGTTGGTAGGAGTTAACCATCGCGCGCCCCCGACCTCCACACAAAGGTTGGCACTCTACAAATACCTCATGCTCTAACTTCGTCACATAGCGGTTCACCATACATGCATGATACGGGAATCACTAACCTTAACACCAGTATTTCTTAATTTCATAATAACTCCACTAGCATGACTCTAATATCACTATCCTCATATCTCAAAACAATTATCAAGCATCCAACATCTCATTCTATTCAATGCACTTAGTGTGATACTAGCAGGCGGAAGGCACGGCGGCACGCCGCGCCCGTACGTACGTATGCCAAGTCCATCAGCAATAACTCTTCCATCCCTCATACTGTGTTATTAATGGAAAGGATAATGGTTATAGACTGCATTACAATAGCTTTTAATTGCGAACAAGCTTAATAAAAAACAATGCAACTGATCTGCTCATCATCTAAAATATTTGGGGAACTGGATGAACATTCTACCATGAGCCACACACTTACAGTAAACCAACAAAAAGGGTATAGGTGCCTTAGAAGGCATAGAAATTTGTTCGAGAATGAAAACCGTAACAATGGGAGAGTTATCATGACGAAGCATTTTTTTTACAGAAGCCGGTGTCAATAATAAAGATCACTCTTTATTCAAAATTTAAAACCAATTGATAATGCAATTAGAAAGATGATGAAAAAAGCACCTATAGGTTCAGTTCTATGCAATATGAACATAATTAATATTTTCTGAACATAATCCCTATGAGAAGTTGGGTAAAGCTTATTGCTAATAACAGTGAAAATACATGTTGTTGTAACCTCACAAAGAATGTTATGAGAAAAAACATTCCATGATCCATAAATCTTAACAAAATAATCCCCAAAACACATCGTAAGTTATGGATTAAGATTATGAAACAGGGAGAAGACATGTACCATGGATCTTACCTTTTCTTCTTCTAATAAGGAGTCGGGTCATCTCCCGGATGCTCAAATTGAGAATTTGAATCATTAAATGTAAGTACAACAGAGGAATATGATGCACCACAGACATAAGCACCTAACTACTTCTAATATCTTTTAGAATTTGTGTGTGTTTGTGGACTATCCTTTTAACAAAGGATCAACTGGCGGTTTAATTACAAATAAAATAAAACATGATCTGAATATAAAATAATAAGGATAGATCAGTAAGATATTGATATCACATTGGTCCTGCAGCAGGAAAAACATGTTAAAAATTAGTTTCATGGGACGCCAAATGATATTCTACTACCAGGATATCACTAAAAGTTAGAAAGCATAAAATGAGTCTTTACCAATGAGAATTTACAGAAACCAGTCTATTTTTGCATAGGGAGAAAACTATGTTGTATGCCATATTAAAAGTGTAAATACCAAACCCACACAGGAATAGACAACATTTGGTCCATAAATATTTCTTTCAGAGTTTGCCTTCAAAAATATCGGCAATGGAGCTCCAAGATGACGAGAAATAGAGAAAGAAAATGGCATATTCTATGCAGGCAAGAAGAATGGTGGTTTATGAGATTGCTCGATTTTTAGGTTTTCTTTCACGAGAGATCAAGCTACTTGTGGAAGAAAGGAGATACAAAGAAGAGGCGTCATCAGAAGAGGGATGGAAAGGGCCATGGGAGGGAAAATATGAAGAAAGGGAGATGAGAATAGAGAGGTTGCGGGTCAAGGAATACATGTGCACTTAGGGAAGATGACATGAGAAAGAGAGCTTGAGGGATTAAGGAAACTCAACCGTGTCATCAACGTTGTTGCCAAGGGTTTGCAGTCGCCACGCTCCCGCCGGGTCGAATCGAGGAGGGGCGTCGCAATAAGAAGATCGGTCGGGAGGAGTGGCACGCCAAGATTTGGAAAAAGAACTGTTGCCATTCACCGCTACTACAGATCTATCGTCGCCCCTCCTGTGACACTTCACCCATCATGGGGAGAGGGAAAGGAGGGGAGGGAGGAGGTCTCCGATGGCGACAACAGAGGAGGGAACATGTGCATGCAATTTTTTGAAAGAGCGGTGGTGAAGGAGAAAACGGTAGAGATTGGAGAGGAGGAAGAATGGCCCGCTGCTCTCTGGTGACCTTGTATATATGTAAAATGTATTTTTGATAGTGGCCGTGTATAAAGAATGGATGAAGTACAAGGGATATACTTTTACCGATGACTATCGAATTGGAAGTAAAAAAGAAACAAATCAAATTTGTAGCCGTTAACTTACCTCCACAATAAATTCATGGAAGCAACATGAGTGTCTCTTTCCAATCTATAATTCGAATATATTTTTTCTAAATATAGTTTGATCAAGTTAATAGTGACATATTCTCTAACGAAGAACCCTAAATGCTCATCCAATTTATTCTAACTTGTAACGCCATATTTATTTTGGCTCGCTTTCTCCATGCCTCTCTCTCACGGTCGACCACAATGCTCGCTCCCTCTCTCGTTGCAAGGAAGAAGGAAGCTCGATACCCAAACAGATCGAAGTACATGTGTTGATCATCCCATTCACGTCACATATAATGATATATAGTATATATCAACACTGATGTTAAATAAAACGTTGCTTCATATATGGGGAGTCCCTACCCATTGGGGAAATCACGTGGATCCAAGAAAGCGGTGAGTAGTGGGTCCTATATGCCTAGATATTTTGGTGGCCTCAATTTTGAGTGGTAAATTGAACAGGGCAGTAAAATAATCAAAAACACACGCTAGCTTAGCAGGGGGAAATCGGTGGTTGGATGGTTAGGTGGACCGTGGTATCCCAAGCCCTCTAGGGTTCAAGTCTTAAACTTGACATTGGTGCTCACATTATTCTTAGATTTTCTTTTTCAGGTTTCCAGTGATGTTCGTTCAGTGAGAAGCGACGTTCCCGTCGACTGCGAGGCGCTTGTTGTGACTTTATAAAATCTCAAGATGCTATGCCGGCTCAGTCTCTCGAATGTGCTCATAGGGGGTGCATGTGTTCATAGAGGTGAATGTATATTCATATATGTGAGCGATTTTGATTGTACTTTATTAAAAAAACTTAGCAGGAGAAAAATCGGTAGAAAACAAAGCAAGCTAGGGCAAAAAATATTGACATGTGTCAACCACAGAAGTGCCAAGGCGTAGCACTCCAAACGCATGAGAGGCGAGGCTGCTTAGTAGCTTTAATTATTGTATATTTTTTACTACATTGACATTGGATGTCTATCATGTGAAGACTAGTTTCTTTAGCCTAAACACATTACCATGCTGTTTTAATAGACTCTCAAAAGGATATAAGTGAAGCATGAGAGTTCAACAATTTCTACAAAATATTACCACCACCGTGCTCTAAAAGATATAAGTGAAGCACTAGAGCAAAAGCTATTCAACTCAAAAGATATAAGTGAAGCATATAGAGTGTTCTAATAATTTCTAGGCCATATTTAACTCTCTCAATTAGGTGTGTCCAGCAAGGATGATTGTGTCAAACTAACAATCAAAGACTCACGCTCCAAGCAAAACACATATCATGTTGCGAATAAAAATATAGCTCCAAGTATAGTTACCGATGGATGAAGACGAAAGAGGGGATGCCTTCCCGGGGCATCCCCGAGCTTAGGCTTTTGATTATCTTGAATTTACTTGGGGTTCCATGGGCATCCCCAATCTTAGGCCTTTGCTACTCCTTGTTCCATATTCCATCAAAGCAATACTCAAAACTTGAAAACTTCACAACACAAAACTTAGACAAAAATTCTCGTGAGCTCTGTTAGTATAAGAAAGCAAACCACTACTCAAAAGTGCAGCAATGAATTCATTCTTTGTTTATATTGGTGTTAGACCTACTGTATTACAACTTCTCTATGGTTCATATCCTCCAATACTACTCATAGATGCATCGGAATAAGCAAACAACACACGAAAAACAGAACAATCTGTAGTAATCTGCAGATTTCGCCTACTTCTGGAACTCAAAAAAATTCAAACTAAATTGGTAAATTTGCAGAATTTGTCTACCAATCATCTACAGAAAGAATCAACTAAAAAGCATGCTCCAGTAAAATCTGAAGACCACTTTAGCGAGCGTTAATGATTCTGTTTTTCACAGCAAGATCACATAAACTTCACACAAGTCTTCCCAAAGGTTCTACTTGGCACAAACACTAAAAAAAACATGAAACCACATCTAATCAGAGGCTAGATGCAATATTTATTCCCTAACAGCAACAAAAACAAAAAATATAAAGTTGGGTTGCCTCCCAACAAGCGCTATCGTTATAGCCATTAAGATAGGCTTGAGAATTCAATGATGCTCACATGAAAGATAAGAATTGAAGCACAAAGAGAGCATCATAAAACATGTGACAAACACATCTAAGTCTAACATACTGAAGGAAATATGCCCTAGAGGCAATAATAAAGTTATTATTTATTTCCTTAGATCATGATAAATGTTTATTATTCATGCTAGAATTGTATTAACTGGAAACTTAGTACATGTGTGAATACATAGACAAAACAAAGTGTCCCTAGTATGCCTCTACTAGACTAGCTCATTGATCAAAGATGGTTATGTTTCCTAACCATAGACATGAGTTGTCATTTGATCAACGGGGTCACATCATTAGGAGAATGATGTGATGGACTAGACCCATCCGTTAGCTTAGCACTATGATCGTTTAGTTTTACTGCTATTGCTTTCTTCATGACTTATACATGTTCCTATGACTATGAGATTATGCAACTCCCGTATACCGGAGGAACACCTTGTGTGCTATCAAACGTCACAACGTAACTGGGTGATTATAAAGATGCTCTACAGGTGTCTCCGAAGGTGTTCGTGGTGTTGGCATAGATCAAGAATAGGATTTGTCACTCCGAGTGTCGGAGAGGTATCTCTGGGCCCTCTCGGTAATACACATCATAATAAGCCTTGCAAGCAAATGAATAATGAGTTAGTCACGAGATGATGTATTACGGAACGAGTAAAGAGACTTTCCGGTAACGAGATTAACTAGGTATGGTGATACCGACGATCGAATCTCGGGAAAGTAACATACCGATGACAAAGGGGACAATGTATGTTGTTATGCGGTTTTAACCGATAAAGATCTTCGTAGAATATGTAGGAGCCTATGAGCATCCAGGTTCTGCTATTGGTTATTGACCGAAGATGAGTCTCGGTCATGTCTACATAGTTCTCAAACCCGTAGGGTCCGCACACTTAACGTTTGATGACGATCGGTATTATGAGTTTATGTGTTCTGATGTACCGAAGGTAGTTCGGAGTCCCGGATGAGATCGGGGACATGACGAGTAGTCTCGAAATGGTCGAGACGTAAAGATCGATATATTGGATGACTATATTCGGACATCGAAAAGGTTCCGAGTGATTCGGGTATTTTTCGAAGTACCGGAGAGTTACGGGAATTCGCCGGGGAGTATATGGGCCTTATTGGGCTTTAGGGGAAAGAGAGAGAGGAGGTTGCGCCCCCACCAAGACCTAGTCCGAATTGGACTAGGGGGAGGGGTTGCGCCACCTCCTTCCTTCTCTCCTCTTTTCCCTTTCCTTCTCTCCTACTCCTACTACTTGGAAGGGCTCCTAGTTCTACTAGGAAAGGGGGAATCCTACTCTCGGTGGGAGTAGGACTCCCCTAGGGCGCGCCATAGAGAGGGCCAACCCTCGCCCTCCTCCACTCCTTTATATATGGGGGTAGAGGCACCCCATAGACACACAAGTTGATCAGTTGATCTCTCCCAACCGTGTGCGGTGCCCCTCTCCACAGAAACACACCTCGGTCATACCGTTGCAGTGCTTAGGCGAAGCCCTGCGCCGGTAGCTTCATCATCTCCGTCAACACGTCGTCGTGCTGACGAAACTCTCCCGTGAGGCTCTACTGGATCAAGAGCTCGTGGGACGTCATCAAGCTGAATGTGTGCTGAACGCGGAGGCTCCGTACGTTCGGTGCTTGATCGGTTAGATCGTGAAGAAAGTTCGACTACATCAACCACGTCACTAGACGCTTCCGCTCCCGGTCTACGAGGGTACGTAGAGACACTCTCCCCTCTCATTGCTATGCATCTAGTAGATAGATCTTGCATGATCGTAGGAAATTTTTGAAATACTACGTTCCCCAACACATACTTCTTATGCATAGGCATTTTATAGGCAAACAAATTAGCAAGACAAACAAGAGCTAGCATATGCAAGGAAGGAGAAAGAAACAATAGCAGTCTCAACATAACGAGAGGTAATTTAGTAACATGAAGATTTCTACAACCATATTTCCCTCTCTCATAATAATTGCATGTAGGATCATGATCAAATTCAACAAAATAGCTATCACATAACATATTCTCAACACGATCCACATGCATGCAAAGTTGACACTCTTCCAAAATAGTGGGATTAATATTAGCTAAAGTCATGACCTCTCCAAACCCACTTTTATCAAAAAATTCATAAGATTGAACATTCTCCAAATATGTGGGATCTAAAGTTGACACTTTTCCAAACTCACTCTTAATATTATAGCAAACACTATTATCAATCTCATATTCATCATGGGGCTTAAATAAATTTCCAAGATCATAAAAAGAATCACCCCAATCATGATCATTGCAACAAGTAGTGGACATAGCAATAATAGCATCCCCAAGCTTAGGGTTTTGCATATTATTAGCACAATTGACATTAATATAATTTACAATACATCATTGCAATCATGCTTTTTATTTAAGAAGCTATCATGAATCACTTTTTCTTTTAACAATTCCTCACAATTTTCAGATTCATAAATTTCAAGCAAAACACCATAAAGATAATCTAGTGCACACAGCTCACTAGCAATAGGTTCGACATAATTGGATCTCTTAAAGAGATTAGCAAGTGGATGAGGATCCATACTTTAGCAAGCGAAGATGCAAGCTAATTGAGGGCACATAGCAACACAAACAAACAGGAGGCACGTGAATGGTAAACACACGACAGAAGAAGGACGAATAAAACGGCAAGGGTGAAGTGGGGGAGAGGAAAACGAGAGGCAAAAATGTAATGCGAAGGATAAGGGTTTGTGATATGTACTTGGTATATGACTTTTGCGTAAGCCTCCCCGGCAACGGCTCTAGAAATTCTTCTTGCTACTTCTCGAGCTTGCGTTGTATTCCCTCGAAGAGGAAAGGGAGATGCAACACAGTAGCGTAAGTATTTTCCTTAGTTTTTGAGAACCAAGGTATCAATCTAGTAGGAGACCACGCGCGAGTCCCTCGCACCTGCACAAACAAATAAGAACTTGACAGCCAACGCGATAAGGGGTTGTCAATCCCTTTACGGTCACTTACGAAAGTGAGATCTGATGGAGATGATAGTTTATATTTTTGGTATTTTTAGTTTATAAGAACAGAAAATAAAAACGATAAAAGTAAAGTAGATGTAGATTGATATGTTGAGAATAGACCCGGGGGCCATAGTTTTCTCTAGTGGCTTCTCTCATGATAGCGATATTCTACGGCGGGTAAACAAATTACTGTCAAGCAATTGATAGAAAAGCGAATAATTATGAGACTATCTAGGCATGATCATTGTATATAGGCATCACGTCCGAGACAAGTAGACCAACTCCTGCCTGCATCTACTACTATTACTCCACACATCGACTGCTATCCAGCATGCATCTAGTGTATTGAGTTCATAAGAACAGAGTAACACCTTAAGCAAGACGACATGATGTAGAGGGATAAACTCAAGAAATATGATATAAACCCCATCTTTTAATCCTCGATGACAACAATACAATACGTGCCTTGCTGCCCCTACCGTCACTCGGAAGATTGAACCCAAAGCCAAGCACTTCTCCCATTCCAAGGACTATAGATCTAGTAGGCCAAACCAAACTGATAATTCGAAGAGACTTGCAAGGATATTATGAGCACACATAAAAATTTCAGAGAAGAACCAAATATCTTTCATAGATAACCTTGATCATAAACTCACAATTCATCGGATCTCGACAAACACGCCGCAAAAAGAGATTACATCGAATAGATCTCCTCGAAGACCGAGGAGAACTTTGTATTGAGATCCAGAGAGAGAAAAGAATCCATCTAGATACTAGCTATGGACCCGAAGGTCTGTGGTAAACTACTCACAACTCATGGTGAGGGCGATGATGATGATGATGAAGAAGTCTGTGATGGATCCCCCTCCGGTGGAGCTCCGGAACAGGCTCCAAGATGGGATCTTCATAGGAACAGAAGGTACGGTGGTGGAATTAGGGTTTTCTCTCTGTTCACGGAGGTTCTGGGGTACGTAGACTTATATAGGAAGAAGGAGGGCACCGGGGGACGCTCGAGGGGGCCACGAGGCAGGGGGGCGTGCTCTGGGAAGGGGGGTGCGCCCCCACCCTCGTGGGCCAGCCCTCGATCCCCTGACGTGGTTCTCAAGCTCCGCATGCATGATTTTCTCCAAAAATATCTCTGACGAAGGTTTCATTCCGTTTGGACTCCGTTTGATATTCTTTTTCTGCAAAACCCTGAAACAGGCAAAAAACAACAATCTGGACTGGGCCTTTGGGTTAGTATGTTAGTCCCAAAAATGATATAAAAGTGAATGATAAAGCCCATTAAACATCCAAGACTTCATAAATAATAGCATGGAACAATAAAAAATTATAGATACGTTGGAGACGTATCAACCGACATCATCGAGACGGCTCAGCGTGCGCGACCCGCCCGGGTTCAGCCCGCCGTGAGGCGTGCCTTTGTGGGATACGTCCAGGGTGCTGGAGGATCTGGATCTCACGGTAAGACGGCCGTCCTCTCTGATGGTGAGTCGTCCATAGGCGAGACTAATTCAATGTATCAGATGCAGAGCGGACGGCTTGGGGGCTGGTCCGATCGTAACAGTATTCCAGACCCCCGTGAGCCACCGAGCAGGGTGGCAGTTTTCATGACGAGCACCCAGCCGACTCTCGGCTCGACAATCGCCGGGGCTATACCGAGGCGATGGCAACTGCGGCAGGTGCGTGCAGATCAACATGCCTGCCGACTCAAGTCTTGACAGATCTGTTGGAGGCTCTGGCGACTCTGATGGGGACGGAGGTAACCCTAGAAAACAAGGATCAGCACAAGGCAGATGTGGATAAGCTGCGACAGGAGATAGCACAAGCAAAAGTAGACCTGGCAGCGGAGAACGCCAGGATGACTGCAGAACGGGCTGTTTTGGACGCCCAGGCTCAGCGGATTCAAGCAGATTCGTACCAGCTCTCAGTGGATCATAACGCTGCTAATGAGATCATGAGGAGGAAGCAATGGAGTCATCGACCTTTCGTTTACGAGCCGAGGAATCTTTTCAACGCAGCTGGAGCAGGGGGCAGTAACCCGCCAGGGGCAAACCGGATGGCTGAAGTGCTTAGGGTCGAAGGGCCGTTTCAACCGCGTATGACAGGTTCTCTGTATGCAATTCAAAACCACCCAACACCTCATTACCCGACGACACCGGCGGGTCATTATTCCAACCCTGTGGATAACATGATAGCAGCGGCGACAAGATTGGCGACTTTGCCAGTTGAGTGCTGATACGTCCATTTTGCATCATGCTTTTATGTTGATATTTATTGCACTTTGGGTTGTTATTACACATTATGTCATAATACTTATGCCTTTTCTCCTTTATTTTACAAGGTTTACATGAAGAGGGAGAATGCCAGCAGCTGGAATTCTGGGCTGGAAAAGGTGCAAACATTGGAGACCTATTCTGCACAACTCAAAAAGCTCCAAAACTCCATGAAACACCGATTCAGAAAATATAAAAAATATCTGGCGAAAGAGATCTGCCAGGAGGCCACCACCTGTCCATGAGGGTGGGGGGCGCGCCCCCTGGGTGCAGCTCCCTGCCTCATGGGCCAGCCGGTGACCCCCTGACGCCCATCTTCTCCTATATGAGGTGTTTTGACCTGGAAAAAAGCATAAGGAGGCTTTCGGGACCAGACGCCGCCGTCTCGAGGCGGAACCTTGGCGGAACCAATCTAGGGCTCCGACGGAGCTGTTCTGCCGGGGATACTTCCCTCCGGGAGGGGGGAATCATCACCGCTGTCACCAACAACTCTCCCATCTTGGGGAAGGTTATCTTCATCAACATCTTCATCATCACCATCTCCTCTCAAACCCTAGTTCATCTCTTGTATCCAATCTTTGTACCAAAACCTCAGATGCTAGTAGTGTTGATTACTCCTTGTAGTTGATGCCAGTTGGTTTACTTGGTGGAAGATCATATGTTCAGATCCATTATGCATATTAATACCCCCATGATCATGGACATGAATATGCTTTGTGAGTAGTTACGTTTGTTCCTGAGGACATGGGAGAAGTCTTGCTATAAGTAGTCATGTGAATTTGGTATTCGTTCGATATTTTGATGAGATGTATGTTGTCTTTCCTCTAGTGGTGTCATGTGAACATCGACTACATGAAACTTCACCATTGTTTGGGCCTAGAGGAAGGCATTGGGAAGTAATAAGGAGATGATGGGTTGCTAGAGTGACAGAAGCATAAACCCTTGTTTATGCATTGCTTCGTAAGGGGCTGATTTGGATCCACTTGTTTCATGCTATGGTTAGGTTTACCTTAATAC
Organism: Secale cereale; assembly: GCA_902687465.1. Taxonomy (NCBI): domain Eukaryota; kingdom Viridiplantae; phylum Streptophyta; class Magnoliopsida; order Poales; family Poaceae; genus Secale; species Secale cereale. The sequence goes on along the minus strand of LR738714.1, from coordinate 566,895,631 downwards.
TTCTTTTGTAGCTGCGAATGCTTTCAATAGAGGTTAATCATAAGTGGGATGCTTGTCCAAGTAAGGACAACACCCAAGCACCAGTCCACCCACATATCAAATTATCAAAGTACCGAACGCGAATCATATGAACGTGATGAAAACTAGCCTGACGATAATTCCCATGTGTCCTCGGGAGCGCTTTCCTTCATATAAGAGTTTGTCCAGGCTTGTCCTTTGCTACAAAAAGGATTGGGCCATCTTACTGCACCTTATTTACTTTTACTATTTGTCACTTGTTACCAATTATCTTATCACAAAATTACCTGTTACCGATAATTTCAGTGCTTGCAGAAAATACCTTACTGAAAACTGCCTATCATTTCCTTCTGCTCCTCGTTGGGTTTGACACTCTTACTTATTGAAAGGACTACGATAGATCCCCTACACTTGTGGGTCATCGAGACTCTTTTCTAGCGCCGTTGCCGGGGAGTGAAGCGCCTTTGGTAAGGAAAAATTTATATAGTGTGCTGAAATTTACTGTCGCTTGTTACTATGGCTCATAATTCTTTGAGGGGCTTGTTCGGGGTATCTTCACCCCGACCAGTAGAGAAAAGAGTTCCTCCTCAACCTACCGTACCTACTAAAAATGTTTGTTTTGAAATTCCTTCGGGTATGATAGAGAAACTGCTAGCTAATCCCTTTACGGGAGATGGAACACTGCATCTCGATTTGCACTTAATCTATGTGGATGAAGTTTGTGGATTATTTAAGCTTGCAGGTATGCCCGAGGATGTTATCAAGAAGAAGGTCTTCCCTTTATCTTTGAAGGGAGATGCATTGACATGGTTTAGGCTATGTGATGATATGGGATCATGGAACTACAATCGATTGAAGTTGGAATTTCATCAGAAGTTCTATCCTATGCATCAGGTTCATCGTGATCATAATTATATATATAATGTTTGGCCTCGTGAAGGGGAAAGTATCGCTCAAGCTTGGGGGAGGCTTAAGTCAATGTTATATTCATGCCCCAATCATGAGCTCTCAAGAGAAATGATCATTCAAAAAATTTATGCTCGGCTTTCTCTCAATAATCGCTCCATGCTCGATACTTCTTGTACTGGTCCTTTTATGATGAAGACTATTGAATTCAAATGGGATTTATTGGAAAGAATTAAACACAACTCTGAAGATTGGGACCTCGACGAAGGTAAGGAGTCAGGTATAACCCCTAAGTTTTATTGTGTTAAATCTTTTATGGATACCGATGTTTTCCATGAATTTAGCACTAAATATGGACTTGACTCTGAGATAGTAGCTTCTTTCTGTGAATCATTTGCTACTCATGTTGAGCTCCCTAAGGAGAAGTGGTTTAAATAACATCCTCCCATTGAAGTAAAAGTTGTTGAACCTGCCAAAGTTGAAGAAAAGACTATCACTTATAACATTGATCCTATTGTTCCTACTGCTTATATTGAGAAACCACATTTCCCTATTAGGATAAAGGACCATGCTAAAGCTTCAACTGTGGTTCATGTGACGCCCCAAGACCGATGCGCCAGGTGTCAGCCAGTTATTCGTCGTCGTTGCCATGCCATTTGCTTGCGTGTTGCACTTTGCCTTGTCATCATGTGCATTTCATCAGCATGTTTTCAAAACTTGCATTCGTTCGGGCTCCCCAGTTCTCTCCGTTGTCCGTTCTGAGTCCAGACACACTCGCACGCGGCCCCGGCACATCCGAATATTTATTTTATAAGTGGCCGGAAAATGTTCTCGGAATGGGTTGAAACTTGGCGTGCGGTCTTATTATAGCGTAGGTAGACCGCCTGTCAAATTTCGTCGCATTTAGAGTTCGTTTGATAGCCCAACCGATAAACATATAGCGGCACTATAGCCGGATAAACGTCGGACGTTTCGGTGTTCCGAAACTGCCGCCGGGCCTCTCTCTCTCTCTTCTCTCATCTCAGCCCGGTGCCTTCTACACAACCCACTTTTACCCCTCGCCTGCACGTCCGAAACTGTCCCGAACCCGTCCCGAGCAGTCGTGACCGTTGTGTCCGGATCATCCCCAGACGTCCCTAAAACATCTTCGGTTTATCATTTGGACTCCTTAGCATTTTATTCCCGACCGTTCGATATAAATCGGATGATCCAAACCCTCCCTTTACCTATATATTTAGACCAACCCCATACCTAATCTAGCCTAACCCTAAAACCTAGGAGGTTTGTCCCTCCCCGCCGCCACTCCCCTTCCGCATCGGGATCCTCCCGATCTAGTTCCACCCGAGACCAACCAGCAGCCGCCACCCTCCCTGGGATCCCCATTCAGATGCATCCATCCAGCCCACAACAGAGCCTCCCCTCGATGGCTTGATCGCTCGTGCTCGAGCCCCTCTGCCTCGATCCATCAGTCGCCCGGCTCGTGCAGCAGCCGACGCCCAGGAGAGGAGCTTCTCGATCCCCTTGTCCCCGACCTCCGGCCGTCTCCTGCCTCACCCCGCTTCTGCCTCCCTGTTCGAGCGCCACTAGAGCCGCGCCAAGCCACCGCCGCTGCCATGCTTCCTGTCGAGCAGAGGCCGAGGCACTCGCGTCTCGCGCTGACCGCGGCCGTCGCCCCTGCTTCACGAACGAGGCCTGCGCCCGTCGTCGGCGAAGAACAAGGCCAGGAACGCCATGGTCGTCCAAGCTCTCGTCCGCGTCGCTGGAGCTCCATCCCCACGCCCAGTTTCGACGGATCCCGCCGTCCCAGTCCCATTCCGGCCGGCCCCCGCCGAGGCCGCCTCGCTGGAGCTGGAGCCTTCGTCGTCATGCCATCGCCGGCCTCCCCTGCTTCTGCACGCGAAGACGAACGCGCCTAGCGCCCAGTCCCGCTCGATCCGGTCGGGCGCGTTGACCTTGCCCGTTAACTCCGCCTCAACCCGATCCAGGGAGCGAGCTGGCCTCGTCCGACTCCACGCCTCGCCTCGGGCCCTTCCACCCGCACGAGGCCAGCGCCTCCCCAAGGCCCAGCGCGCCCCAAGGCTTCTGGCCGAGCAGTGCCTCCGCCTCTCCACCAACCGGGCCTCGCCCATGGGTGGGCAGCCTCCCCAGCGCCTTATGTTTTTTTCTTTCTTTTCCTGTTGGGCCAGCCTGCCGTTTTGGCCCGATGACCTTTTTTTCAGGATCTACGATTTTAGTAATTTTTCCAGAAAACTGTTGTTTTACAGAAAAGCCCCCCTAGTTCATGCATTTAATAACTCCACATCTGTGCATCATATGTAAAAACTTTATATATGAAAATGCTTAGAATTTTGTGTAGATTAATAATATGCCACTTTCACCCCTGTTAAAAATGTTTAACTTGCTGTTTTCATTAATTTGTGTAAATAACTTGCTAAAATGGTTTATTTCATAACTAAATAACCGTAGCTCCAAATTTAATAAACTTTATATGTAAATGGGGTAGAAAAATATGTAGAATAACATGGTGCATTTACTTTTGCTGTTTAATAACTTTAAAATATGTTTTAGGCAGAACAGTACCAAATTCATAAATATGCACATGGGGTTTTTCCGGAATTGTTGTTTGTTGTTTCCGGCCCCATTTAAATTGCCTAGATAGATAGTTTACTTTTGCTTCACCTCTTGACATGTTAAAAACATTTAACCTTGCCTTGTAAATAAACGAGAGTCAACTAAATAAATAAAATGTGGTGTTTCGTCAATATGCAACTCGTTGCATATTGAGCTCCACTTAACTTGTAGTATTGTTTGTGCACCTTGCCATGCCATGCATATTTAAACCGAACATGCATCATACTTGGATGTGCATCGTATGCCATGTTTATGCTTGTGTGTTTACCGTGTTGTTTGCTTCTTTCCGGTTGCTTCTCTTGTTAGCTTCGGTTTCGTTGCGGAGTTGTGAGGATTTGTTCGACTACTTCATGGACCCGTTCTTCTTCCTTGCAGAATCCCACGCAAGATGACCATCACCTTGGATACCTTTACTATCATTGCCATTGCCATGCTTAGTTGTCTCGATGCTATCGTTATATGTCGCGCTACCCATCATTATTGTCAGCCCCTCTCCTTGTTGCCATGAAACCTCTAACCTTTGACACCTTCCTAGCAAAACCATTGTTTGGCTATATAACTCGCTTGCTCAGCCCCTCTTATAGCGTTGTTAGTTGCAGGTGAAGATGAAGATTGTTCCATGTTGGAACTTGATGCTTTGGGAATATCACAATAACTATTATTATTATTAACACACCTATATACTGGGCATGGGTGGAAGGCTTGGCCTTTTGCTCGGTGTTTTTTTCCACTCATGCCACCTTAGGCGCTGATAAACCGGCATTATGTTCCTTGATTTTGCGTTCCTTACACGGTTGGGCATATGAGGACCCCTTGACAGTTCATATTTGAATAAAACTCCTCCAGCAAGGCCCGACATTGGTTTTATTGCAACATATTAAAAACTTAATTAATTAATTAATTGCATAGGGAGTTAGCGCTACCCGTGGATTCTTTCTACATACAGGGTGGCCAGTGCTGATGTTGTTGGTCCCAAATAGAGCACTGTGCGGGACCGCCCCTTGGCATCTCGGGGTATCTGGCTCGTGTACGCTTCGCTCATCCGGACGTGGCCTGAGACGAGATACGCGCGGCTACTATCAGGGTGTCGGCACGCCGGGAGGTCTTGCTGGACTTGTTTTACCATTGTCGAAATGTCTTGTACACCGGAATATCGAGCCTGATCGGATTTCCCTAAGATAAGGGGTAATATTATTATTACTTCTGCTGATCGTGAGAGCTTGTGATGGGCTAAGTTGGGACACCCCTGCAGGGTTATGATCTTTCGAAAGCCGTGCCCGCGGTTATGTGGTGATGTCTACACACGCTTCTACTCTTGTAGACTATGTTGGGCCTCCAAGCGCATAGGTTTGTAGGACAGCCGCAAATTTCCCTCAAGTGGATGACCTAAGGTTTATCGAACTCAGGGAAGTAGAGGTTGAAGATGGTCTCTCTCAAGCAACCCTGCAACTAAGATACAAGAAGTCTCTTGTGTCCCCAACACACCTAATACACTTGTCAGATGTATAGGTGCACTAGTTCGGCGAAGAGATGTTAAATAGCAAGTGATATGGATGGCAAAACAAAGTAATATAAATCTGTAATAAAAAGTGCAGCAAGCAAACAAGTGGTAAACGTGAGCACAAATGGTATTGCAATGGTGGAAACAAGGCCTAGGGTTCATACTTTCACTAGTGGCAACTCCCAACAACATTAACATAATCGAATCACATGATATTTCCCATAAAACATGCAAAGGGGACACACTCGGAGGTCATTCCTTCGTGGTCAAGAGAGGACGAGAATTATGTAGGGCTACAAAAGCACACCTCAAAGTTCGTAGTTCTCAATCTAAGGATTTCCTAGTGTCACCGCGGCCATCCAAAGAGAGTCCCACAATCACCACAACATATCTAAAGGATACTCAAAGACAAGCACCAAGAGACTCTCAATCTTCAATCAACACACAAGAGAGGAAATCACTCATAAAAATATTGTTCTGATCCATGTCCAATAGACCGCTGTCACCTTGGTCTCGGGGATTATACTAGATAAAGACAAGTGAGTACATCAATCCAATACATAGAGGAAGGGGAAATATCATGGGATCACCCTAGATTAACATAGCCTATGATCACAACGAAGATCACATCATGGGAGAGAGAATTGACCACATAGCTACTGGTAGAAACCTCAGCCCCGAGGAGGAACTACTCCCGCATCATGGAGGGAGGAAGCAACGTCGATGGAGATGAATCCGGGGGCACTTCCCCGTCCCGACAGGGTGCCGGCACAGGAATTCTGGTCCCCCGAAGCTTGATGGCAATGGCGGCGGAGATCGGAATCGCGTCTGGAGAAAAGGGGTCCAGAATCAGGGTTTCCTCGACGGACCTTAAATATATGCCAAAGGGGGGCATCAGAGGGGGTCAGGGGTGCCCAGGCGCCCCCCCGGCGCGGCCCAGGGGGGCTGCGTGGGCAGGCCGCCTGGAGCCCCTGTGGGTCCCCTTCGGCCCTACTTTGGCCGCATGGAAGCTTCCGGAACGCTGATTTTTTATATATTTTTTCTGGATTTTTCCTGGCAATTCTCGTAATGTGAAAACCTGAAATACAAAAACAGCCGAAAACAGAAACTGGCACTGGGGTGCACTGAGTTAATAGGTTAGTCCAAATATGATCAAAAGTGTATGGAAGTGTATAAATAACATAGCAATATCACACAAAAGAGGCATGGAGCAAGCAGAAATTATAGATACGTTTTGGACGTATCAACATCCCCAAGCTTAATTCCTGCTCGTCCTCGAGTAGGTAAATGATAACAAGAATAATTTCTGTGGTGACATGCTATTAACCATATAGGACTTACTCATAGTCATATGACAAAAGCTTACTGAGACAATGAATCTGTAGTAATTAAGTTGCCTCATGAGAAAATCACAAAGGACTGAAGGTTTTACAATATGATACTGAAACATCAAATAGATTTGTAATGAGCATGGTGTGCAAATATGATAAAGTGATATCTCGGTTGCCCCCTTTAGTGAAGCAAAACATAAATGCAGGGGCACCTCCAAGGTTTAAGTGATGACTAGATACAATGATTTCAGAATAAACGATATCATAATCATGCAAAAGACAATGCTACTTTGGGACAATGCACATTACACTCAGAATGACAATCATGCTCTCAGTAGTTGGTGCTTTAAAAGAAGGTGGAGACTCTCGAACCGTGGCTTTTGTTGGCAAGGTTGAAAACCCGTGGTCGGAAACAAAGACAAAACATGTACCAGAGCTCTTGGTTTTAAAAACAGAGGTAATAATTATTATTTTTAGATTATGCATATTTCGTCAACGAATGCTAGCAGATAACTCAATTACTTCTCGAGCTGGACAAGTTTCGAGGAACGGCTCCCGAATGAGGACGATCACATCCTCTTAATCTCCTTTGTTTATCACTGCTAAAGTTTTCTGATTTCTCATGAACAAAGCGTGAATGAGGGTTTGTTTGTTGTATAATTTTTTTAATGAGCCGGGCGCACTCTATGCTAGTTCCTTCTCGTATTATGGGTTTGCACATTAGACATGCAATCCCGGGGTGAAGCTTGTCCAACTTAAAAAGATCATGAATTAACTACTACTTCCTCATGAGCTAAAACAGAGGCACAAAATAGAAATGCTTTTTTGAATAATTTCGAGATGGTACATGAAAGTCTTTGTTAGGAATGGCAGGTAAATACCATGTAGGAAGGTATGGTGGACTCATATGGCATAACTGGTTTAAAGGAATGGGGATGCACAAGCAGTCAGTCCGCTTAGTACAGGTGGAGGTTAGCAAAAGACTGGGAGCGACCAACTAAGAGAGCAATGACGGTCATAATCATGCAGAGCGACAAAGCAACATTGAATCAGGCATGGTAGTTATATCGCTACTCAGAAACAAAAGATCATCAAGGCTTGACAGACTTTCTTTACAGTCTTAAATATGCGTGAGCATACGCCAAGTCAATCAAAATAAATTCTTGAAGGAAGATATTACTAAACCATACCACATCATAGGCAAACAAATCAAGTTGGTACTCCAATAACACATTGGGAATCCCCCAGCTATTTGAGACTAACCACAAGAAAACATGAACTACTAAGTGCCATTATGCACGTAGCATCTTTATCATAGACATATCAACCAATGCAACGGAAGCAAACTCTCTTAATAAGGTGAGCATGGTAATTAAAGAGAGCTCAAGCAACCAACTAAACAAAAGCTCTTTGAAAAGATAAGCATGAATACTAAGAGCTGAACATGATAGTAGCTATTAAAAGACAAAGAACACACACAGCAAAGATAAACATGAAAATTCTATGTTGTGTTCTAGGTTGAAGTGGAGCGTGTTTCTCTCCCACACAAAGAAAGCTGGGTTCCGACTCGTTATGAAAAACTAAAAAGAAAACTAAAAGCAAGACGCTCCAAGCATAGCACATAACACATGAAGTGATAAAAATATAGTGGAACGAAAGACGAACTGATAATGTTGATGGAGAAGGGGATGCATGGGGGCATCCCCAAGCTTAGACGCTTGAGTCTCCTTGAATATTTCTTGGGGGTGCACGGGGGCATCCCCAAGCTTGAGCGCTTGACACTCCTGAATCTTTTTATCATCTTCCCTCGCACACTTGAAAACTCCCTTCATACATAACTCATCATAATCTGATTAGCGAGGTTAGTACCCATAATAAAATAATTGTTCCTTGCTGGAAATAAAGATATTCTTGAAGTTCAACTGTTTCTCAAGATTGCCAAAAGGTTTTTGCAAAGAAAAAGCAAGCTCTTGGTTTGCAAAATGAAAGAAAGGCAAAACAGGACAGAATCTGTGAAAAACAGAACAACAGGTAGTAAATGATTTGTTCGGGGCACTTCTGCAACTCTAATAAAAAAACTCAGAACAGACGCACGAAAGACAATTGTATAGAGCACGCTGTCGAAAAAATTCAGACCAAAAAGATGATCTAGTGGTTTTATACGAATTTTTCTATCCAAGGACAGAATCTGTTTCCTGGACAGCACGTCACAACTTTTGAACTTTCTAGCAATCAGAGGCTATACTTGGCACAAATATGAAAAGCAAAGATACAATGATGATGCTACTGTAGTAAACAACATCAAGACACAACAAAAGCAAAATATAAAAATTTATTCATGTGGGCTGCCTCCCAAAAGCGCTTTCTTTTATGCCTTTAAGCTAGGCATAAGACTTTAATGATGCTCTCGTAGGAATAAGAGTTGAAGAACAAAAGAGAGCATCAAGAAGCAAATACCAAACACATTTAAGCCTAACATGCTTCCTATGCATAGGAATATTGCAATAGAATAATTCATTGAAGCACAAAGCAATAAGCATAGGAAGACAAAACAAGTGCAGCTTCAAAACCTTCAACATAAAGAGAGGGAACTTGATATTATTGAAATATCTATAAGCATATGTTCCCTTCTCATAATAATTTTCAGTGGGATCACGAATAAACTCAACAATATAAGCATCACATAAAGCCTTGTTACCATGATCCACATGCAAAAAGGTACTCTTACTCTCCACATAAGCATCATGAAGAGGATAAAACTTAATATAAAAGAGAGACATAAGCTCTTGCCAATCAAGCAAGTGCGAGTTATCGAGAAGCTTATACCAATCTGAAGCTTTATCTATAAGTGATACGGCGAACAATTTCCTCATGACAAACTCCCTCGATACACCTGCAAGCTTAAATAATGAACATAGTTGTGACAGATATAGCAAGTGTTCACCGGGATGTCTGTCTCCTGCATAACGATTAGCCAAAACATAATCGATAATACCAGCTGGTATTTTATAGGGCACAATTTCAGTAGGGGGAGGAGCAACCACCACAGGTGTGGGGCGTCTTCCCGCAAGCAACGACCCAATAGCACGGTTTTCCATAAACATAACTAGTGAAAGAAAAACAAGAAACAAAAAGATTTAATTGCAAGATCTAAAGATATACCTTCAAGCGCTCACCTCCCCGGCAACGGCGCCAGAAATAGCTTGATGTCTACACACGCTTCTACTCTTGTAGACTATGTTGGGCCTCCAAGCGCAGAGGTTTGTAGGACAGCAGCAAATTTCCCTCAAGTGGAGGACCTAAGGTTTATCGAACTCAGGGAAGTAGAGGTTGAAGATGGTCTCTCTCAAGCAACCCTGCAACTAAGATACAAGAAGTCTCTTGTGTCCCCAACACACCTAATACACTTGTCAGATGTATAGGTGCACTAGTTCGGCGAAGAGATGTTAAATAGCAAGTGATATGGATGGCAAAACAAAGTAATATAAATCTGTAATAAAAAGTGCAGCAAGCAAACAAGTGGTAAACGTGAGCACAAATGGTATTGCAATGGTGGAAACAAGGCCTAGGGTTCATACTTTCACTAGTGGCAACTCCCAACAACATTAACATAATCGAATCACATGATATTTCCCATAAAACATGCAAAGGGGACACACTCGGAGGTCATTCCTTCGTGGTCAAGAGAGGACGAGAATTATGTAGGGCTACAAAAGCACACCTCAAAGTTCGTAGTTCTCAATCTAAGGATTTCCCAATGTCACCGCGGCCATCCAAAGAGAGTCCCACAATCACCACAACATATCTAAAGGATAGTCAAAGACAAGCACCAAGAGACTCTCAATCTTCAATCAACACACAAGAGAGGAAATCACTCATGAAAATATTGTTCTGATCCATGTCCAATAGACCGCTGTCACCTTGGTCTCGGGGATTATACTAGATAAAGACAAGTGAGTACATCAATCCAATACATAGAGGAAGGGGAAATATCATGGGATCACCCTAGATTAACATAGCCTATGATCACAACGAAGATCACATCATGGGAGAGAGAATTGACCGCATAGCTACTGGTAGAAACCTCAGCCCCGAGGAGGAACTACTCCCGCGTCATGGAGGGAGGAAGCAACGTCGATGGAGATGAATCCGGGGGCACTTCCCCGTCCCGGCAGGGTGCCGGCACAGGAATTCTGGTCCCCCGAAGCTTGATGGCGATGGCGGCGGAGATCGGAATCGCGTCTGGAGAAAAGGGGTCCGGAATCAGGGTTTCCTCGACGGACCTTAAATATATGCCAAAGGGGGGCATCGGAGGGGGTCAGGGGTGCCCAGGCGCCCCCCCGACGCGGCCCAGGGGGGGCCGCGTGGGCAGGCCGCCTGGAGCCCCTGTGGGTCCCCTCCGGCCCTACTTTGGCCGCATGGAAGCTTCCGGAACGCTGATTTTTTATATATTTTTTCTGGATTTTTCCTGGCAGTTCTCGTAATGTGAAAACCTGAAATACAAAAACAACCGAAAACAGAAACTGGCACTGGGGTGCACTGAGTTAATAGGTTAGTCCAAATATGATCAAAAGTGTATGGAAGTGTATAAATAACATAGCAATATCACACAAAAGAGGCATGTAGCAAGCAGAAATTATAGATACGTTTTGGACGTATCATGTGGCAGATGGGAATTTGTTAATGTCCGGTTGTAGAAAACTTGTCAGAGGATCCGAAGTAAAACACACAACTGTGTGAGTAACCGTGACTGTCTCTTTTCACTTTGAGAAGAGAACACGGTGGGGTTATGTTTGACTCATAGGTAGTTCAGGATCTTTAGCGATCATTACTAGTTTGCGACCGCTTGCGTAGATGCTCATCTTACTCTTGTACTCGTAAGTTAGCCACCATATATTGCTTAGCCGCTGCTGCAACCTCACCACTTTACCTCTTCCTACCCATAAAGCTTTGCTAGTCTTGATACCCATGGTTATGGGATTGCTGGGTCCTCGTGGCTCACAGATACTACAACACCAGATGCAGGTACCGCTGAGAACAGTGCAGGAGATGTTTCAGAACTTCACTGGGAGCCCGATGAAGAGAGTGTCCGTATGTATGTGATGTTTTCGACGATCAGTAGTGGTTCCTACTAGGGGCGATCGGACCTTGTGTTATTTATGGTATCTTTCCTTTGGATCTTCGTCCGTAGTCGGACTCTGATGTTATTTGGATGATGATTGTTTATGTAATGCATTGTGTGACGTGGCGCGTGTAAGCCAACTACTCTTTTGCAATTTCATCCCTCTTTTACATGAGTTGTGCAAAGATACCATACTTGAGATCATTCTAGTATGAGCTTATACCTTTAAGTCGTGCCTCGACACGTAGGAGGTATAATCTCATACTGGGCATTACAAGTTGGTAATCAGAGCCTTCTCCGACCTAGGAGTCCCCACTGATTGATCGAATCGTTGACGGTTGAGTCTAGGCACACACTTGAAAATGTTTTGAGTCCTATATATATATCGGAGAGTAGGACTTCTTTTTTACTTCTCATCCCTTTATCACTCTGGTGAGGACTCCTGACGATTACTTTATCTCTTCTACTCTCTAAAATTCACTAAATTTTTTTAGGATCTCGCGAGTATTGTTTGGATTGTTCCGATATCTTTGCGACGAGAACATTGTTCTCGATGCCTCCTGTCATTTAGGGGTTGTGGCAGTGTCCCAGGGAGTTGAGCTCCGAGGTGTTGTCGTCATAAATGTATCGCAATGGTTCTGGAATACTTAAGACGACCGACATCGAAAACTCTTCTATGCGGTTAGTGGTAAGATAACCCCGACATCACCCAGTACTGGAGAGGTAGTTCGGGAGTATTGCCATAGCTTGTATAGCAGATGCGTTTCGAAGGTCCGAGGTAAACGGTTTCCGAAAATGACTGGTTATGTGTTGAAGGATGGATACAGCTGGATGTAGGATTAGAATTGAATGCGCGGTGCTTCCCCTGTATCCCCAACACCCGATTGCATAACCGGAAACCTTCGGAAATTAATAGGTGGGTTCTTCTAGTAGTTCGTAGGCATTCTTCCAACGAATGCATGATATGAAGTTCGGAGTTCTACATTGAGTGAAGTGGTTTTATGGGCGTTGTTCCGATCAGGAGTTGCATCTTAAAGGGTCCTTGGCTATGCTGATCCGGGGATTGCAAAACCCTTTTGTAACACGTTCCATGAGCTTTCAGCACGAACATGTGGAACGAAGCTTCTATCTTGTATTTGTTCTACCTGCTCCTTGTTGTTTTATTTACCTTTTGTTCTCCCAAGTGTCTTCTCGTCAAGTTGATGTACCATTAAGCTATGGAATTCATTCGCTGTTCGAATGATATTGTGAAGATTAGGTTGCAACATATCTATCCGTTGTTTTTGTTTTGATTCTGGTATTCGAGTTGCTTCGATGTCAAGTGTTGATTCCATACCTTTCCTAATCGGTGTTCTCATATTTATATGAGAGTGCTACTCCTCCTTGATCATCGAGATTGTCATGTTAATTTTTTTTTCAACCGGTGCGTTTTCTCTTCAAGTTAAACCGATCCTTATAATATGTGCAAGACCAAGTCTTGGGTTTTTCTCAACGGTGTCTGTTTCATTCATCCCAAATTGCCTTTGTTTTTCCCGCCCTCCCGCCCTTCTTATTCTCGGGGTCAGAAATTCTAAAATGAAATATCCATTTTATTATTGTGAGGTTTCTTCATTCTTTTCTTTCAATTCCATTATCCAGTGATTTCTCAGGAAGATGCTCAGGAAGCTGCAAGTTCATCATTCTCTGTTCTCATTTCTTCTCCGGTGGACTAAATTCAAGCTTGGTGTTGATCATATCTATTCCTCTTGTTCCACATGTTTTCCGTGTTGGAATTTCTTATCCAAGGCTCTCTTATTTCTTCACATCTCTTTATTCATATCCGGAGTGTTCAAGATATCTCAGAGATTCGCGTTTCCATTCTTAATCCGTTCGAGCTATTTTGAGGATTGTCATCTTATTCAAGCCATTTAATTCAACCGGTGCAATATCTCTTAAGCAATCTTTTCAGCGGTGTTTTCTTTAGTGGGCCCTAACCCACAGGTCTTTTCCCAGGATCTTACCTGACTCTTCTATTTTTTCGGAGTTATTCTAAAATTCTTTTCAAGTGTGACGTAGGATTGATTTCCATCAGTCATATGCCTTCTCCCAGATCGCTTTGAAATTCTTTTCATCGTTGGTTCAACCTTCTAATTATTCATTCCGGAGTGCCTCAACAATTCTTCATGGTATTTCTCATCGTTCTTCTCAAAAACATTTGAAGACCGAAGAAGAGTTTCTCTTAAATCTTGGCAGTTCCTTCAAGATTCATGGTTCTAGCTTCATGCCAAACTTATTATTGTTCCGATTGTGAGGAATTATTTTTTATACCCATGGGAAGCATTTCATGAATTCTTTCCATTGTGTTCCTCCGAAGGCCATCATTTCAGAAGATTTTCCTCATTCTCAGTTTTCAACTTCGTCCTCCAACTATTCTTAATTGACGCCTCTTCGTTCGTCTCCTTAATTCTTCCGGTGCATCGTTCAAGTATTCTTTAATCAGTTCGCGATCTCTTCGTTCTCTTGTATCTAAATTTCCTCAAGTGTTTTTCCTCCCTGGTGGATTATTCTCTTTCATCACCCGGTCTCAATTCTTACGGTGGTTCGTTCAAGATTTCTCTTCCTTTGTTAGCATATTAATTCATTTGTTCTTTTCATAATCCTACCGGTGATTCGTTGAATACTTTCTCAAGTTTGTGCGAGATCTCTCTTTAATTCTTTGCAACGAGAATAAGTAGTATGCCAAATCCATTTCTTGTCGTGAATTTAAATTGATGAAGGATATGCATAACATAATTCTTATTCTTATTTCATCCAAGTGGATTAATCACTTTGATTAGAGTTATTCATGAGGAATAAATTCTAGGTTTCAAGTTGTTCGTCTCGTTCTCCGGTGTGCTAAGCCCTCTCAATTATCTTGTCACAAAGCTTTATCTAATTCATCGCAGGCCTTGAATCTTATTCTTTTCATCTTTCAATTCTCATGCTTTCATTACCGGAGTTCTTCATGATGGTTCATCATGATTTAATTCATCCTCGAAGTCATCATCATGATTCTTGATCAATGAGCTCTTGTATTCTTGTTCTTGCATTATGAAGTGCAATTATTTCTCCCTTATATTTTGAGATGGTGTTATGCCATTCTTGACATTTTCCCTTCAGGTTTCATGATTCACAAGTTGTCAGGAATGAGATATTTAATCCCGTCAATTTCTTCGTTGGAGTTATCTTGGGTTGTATTTCACCTAAAGCTTTCCCTAAGGATTGTTGCTATTGTGGTGCTTATAAATGACCCAAGTTCTTCATTATCATCTCGGTGAAATAACTCTTTCGTCTCCTTGCTTATCTCAATCCAATAAATTGTTTTCGCTAGTGGCAGAATTTCACCTCAAGTTGAGATGTTTTCCATAAGCCCACAACAAGCTTATTCTTTTCGTTGTTGATTTTCCATCAACCCCATTCAATCCATCTTTGTAAGGATGATTTTTTTTTCAAATTCATTGGTGGTAGAAGTTATCATTTTCTTCTACTTTCTTTCTTCCTAACGATCTAACTTATATTCTGGAGGTATTGTAATGTTGATATCTTTGTTCCACTATTTCTTCGTCAAAGATCATGATCTTTCCTTTACTTATCCATTCAACCGGAGTGTTGTGTCCTCCATTAAAATTCTCTCATCTTATCAAGTTTTGCCTCTCTTTTCAACCGGAGTGCTATCTGAAATCTTTCTTACCCCTTGTGCCATTCTTTTTATAGTTTCGGAGGCAGTGTGTTGTTGATTTCATCAAGTATCATCCCTTCTCCTCAAGCTCATGTTAATTCCTTTATTTTTCAGATGGAGTGCTGTCCAAATTCTGTCATTCTTATTCCTTGGCTATACCGTTGCAGTTTCATATTCTTTTGGTTCGTAAGCACTGGTTTGATGTCTTTCAACCAACAAGGTTCTCATTATGTTCCTTGTTCCTCCTTTTTATCGGAGTGCTCTTAACTTCGTTCATCTCCATTGCATTCTTTCTTTCAAGATTGTTCAACCTCTCAAGGTTCGTGGTTTCACTCGTTGGTCAAAGAAGCAACTTGTTTTTACCTTTTCCTTTTCCGTTTTATCCGGTGCCATCTCCAGGATCTCGGGTCGAGATCCTCTGTTAGTGTGGGAGAGTTGTTACGCCCCAAGACCGATGTGCCAGGTGTCAGCCAGTTATTCGTCGTCGTTGCCATGCCATTTGCTTGCATGTTGCACTTTGCCTTGTCATCATGTGCATTTCATCAGCATGTTTTCAAAACTTGCATTCGTTCGGGCTCCCCAGTTCTCTCCGTTGTCCGTTCTGAGTCCAGACACACTCGCACGCGGCCGCGGCACATCCGAATATTTATTTTATAAGTGGCCAGAAAATGTTCTCGGAATGGGTTGAAACTTGGCGTGTGGTCTTATTATAGCGTAGGTAGACCGCCTGTCAAATTTTGTCGCATTCGGAGTTCGTTTGATAGCCCAACCGATAAACATATAGTGGCACTATAGCCAGATAAACGTCGGACGTTTCGGTGTTCCGAAACTGCCGCCGGGCCTCTCTCTCTCTTCTCTTGTCTCAGCCCGATGCCTTCTACACTACCCACTTTTACCCCTCGCCTGCACGTCCGAAACTGTCCCGAACCCGTCCCGAGCAGTCGTGACCGTTGTGTCCGATCATCCCCAGACGTCCCTAAAACATCTTCGGTTTATCATTTGGACTCCTTAGCATTTTATTTCCGACCGTTCGATCTAAATCGGATGATCCAAACCCTCCCTTTACCTATATATTTAGACCAACCCCATACCTAATCTAGACTAACCCTAAAACCTAGGAGGTTTGTCCCTCCCCGCCGCCACTCCCCTTCTGCATCGGGATCCTCCCGATCCAGTTCCACCCGAGACCAACCAGCAGCCGCCACCCTCCCCGAGATCCCCATTCAGATGCATCCATCCAGCCCACAACAGAGCCTCCCCTTGATGGCTCGATCGCTCGTGCTCGAGCCCCTCTGCCTCGATCCATCAGTCGCCTGGCTCGTGCAGCAGCCAACGCCCAGGAGAGGAGGTTCTTGATCCCCTTGTCCCCGACCTCCGGCCGTCTCCTGCCTCGCCCCACTTCTGCCTCCCCGTTCGAGCGCCACTGGAGCCGCACCAAGCCGCTGCCACTGCCATGCTTCCTGTCGAGCAGAGGCCGAGGCGCTCGCGTCTCACATTGACCGCGGCCGTCGCCCCTGCTTCACGAACGAGGCCCGCGCCCGTCGTCAGCGAAGAGCAAGGCCAGGAATGCCATGGCCGTCCAAGCTCTCGTCCGCGTCGCTGGAGCTCCATCCCCGCGCCCAGTTTCAACGGATCCTGCCGTCCCAGTCCCGTTCCGGCCGGTCCCCGCCGAGGCCGCCTCGCCGGAGCCGGAGCCTTCATCTTCATGCCATCGCTGACCTCCCCTGCTTCTGCACGCGAAGACGAACGCGCCTAGCGCCCAGTCGTTCTCGACCCGGTCGGGCGCGTTGACCTTGCCCGTTAACTCTGCCTCGACCCGATCCAGGGAGCGAGCTAGCCTCGTCCAACTTCACGCCTCTCCTCGGGCCCTTCCACCCGCACGAGGCCAGCGCCTCCCCAAGGCCCAGCGCGCCCCAAGGCTTCTGGCCGAGCAGTGCCTCCGCCTCTCCACCAACCGGGCCCGGCCCATGGGTGGGCAACCTCCCCAGCGCCTTATGTTTTTTTTCCTTTCTTTTCCTGTTGGGCCAGCCTCCCGTTTCAGCCCGATGACCTTTTTTCAGGATCTGCGATTTTAGTAATTTTTCCAGAAAACTGTTGTTTTACAAAAAAGCCCCCCTAGTTCATGCATTTAATAACTCCACATCCGTGCATCATATGTAAAAACTTTATATATGAAAAATGCTTAGAATTTTGTGTAGATTAATAATATGCCACTTGCACCCCTGTTAAAAATGTTTAACTTGCTGTTTTCATTAATTTGTGTAAATAACTTGCTAAAATGGTTTATTTCATAACTAAATAACCGTAGCTCCAAATTTAATAAACTTTATATGTAAATGGGGTAGAAAAATGTGTAGAATAACATGGTGCATTTACTTTTGCTGTTTAATAACTTTAAAATATGTTTTAGGCAGAACAGTACCAAATTCATAAATATGCACATGGGGTTTTTCCGGAATTGTTGTTTGTTGTTTCCGGCCCCATTTAAATTGCCTAGATAGATAGTTTACTTTTGCTTCACCTCTTGCCATGTTAAAAACATTTAACCTTGCCTTGTAAATAAACGAGAGTCAACTAAATAAATAAAATGTGGTGTTTCGTCAATATGCAACTCGTTGCATATTGAGCTCCACTTAACTTGTAGTATTGTTTGTGCACCTTGCCATGCCATGCATATTTAAACCGGACATGCATCATACTTGGATGTGCATCGTATGCCATGTTTATGCTTGTGTGTTTACCATGTTGTTTGCTTCTTTCCGGTTGCTTCTCTTATTAGCTTCGGTTCTGTTGCGGAGTTGTGAGGATTTGTTCGACTACTTCATGGACCCGTTCTTCTTCCTTGCGGAATCCCAGGCAAGATGACCATCACCTTGGATACCTTTACTATCATTGCCATTGCCATGCTTAGTTGTCTCGATGCTATCGTTATATGTCGCGCTACCCATCATTATTGTCAGCCCCTCTCCTTGTTGCCATGAAACCTCTAACCTTTGACACCTTCCTAGCAAAACCATTATTTGGCTATGTTACCCGCTTGCTCAGCCCCTCTTATAGCATTGTTAGTTGCAGGTGAAGATGAAGATTGTTCCATGTTGGAAGTTGATGCTTTGGGAATATCACAATAACTATTATTATTATTATTATTATTATTATTATTATTATTATTATTATTATTATTATTATTATTAACACACCTATATACTGGGCATGAGTGGAAGGCTTGGCCTTTTGCTCGGTGTTTTTTTCCACTCATGCCACCTTAGGCGCCGATAAACCGGCATTATGTTCCTTGATTTTGCGTTCCTTACACGGTTGGGTATATGGGGACCCCTTGACAGTTCGTCTTTGAATAAAACTCCTCCAGCAAGGCCCGATATTGGTTTTATTGCAACATATTAAAAACTTAATTAATTAATTAATTGCATAGGGAGTTAGCGCTACCCGTGGATTCTTTCTACATACAGGGGGGGCCAAGGCCGATGGTGTTGGTCCCAAATAGAGCACTGTGCGGGACCGCCCCTTGGCAACTCGGGGTATCTGGCTCCTATACGCTTTGCTCATCCGGACGTGGCCTGAGATGAGATACGCACGACTACTATCAGGGTGTCGGCACGCTGGGAGGTCTGATACGTCCAAAACGTATCTATAATTTCTGCTTGCTCCATGCCACTTTTGGGTGATATTGCTATGATATTCATACACTTCCATACACTTTTGATCATATTTGGACTAACTTACTAATCCAGTGCACCCCAGTGCCAGTTTCTGTTTTCGGCTGTTTTTGTATTTCAGGTTTTCACGTTACGAGAACTGCCAGGAAAAATCCAGAAAAATTATATAAAAAATCAGCGTTTCGGAAACTACCATGCGTCCGAAGGACAGCCGGGGGGGGGGGGCACCAGGGCTCCAGGCGCCCTGGCGGCGCGCCCCCCTGGGCCGCGCCGGGGGGGCGCCTGGGCCGCCCGAAGCTTCCCCGATGCCCCCCTTTGGCATATATTTAAAGCGTCCTCCGAAACCCTCAGAACAAGAACTCTTTTCGCGATCCCGTCTCTGTTCTGCCGCCGTCGCCGCTTCCAAGATCGGGAGCACCAGGAGAACTCTTCCCGGCACCCTGCCGGAGGGGAGGATCACCACCGGGAGCTTCTCCACCACCATGGACGCCTCCCGGATGAGTCATGAGTAGTCTCCCTTGGACCATGAGTCCATGACCAGTAGCTATGTGATGTTCTCCTCCCGTTCTTGTGCTTCACTAATTAGTCCTCGTGAGCTTCCCTACATGATCGAGGCACATATGTAATCCTTATGCTGTTGCTATGTTGAGTTTGCTGGGATCCGATGGATTATGAGATTATGTTCAGATTGATCTTGAGTAATATATTTGATTCACCTCTTTTATATTTATGTTCATAAGTAATTCTTGCATGTTCTCCGTTGTTATTTATTCCTTTGGCCAAGTAGTAGGTAGTGACTCCAAGAGGGAACGTTATGCTTGATTGTGGGTTCATGCCCCTCGATGACTAGCTTGAGTGACAGAAACATGAGTCTAGGGGATGTGCTGTTGCCACAAGGGGGAAAACAACGGTGCTTGTGCCCGCGGGTGCAAGGATTGTTTACTTTATGCAAAGTTCTTTTAATGCAGTTGTCTGTTGCATTGAGTTTACACTATGGGTGGGACTCGCAACTTAATACCAGCGAGATGTTCTGGATAGATATCTCAAGGTGGATGATTAGTAGTAGATATTTATGGATTTCGGTCTACTTACTTTGGCGTACCGCCCATGCTTTGAACCTCAACCTTTCTTGCAATGTTGTCAGCATTGGTTTGCGTTCGTGGTCCTGTCAATTGCCCAGCTGTAATTTGTTTACCTCACATAGCTGTTTTATCGTCTTTTGGGAGAGAGACATCACTAGTGAACATCATGAGACTCCGGTCCATATTACCATCATTGATCACATCCGCTATTTAATTTTCGCTATTATTTACTATTGCAAACATTATCTATCACTACTATCATTGCTTTTAATCCTTTGTGAACTACAAGGCCGGAGGGATTGACAACCTCTCTGTACTCGTTGGGAGCAAAGTTATTTGTATCTGTGTGCAGGTCCACGTTGATTGCTAATATCTGGTGCCGTTAGCAGTTGACACCTACTTGTTGAACCTAGGAGTCTCTGGGGATTCGATCCTTGGCATCTTTGCTAAGGGAAAACACTTCCACAACACTGCATCTTACACCTTCCACTTGGGGTAACCAACGAGGGGTTCGAGGCCCATCAAGGAGTATTTTCTGGCGCCGTTGCCGGGGACTCCACTCTTCAGGATAGGGGAGTTGCACGCTATCTTTTACCTTTGCTTTTAGTCTTGTTAGTTTACCTTTCAGTTTTCTTTATGTCTTTTCACTAGTTTTGCTTAATGGAAAACAACAAAAATATGAGAGAGCTTTATAAGCTCTACCTTGCTTTGGGACATGATGTGTTTGAAGAGAAAATTAAAAAACCTATGGAACTTTATTATTTGCATAACAATCATGATGGTGGTGATGTTATTAGTATGCTTTCTTTGAATATCAATATTGCTAATGACATGGAAAGCTCTAAGCTTGGGGACGACACGTTTGATGGACATGATATTTTTAGTCCCCCAACTTTTGAAGAGAAAATTTACTTTGGTGATACTTTGCTTCCTACACATGATGATTACAATGATGAATATGATGTTTTCAGTCCACCTACTATTGAGGATAAAATTTATTATGATTATGATATGCCTCCTAAATACAATGATTACCATGATGGTTATGATTGCTTTACTCTCACTATTCCTAATAAGAGAGATTTTGCTTATATGAAGAGTAATGATACCTTTTTGCATGTGGATCATGGTAACAATGCTTTATGTGATGCTTATATTGTTGAGTTTATTCGTGATCCCACTGAAAATTATTATGAGAAGGGAACATATGCTTATAGATATTCCAATAATATCAAGCTCCCTCTCTTTATGTTAAAGGTTTTGAAGCTGCACTTGTTTTGTCTTCCTATGCTTTGTGCTTCAATGAATTATTGTATTGCAATATTCCTATGCATAGGAAGCATGTTAGGCTTAAATGTGTTTGGTATTTGCTTCTTGATGCTCTCTTTTGTTCTTCAACTCTTATTCCTACGAGAGCATCATTAAAGTCTTAAGCCTATCTTTATGGCTATAAAGAAAGAGCTCTAGGGAGACAACCCTTGTTATCTTTGCTTTCAGTTTGTTCTTTCAGTTTTAGTGGTGTTGATGTTTGTTACTGCTGTAGCATCATCATTGTATCTTTGCTTTTCATATTTGTGCCAAGTATAGCCTCCGATTGCTAGAAAGTTCAAAAGTTGTGAGGTGCTGTCCAGGAAACAGATTCTGTCCTTGGATAGAAAAATTCGTATAAAATCACCAGATCATCTTTTTGGTCTGAATTTTTCGACAGAGTTCTCTATATAATTGTCTTTTGTGCGTCTGTTCTGAGTTTTTTGATTTGAGTTGCAGAAGTATCCCGAACAGATCAATTACTACCTGCTGTTCTGTTTTTCACAGATTCTGTCCTGTTTTGCCTTTCCTTCACTTTGCAAATCAAGAACTTGCTTTTTCTTTGCAAAAACCTTTTGGCAATCTTGAGAAACAGTAGAACTTCAAGAATATCCTTATTTCCAGCAAGGTGCAATTATTTTATTAAGGGTACTAACCTCGCTAATCAGATTATGATGAGTTATGTATGAAGGGAGTTTTCAAGTGTGCGAGGGAAGATGATAAAAAAGATTCAGGAGTGTCAAGCGCTCAAGCTTGGGGATGCCCCCGTGCACCCCCAAGAAATATTCAAGGAGACTCAAGCGTCTAAGCTTGGGGATGCCCCCGTGCATCCCCTTCTCCATCAACATTATCAGTTCGTCTTTCGTTCCACTATATTTTTATCACTTCATGTGTTATGTGCTATGCTTGGAGCGTCTTGCTTTTAGTTTTCTTTTTAGTTTTTAATAACGAGTCGGAACTCAGCATTCTTTATGTGGGAGAGAAACACGCTCCACTTCTACCTAGAACATAACATAGAATTTTCATGTCTATCTTTCTTGTGTGTGTTCTTTGTCTTTTAATAGCTACTATCATGCTCTGCTCTTAGTATTCATGCTTATATTTTCAAAGAGCTTTTGTTTAGTTGGTTGCTTGAACTCTCTTTAATTATCATGCTCACCTTATTAAGAGAGTTTGCTTCCGTTGCATTGGTTAATGTGTCTATGATAAAGATGCTACTTGCATGATGGCGCTTAGTAGTTTAGGTTTTCTTATGGTTAATCTCAAATAGCTGGGGGGTTCCCAATGTGTTATTGGAGTACCAACATGATTTGTTTGCCTATGATGTGGTATGGTTTAGTAATATCTTCCTTCGAGAATTTATTTTGATTGACTTGGCGTATGCTCAGGCATATTTAAGACTGTAAAGAAAGTCTGTCAAGCCTTGATGATCTTTTATTTCTGAGTAGCGACATAACTACCATGCCTGATTCAATATTGCTTTGTCGCTCTGCATGATTATGACCGTCATTGCTCTCTTAGTTGGTCGCTCCCAGTCTTTAGCTAACCTCCACCTGTACTAAGCGAACTAACTTAGCAATACATAGCTCATGGGAAAGTAGCTTAAAAACTATTGTGGTAAAGAATATGTTGCTTATGTATCTTATTTCTTATAAGTTGCTTGCTGAGCGGTAACCATGTTTTTGGGGACGCCATCAACTGTCACACTTTTGTTGAATATCATGTGAGTTGCTATGCATGTTCGTCTTGTCTGAAGTAAGGGTGATTTACCGTGGGTTGAATGAATATGCATATTGTTAGAGAAGAACATTGGGCCGCCAACCAAAGCCATGCATCATGGTGGAAGTTTTAGCTTGGACATTAATCCTCAATCTCTTATGAGAATATGCTTATGCATTAAAGAGGAGTCCATCATCTATTTTCTATGTTGTCCTGGTATGGATGTCCTCAAGTTGAGATCTATCAAAAACGAGAAATCAAATGCGATTTATCTCCTTGGACCTTTGTACAGGTGGCATAGAGGTACCCCTTTGTGACACTTGGTTGAAACATATGTAATGCAATGATAACCCATGGAAATCCGAGCTAATTAGGACAAGGTGCAAGCACTATTGGTATTCGATGCATGAGGCTTGCAACTTATAGGATGTCTTATGCATGACACATATGAAGTACTACTACCGTTGACAAAATTGCTTCCATGTTTTCAAAATAAAAAGCTCTAGCACATAACCATTCTTTTACTTTTATGTTAAAGCACCAACTACTGAGAGCATGATTGTCATTCTGAGTGTAATGTGCATTGTCCCAAAGTAGCATTGTCTTTTGCATGATTGTGATATCGTTTATTCTGAAATGATTGTATCTAGTCATCACTTAAACCTTGAAGGTGCCCCTGCATTTATGTTTTGGTTCACTAAAGGGGGCAAGCTAGATATTACTTTATCATATTTGCACATCATGTTCATTGCAAATCTATTTGATGTTTCAGTTTCATGTTGTAAAACTTTCAGTCATTTGTGATTTTCTCATGAGGCAACTTAATTACTATAGATTCATTGTCTCAGTAAGCTTTTGTCATATGACTATAAAAAGTCCTATATGGTTAATAGCATGTCACCACAGAAATTATTCTTGTTATCATTTACCTACTCGAGGACGAGCAGGAATTAAGCTTGGGGATGTTGATACGTCCAAAACGTATCTATAATTTCTGCTTGCTCCATGCCACTTTTGGGTGATATTGCTATGATATTCATACACTTCCATACACTTTTGATCATATTTGGACTAACTTACTAATCCAGTGCACCCCAGTGCCAGTTTCTGTTTTCGGCTGTTTTTGTATTTCAGGTTTTCACGTTACGAGAACTGCCAGGAAAAATCCGGAAAAATTATATAAAAAATCAGCGTTTCGGAAACTACCGTGCGTCCGAAGGACAGCAGGGGGGGGCACCAGGGCTCCATGCGCCCTGGCGGCGCGCCCCCCTGGCCCGCGCCGGGGGGGCGCCTGGGCCCCCCGAAGCTTCCCCGATGCCCCCTTTGGCATATATTTAAAGCGTCCTCCGAAACCCTCAGAACAGGAACTCTTTTCGCGATCCCATCTCTGTTCCGCCGCCGCCGCCGCTTCCAAGATTGGGAGCACCAGGAGAACTCTTCCCGGCACACTGCCGGAGGGGAGGATCACCACCGGGAGCTTCTCCACCACCATGGACGCCTCCCGGATGAGTCGTGAGTTGTCTCCCTTGGACCATGAGTCCATGACCAGTAGCTATGTGATGTTCTCCTCCCGTTCTTGTGCTTAACTAATTAGTCCTCGTGAGCTGCCCTACATGATCGAGGCACATATGTAATCCTTATGCTGTTGCTATGTTGAGTTTGCTGGGATCCGATGGATTATGAGATTATGTTCAGATTGATCTTGAGTAATATATTTGATTCACCTCTTTTATATTTATGTTCATAAGTAATTCTTGCATGTTCTCCGTTGTTATTTATTCCTTTGGCCAAGTAGTAGGTAGTGACTCCAAGAGGGAACATTATGCTTGATTGTGGGTTCATGCCCCTCGATGACTAGCTTGAGTGACAGAAACATGAGTCTAGGGGATGTGCTGTTGCCACAAGGGGGAAAACAACGGTGCTTGTGCCCGCGGGTGCAAGGATTGTTTACTTTACGCAAAGTTCTTTTAATGCAGTTGTCTGTTGCATTGAGTTTACACTATGGGTGGGACTCGCAACTTAATACCAGCGAGATGTTCTGGATAGATATCTCAAGGTGGATGATTAGTAGTAGATATTGATGGATTTCGGTCTACTTACTTTGGCGTACCGCCCATGCTTTGAACCTCAACCTTTCTTGCAATGTAGTCAGCATTGGTTTGCGTTCGTGGTCCTGTCAATTGCCCAGCTGTAATTTGTTTACCTCACATAGCTATTTTATCGTCTTTTGGGAGAGAGACATCACTAGTGAACATCATGAGACTCCGGTCCATATTACCATCATTGATCACATCCGCTATTTACTTTTCGCTATTATTTACTATTGCAAACATTATCTATCACTACTATCATTGCTTTTAATCCTTCGTTTACTACAAGGCCGGAGGGATTGACAACCTCTCTGTACTCGTTGGGGGCAAAGTTATTTGTATCTGTGTGCAGGTCCACGTTGATTGCTAATATCTGGCGCCGTTAGCAGTTGACACCTACTTGTTGAACCTAGGAGTCTCTGGGGATTCGATCCTTGGCATGTTTGCTAAGGGAAAACACTTCCACAACACTGCATCTTACACCTTCCACTTGGGGTAACCAACGAGGGGTTCGAGGCCCATCAAGGTCTTGCTGGACTTGTTTTACCATTGTCGAAATGTCTTGTGCACCGGGATACCTAGCCTGATCGGATTTCCCTAAGATAAGGGGTTATATTATTATTACTTCTATTGATCGTGAGAGCTTGTGATGGGCTAAGTTGGGACACCCCTGCAGGGTTATGATCTTTCAAAAGCCGTGCCCGCGGTTATGTGGCAGATGGGAATTTGTTAATGTCCGGTTGTAGAAAACTTGTCAGAGGATCCGAAGTAAAACACACAACTGTGTGAGTAACCGTGACTGTCTCTTTTCACTTTGAGAAGAGAACACGATGGGGTTATGTTTGACTCGTAGGTAGTTCAGGATCTTTAGGGATCATTACTAGTTTGCGACCTCTTGCGTAGATGCTCATCTTACTCTTGTATTCGTAAGTTAGCCACCATATATTGCTTAGCCGCTGGTGCAACCTCACCACTTTACCTCTTCCTACCCATAAAGCTTTGATAGTCTTGATACCCATGGTTATGGGATTGCTGAGACCTCGTGGCTCACAGATACTACAACACCAGATGCAGGTACAGCTGAGAACAGTGCAGGAGATGTTTCAGAACTTCACTGGGAGCCCGATGAAGAGAGTGGCCGTATGTATGTGACGTTTTCGACGATCAGTAGTGGTTCCTACTAGGGGCGATCGGACCTTGTGTTGTTTATGGTTTCTTTCCTTTGGATCTTCGTGCGTAGTCGGACTCTGATGTTATTTGGCTGATGATTGTTTATGAAATGCATTGTGTGACGTGGCGAGTGTAAGCCAACTACTCTTTTGCAATTTCATCCCTATTTTACATGAGTCGTGCAAAGATACCATACTTGAGATCATTCTAGTATGAGCTTATACCTTTAAGTCGTGCCTCGACACGTAGGAGGTATAATCTCATACTGGGCATTACAGTTCATAAGAGTAATACTAGAACACCTACACCCTCTAAGAAAATTAAAGTTGAACCTAGTGTTGCTATGGTTAAGGATCTCTTGGTCGAAAATCTAGATGGACATGTTATTTACCTCCAAGAGGAAGCTGCTAGAATCGCCAAACCCGATACTAGAAATAAACATAGACCTATTGTAGGCATGCCTATTATTTATGTTAAAATAGGAGATCATTGCTATCATGGTTTATGTGACGTAGGTGCTAGTGCGAGTGTAATACCTCATTCCTTATATAAAGAAATTATGCACGATATTGCACCTACTGAGTTAGAAGGTATTGATGTTACCATTAAGCTTGCCAATAGAGACACTATTTCACCAATGGGGATTGTTAGAGATGTTGAAGTCTTGCGTGGGAAAGTTAAATACCCTGCTGATTTTCTTGTTCTTGGTTCCCCACAAGATAATTTCTGCCCCATTATATTTGGTAGACCATTCTTGAATACTTTTAATGCTAAGATAGACCGCGTAAAAGATATTGTTACTGTTGGATTAGGGGATATGTCTCATGATTTTAACTTTGCTAAATTTCGTAGACAACCCCATGATAAAGAATTTCCTAGTAAGGATGAAATTATTGTCTTGCTTCTATTACTGTGCCTCCTAATGATCCTTTAGAACAATATCTGCTAGATCACGAAAATGATATGTATATGAATGAGAGAAGGGAAATAGATGAAATATTCTTTAAGCAGGGACCCTTATTGAAAAACAACTTGCATGTTGAAATTCTAGGGGATCCTCCTCCACCCAAGGGTGATCCCATGTTTGAACTCAAACCTTTACCTGATACTCTTAAGTATGTTTATTTCGATGAAAAGAAGATATACCCTGTTATTATTAGTGCTAACCTTTCAGAGCAGGAAGAAGAAAAAATATTGAAAACTCTGAAGAAGCACCATGTTGCTATCGGATATACTCTGGATGATCTTAAGGGCATTAGTCCCACTCTGTGCCAACACAAGATAAAGTTGGAAGAGGGCGCAAAACCGGTTATTAATCATCAACAACGGTTAAATCCTAAGATGAAAGAAGTGGTAAGGAAGGAAATACTAAAGCTTCTTGAGGCAGGTATAATCTATCCAGTTGCTGATAGCCAGTGGGTAAGTCAGGTTCATTGTGTCCCTAAGAAGGGAGGTATGACTGCAGTTCCTAATGATAAAGATGAATTGGTCCCGCAAAGAATTGTTACAGGTTATAGGATGGTAATTGATTTCCACAAATTAAATAAAGCCAGTAAGAAAGATCATTACCCTTTGCCTTTTATTGATCAAATGCTAGAAAGGTTATCCAAACATACTCATTTTTGCTTTCTAGATGGTTATTCTGGTTTCTCTCAAATACCTGTGTCAAAAGGGGATCAAGAAAAGACCACTTTTACTTGTCCTTTCGGTACCTTTGCTTATAGACGTATGCCTTTTGGTTTATGTAATGCACCTGCTACCTTTCAAAGATGCATGATGGCTATATTCTCTGATTTTGTGAAAAGATTGTTGAGGTTTTCATGGATGATTTTCTCGTTTACGGAACTTGTTTTGATGATTGCTTGAGCAACCTTGATCGAGTTTTGCAGAGATGTGAAGAAACTAGTCTTGTCTTGAATTTGGAGAAGTGCCACTTTATGGTTAATGAATGCATTGTCTTGGGGCATAAAATTTCTGAAAGAGGTATTGAAGTTGACAAAGCTAAAGTTGATGCTATTGAAAAGATGTCGTGTCCCTAGGACATCAAAGGTATAAAAAGTTTCCTTGGTCATGTCGGGTTTTATAGGAGGTTCATTAAGGACTCCTCCAAAATCTTCAGGCCTCTGACTAATCTCTTACAAAAAGATGTTCCTTTTGTCTTTGATGATGATTGTGTAGAAGCATTTGAAATACTTAAGAAATCATTGATCTCTGCACCTATTGTCCAGCCTCCTGACTGGAATTTACCCTTTGATATTATGTGCGATGCTAGTGATTATGCTGTAGGTGTTGTTCTAGGACAAAGAGTTGATAAGAAATTGAAGGTTATCCAATATGCTAGTAAAACTCTAGACAGTGCCCAGAGAAATT
The DNA here is from genome assembly GCA_902687465.1 of Secale cereale. NCBI lineage: Eukaryota > Viridiplantae > Streptophyta > Magnoliopsida > Poales > Poaceae > Secale > Secale cereale. The sequence continues at coordinate 566,867,012 of LR738714.1, read as the reverse complement.
ATGCTACTACCGAGAAGGAGTTTTTAGCAGTTGTATTTGTTTGTGATAAGTTTAGACCTTATATTGTTGATTCTAAAGTAACTATTCACACTGATCATGCTGCTATCAAATACCTTATGGAAAAAAAGATGCTAAACCTAGACTTATTAGATGGGTTCTCCTGCTACAAGAATTTGATTTGCATATTATTGATAGAAAGGGAGCTGAGAACCCCGTTGCAGACAACTTGTCTAGGCTAGAGAATATTCTTGATGACCCACTACCTATTGATGATAGCTTTCCTGATGAACAATTAGCTGTCATAAATGCTTCTCGTACTGCTCCATGGTACGCTGATTATGCTAATTACATTGTTGCTAAGTTTATAGCACCTAGTTTCACATACCAGCAAAATAAAAAGTTCTTCTATGATTTAAGACATTACTTTTTGGATGACCCACACCTTTATAAAGAAGGAGTAGATGGTATTATTAGACGTTGTGTACCTGAGCATGAACAGGAACAGATCCTACGCAAGTGCCACTCCGAAGCTTATGGAGGACACCATGCTGGAGATAGAACTGCACATAAGGTATTGCAATCTGGTTTTTATTGGCCTACTCTCTTCAAGGATGCTCGTAAGTTTGTCTTATCTTGTCATGAATGGCAAAGAATTGGTAATATTAGTAGACGTCAAGAAATGCCTATGAATTATTCACTTGTTATTGAACCATTTGATGTCTGGGGCTTTGATTATATGGGACCGTTTCCTTCCTCTAATGGGTATACACATATTCTACTTGCTGTTGATTATGTTACTAAGTGGGTAGAAGCTATTTCAACTAGTAGTGCTGATCACAACACCTCTATTAAGATGCTTAAAGAAGTTATTTTTCCGAGGTTTGGTGTCCCTAGATACTTAATGACTGATGGTGGTTCACACTTTATTCATGGTGCTTTCCGTAAAATGCTTGCTAAGTATGATGTTAATCATAGAATTGCATCCCCTTATCACCCACAGTCTAGTGCTCAAGTAGAACTAAGTAATAGAGAGCTGAAATTAATTTTGCAAAAGACTATTAATAGGTCTAGAAAGAATTGGTCCAAGAAACTTGATGATGCATTATGGCCCTATAGAACTGCATACAAAAACCCTATGGGTATGTCTCCATATAAAATGGTTTATGGAAAAGCATGTCACGTACCTCTTGAGCTAGAACATAAGGCATATTGGGCTATTAAAGAGCTCAATTATGATTTCAAACTTGCCGGTGAGAAGAGGTTGTTTGACATTAGCTCGCTTGACGAATGGAGAACCCATGCTTATGAGAATGCCAAGTTGTTTAAAGAGAAAGTTAAAAGATGGCTGACAAAAGGATACAAAAGCGTGAGTTTAACGTAGGTGATTATGTCTTGCTATACAACTCTCATTTAAGATTTTTTGCAGGAAAACTTCTCTCTAAATGGGAAGATCCTTACGTTATCGAGGAGGTCTATCGTTCTGGTGCCATAAAAATCAACAACTTTGAAGGCACAAATCCAAAGGTGGTGAACGATCAAAGAATCAAACATTATATCTCAGGTAATCCTATAAATGTTGAAACCAATGTTATTGAAACCATAACCCCGGAGGAATACATAAGGGACACTTTCTAGAACGATTCAGACCTCGAAAAGGAAGAGGTACGTGGTACGGTAAGTAAACTGACTCCAAAACAGTTCTAATGGCATTTTTTCTCCGTTTTGGAATATTTAGAAAAATAGAAAAATAAGAGGCAGTCCGGAAAGGACACGAGGCGTCCACAAGGGTGGAGGGTGCGCCCCTGCCTAGTGGGCACCTCGTGTGCCTCCTGGACTCCGATTTCTTGCACGTTACTTCTTTTGGTCGGTAAAAATTCACTATATATTCTCCGAAGGTTTTGACCACCGTATCACGCAAAAATCCTCTGTTTTTGTGTCGAGCTGTTTCTGTCGTGGATAAGAGCAATATGTCGTCCCAGGATTTGAAGGGAGAAAGCTGTGTGGCTGATCTCCTTGTTGACCCTAAGGTCTACGGGGACTGGGAGCATTATGGTTGGACCACAGAGGAAGAAGAAGACCACGATCCCAAGGAAAAGGATTGGACCAGCTCAGATGAAGACGAAGTCACATTACCTCAACCTGGGGACATGCATGTGGAGTTCAAAAAGTCAAGCCTCCCTGATAGAGCGAAGAAACCTAAGATCGAGTTTATCCCTTTTCGCCTCTTGCAGAAAAACAAGCAGGAACTATGCAAGAAGATATTAAGCCTTGAGCAGGAGATCAATGACCTAAGGGAGCAAAATTCTATCCTTAAGCGCAAGTTAAGGAAGAAGCATACATCGTCAACAACTCCATCATCACCACCTCCAAAGAAGAAGACATAATCACATGGGTATGGGCACTCCCCTTGGCAACTTCCAAGCTTGGGGGAGGTGGCCCGGTATCGTATCACCATCACACTCCTATCTTTACCGTTTTTCTTAGTTCGATCCTTTTGGTAATATCTTGATCTAGTAGAATAAAATTAGCATGATCTAGTTGTGAGCTTTTGCTTGTTGATCTTTACCTTTTTAATCGAGTCCGTGAGCTATATAATAAAGATTAGTGTTGAGTCAAGGGCTTGATTTCCTTGATATGGTCATGAGAGAATAAAATAAAATATAAAAAGTATCAAAGAGATCATATCGATCTTATGAAAAGTAGTGACTTCTCATATAAAGAGTATGATGAATAAAAGTTGTTGAGAGTTGACAAACATAGTTTTGGTCATCGTTGCAATTAATAGGAAGTAATAAAGAAAGAGAGGTTTCACATACAAATATACTATCGTGGACATCTTTTATGATTGTGAGCACTCATTAAAATATGGCATGCTAAAGAGTTGATGTTGGACAAGGAAGACAACATAATGGATTATGTTTTCCTATATCCAAAATAAAGTATATTGTCATGGATCATCCAACATGTTGAGCTTGCCTTCCCCCCTCATGCTAGCCAAAACTCCTTGCACCAAGTAGAGATACTACTTGTGCTTCTATACATCCTTAAACCCAGTTTTGCCATGAGAGTCCACCATACCTACCTATGGAGTGGGTAAGATCCTTCAAGTAAGTTGTCATTGTTGCAAACTCTCTAAAATATGTATGATTTATTAGTGTGGAGAAAATAAGCTTTATATGATCTTGTGATATGGAAGTAATAAAAGCAACGGACTGCATAATAAAGGTCCCTATCACAAGTGGCAATATAAAGTGACGTTCTTTTGTGCTAACATTTTGTACATCCAACCATAAAAGCACATGACAACCTCTGCTTCCCTCTGCGAAGGGCCTATCTATTATTCTTGTCTTATAAGAGTCAAAGAGATAATCACCTTTCCTTTTTTACCTTTTATCCTTTGGCAAGCAAATTGTGTTGGAAAGATCCTGACATATATACCCAATTGGATGCAATTTATCATGGTCTATTACTGTTGACATTACCCCTGAGGTAAAAGGTTGGGAGGCAACACTATAAGCCCCTATCTTTCTCTGTGTCCGATTGAAACTCCATACCCATAAGTATTGTGTGAGTGTGCGCAATTGTGAAAGACTAGATGATAGTTGAGTATGTGGACTTGCTGAAAAACTCTTATATTGACTCTTTCTGATGTTATGATAAATTGCAATTGCGTCAATGAACGAGATCATAGTTTGTTGGCTTTCAATGAAGTTTCTGATTCATACTTGACTTTGTGAATGAATTGTTACTTTAGCATAAGAGTCATATGACAATTTATATATGTGCTGCTGTTATGAGAATGATCATGATGCCGTCATGTCCGTATTTTACTTTTATCGACACCTCTATCTCTAAACATGTGGACATATTTTTTGATATCGTCTTTTGCTTGAGGACAAGCGAGGTCTAAGCTTGGGGGAGTTGATACATCCATTTTGCATCATGCTTTTATGTTGATATTTATTGCACTTTGGGCTGTTATTACACGTTATGTCACAATACTTATGCCTTTTCTCCCTTATTTTACAAGGTTTACATGAAGAGGGAGAATGCCGGCAGCTGGAATTCTGGGCTGGAAAAGGAGCAAACATTGGAGACCTATTCTGCACAACTCAAAAGGCTCCGAAACTCCACGAAACACCGTTTCAGAAAATATAAAAAATATCTGGCGAAAGAGATCTGCCAGGGGGCCACCACCAGTCCACGAGGGTGGGGGGTGCCCCCTGGGTGCGTCCCCTGCCTCGTGGGCCAGCCGGTGACCCGCCTATGCCCATCTTCTCCTATATGAGGTGTTTTGACCTAGGAAAAATCATAAGGAGGCTTGCGGGACCAGACGCCGCCGTCTCGAGGCGGAACCTTGACGGAACCAATCTAGGGCTCCGGCGGAGCTGTTCTGCCGGGGATACTTCCCTCCGGGAGGGGGAAATCGTCACCGCCGTCATCACCAACAACTCTCCCATCTTGGGGAGGGTTATCTTCATCAACATCTTCATCTGCACCATCTCCTCTCAAACCCTAGTTCATCTCTTGTATCCAATCTTTGTACCAAAACCTCAGATTGGTATGTGTAGGTTGCTAGTAGTGTTGATTACTCCTTGTAGTTGATGCTAGTTGGTTTACTTGGTGGAAGATCATATGTTCAGATCCATTATGCATATTAATACCCCTCTGATCATGGACATGAATATGATTTGTTAGTAGTTATGTTTGTTCCTGAGGACATAGGAGAAGTCTTGCTATAAGTAGTCATGTGAATTTGGTATTCGTTCGATATTTTGATGAGATGTATGTTGTCTTTCCTCTAGTGGTGTCATGTGAATGCCGACTACATGAAACTTCACCATTGTTTGGGCCTAGAGGAAGGCATTGGGAAGTAATAAGTAGATGATGGGTTGCTAGAGTGACAGAAGCTTAAACCCTAGTTTATGCATTGCTTCATAAGGGGCTGATTTGGATCCACTTGTTTCATGCTATGGTTAGGTTTACCTTAATACTTGTTTTGTAGCTGCGGATACTTGCAATAGAGGTTAATCATAAGTGGGATGCTTGTCCAAGTAAGGACATCACCCAAGCACCGGTCCACCCACATATCAAATTATCAAAGTACCGAACGCGAATCATATGAACGTGATGAAAACTAGCTTGACGATAATTCCCATGTGTCCTCGAGAGCGCTTTCCTTCATATAAGAGTTTGTCAAGGCTTGTCCTTTGCTACAAAAAGGATTGGGCCATCTTGCTGCACCTTATTTACTTTTAATATTTGTCACTTGTTACCAATTATCTTATGACAAAATTATCTGTTACCGATAATTTCAGTGCTTACAGAAAATACCTTACTGAAAACTGCCTATCATTTCCTTCTGCTCCTCGTTGGGTTCGACACTCTTACTTATCAAAAGGACTACGATAGATCCCCTACACTTGTGGGTCATCAAGGGCGAAACTCCAGTGGCAGTGGAGACCCGGAGGGCCCAGGAACTTCTTCAGACGACACTTCAGCAACAACATGCTTATTCTTATAGTCGGGACCAGATTCGCTCAACCCCCCGTCCAAGTGCCAGCTACAGCAGGCATGTTGACTCACCAGAGGTTTCAAGCATAGAGCGGCACCGTAACCCGCCTCGTGGGCATAACCCGGTGCGGCATGACGCCAATGCACAAGACTTAGTGGATCAGGGTAGGATGCGCCGAGAGGCCGAGCTGGCGGCTCAGGCGGCCGATCATCAGCCGACGCCATATTACCCGGCAACTTCAGTAGATACGGGCAGAACTTCTAGAGCCTGAGGCATACCGTGCTTAACGGCGGCTATACGGAACGAGCGGTTGCCCAAGGATTTCAAGGGCCCTCGTAAGGTGCCTAACTACACAGCGGATCAGCCCCCTGAGGCTTGGGTAGAGAGTTACGAGATGGCTATGGAGATGCTGGATGTTAGTGAAGTCGCATGTGCTAAGTATTTCACCATGATGCTGGAAGGCACAACTCGTAACTGGTTGAAAGGATTGCCCGTCAATTCCATTGGGTCGTGGGCAGAGCTGAAGGCCAAGTTTATCAAGCATTTCAAGGATACATGCAAGCAGCCGATATCAATTGTGGATCTAGATTCTTGTGTTCAGAATGAGGGCAAATCGACGACTAGTTGGGTGCGCCGGGTCTCAACCATTATGCATTCTTTAGATAAGATTAATGACGAAACTGTGATATTAACATTGGAGAAAAATTGTCATTTCCTTCCACTTAAGCAGAAATTGGGGCGGCTTAAGCGTCATTTTGATGATATGGGGGAGCTCATGGCGGCTCTCGTCAAATATGCCGACTCTGATAGTACTAAGGACCCCGTATCTGAGGCTGAAAGACCGGGAAAGGGAAAGAAGAGTAACGACCTGAGAGGACACCAGTTTGACCCGGCCAATCAGAGCAGTGGCAATAAGCACAAGGCTGACACTTTTGTAGCTAATACCGGGACACGAAATTTTAACCAACATCGCAAGGGGAAGCCGCCTCCAAGATATAACATTGACGAGGTGATGAATCAGCCATGTCCAAAGCATGGAACGGACGAAAAGCCGGCTACCCATATGTGGAAAGATTGCAGCATCATGAGGTATTACAGGGAGTCTATCCAGAATAACTATGGGACAAATGGCAGTTCAGGTGGTCTGGGTCATGGAGGCGGCGGCTCAAACTCCGGGTTTCAAGGCCAAGGAAATCAAGGCGGCAACAACCAACATAACAGTCAAGGGAATCAACAGCAGTCCGGTTATCAGAGTAACCCGAAGCAGTTGAGCAGTAGGCAGTACCATGTCTTTACCACAAGTCTATGCAAGCGGGACCAGAAGCTTCATAAAAGGGCGGTGAATGATGTTGAGCCGACAATTCCCCGTTTCTTGCGATGGTCTGAGCAGCCCATTGTGTGGAGCCGCGAGGATCACCCACCCCGAGTTGATAATCCGGGTCAGCTGGCTTTGGTGGTGGCACCTCGGGTTGGAGGATGTAAATTTACTAAGGTACTCATGGATGGAGGCAGCAATATCAATATCCTTTACTATAATACTTTCTGTCATATGGGGTTAACTGACAAGAAACTTAGACCGTCCAACACTGTTTTTCACTGATTCGTGCCTGGTAAGTCATCGTGCCCGGTGGGCAAAATTGATTTACAGGTAACTTTTTTGGATGAATATGATGCCAGGACGGAGACTCTAACGTTTGAGGTTGTTAGGATCCACAACCCGTACTATGCTCTGTTTGGGAGGCCGGCTTATGCTAAGTTCATGGCGAGGTCGTGTTATGTTTATTTATAGCTTAAGATGTCGGGTCACAAGGGGACCATAATAGTGCATGGGATTCGCACAATAGCCTTGGAGTATGAAGAAGGAGATGCGGCCTACGCGGAGTCAATATGTGCAACAGAGGAGTTGAAATTTTACAAGGATAAGTTGACCCAGCAGATATGACATCTTTAAAGAAGCCAACTACAGAACATGACCCTTTGCCGAAGTTTAAATCGGCGGACAACACCAAGATGGTTGACTTTGTTCCTGGCGATTCATCTAAGCAGTTCAGCATCAGTGCTAACCTGGATCCAAAATAGGAAAGCGCGCTCATCAAGTTCATCCGTGAGAACCGGGACATCTTTGCATGGAAGCCTTCAGACATGTCAGGTGTACCGAGAGCACACTCTCAATATTGATCTGAAATATAAGCCGGTCAGGCAGTTTCTTCGCCGTTTTAACGAGGAGAGACGGAAAACCATTGGTGAAGAGGTGGCCCGACTCTTAGCGGCCGGGTTCATCGTTGAAGTTTTTCATCCTGAGTTGTTGGCTAACCTGGTTTTGGTGCTTAAAAAGAACGGCACTTGGCGAATGTGTGTGGATTACACAGATTTAAACAAGGCTTGCCCAGCTGACCCATTCGCCCTCCCTCTTATTGATAAGATCATTGATGCTACGGCGAGTTGTGAGCGTCTGAGCTTTTTGGATGCATATTCTGGGTATCATCAAATCAAGATGGCAGTTAAGGACCAGGAGAAGACGGCTTTCATCACTCCGTTTGGAGCCTTCTACTATGTGTCTATGCCTTTCGGGCTCAAGAGAGCCCAGGCGACTTACCAGCAGTGTGTACAGAATTGCCTGCACGGTCAGATTAGACGTAACGTTCATGCTTATGTGGATGATATTGTGGTTAAATCTAGAAAGAAGGAGACCCCGATCGACGATTTGAAGGAAACGTTTGACAATCTCTGGGTGTACAAGAGGATGCTTAACCCGACCAAGTGTGTTTTTGGTGTTCCAGCAGGCAAGCTTTTGGGTTTATTTGGTCTCTGCTACTTCTCGAGCTTGCATTGTATTCCCTCGAAGAGGAAAATGGGATGCAGCACAGTAGCGTAAGTATTTCCCTTAGTTGTTGAGAACCAAGGTATCAATCCAGTAGGAGACCACGCGCGCGTCCCTCGCACCTGCACAAACAAATAAGAACTTCGCAGCCAACGCGATAAGGGGTTATCAATCCCTTTACGGTCACTTATGAAAGTGAGATCTGATAGAGATGATAGTTTATATTTTTGGTATTTTTGTTTATAAGAACAAAAAGCAGAAAAAGTAAAGTAGATGTAGATTGATACGTTGAGAATAGACTCGGAGGCCATAGTGTTCTTTAGTGTCTTCTCTCATGATAGCGATATTCTACGGCGGGGAAACAAATTACTGTCGAGCAATTGATAGAAAAGTGAATAATTATGAGACTATCTAGGCATGATCATGGTATATAGGCATCATGCCCGAGACAAGTAGACCGACTCTTGCCCGCATCTACTACTATTACTCCACACATCGACCGCTATCCAGCATGCATCTAGTGTATTGAGTTCATAAGAACAAAGTAATGCCTTAAGTAAGATGACATGATGTAGAGGGATAAACTCAAACAATATGATATAAACCCCATCTTTTTATCCTCGATGGCAACAATACAATACGTGCCTTGTGCCTCTACTGTCACTTGGAAAGGACACCGCAAGATTGAACCCAAAGCCAATCACTTCTCCCATTGCAAGGACTATAGATCTAGTAGGCCAAACCAAACCAATAATTCGAAGAGACTTGCAAGGATATTATGAGCACACATAAAGAGTCCAGAAAAGAACCAAATATTTCTCATAGATAATCTTGATCATAAACCCACAATTCATCAGATCTCGACAAACACACCGCAAAAAGAGATTACATCGAATAGATCTCCTCGAAGACAGAGGAGAACTTTGTATCAAGATCCAAAGATAGAGAAGAAGCCATCTAGATACTAGCTATGGACCCGAAGGTCTGTGGTAAACTACTCACAACTCATGGTGAGGGCGATGATGATGATGTAGAAGCACTCCGTGATGGATCCCCCCCCCCCCGGCGGAGCTCCGGAACAGGCTCCAAGATGGGATCTCACGGGAACAGAAGGTTACGGCGGTGGAATTAGGGTTTTCTCTCTGTTGCTGTTGGTTTCGGGGTACATAGGCTTATATAGGAGGAAGGAGGACACCGGGGGACTCACGAGGGACCCACGAGGCAGGGGGCGCGCCCTGGGAAGGAGGGCGCGCCCCCCACCCTTGTGGGCACCCCGTGCCCCCTACTCTGTGGTTCTCAAGTCTCCCGTGCATGATTTTCTCCAAAAATATCTCTCCTAAAGGTTTCATTCCGTTTGGACTCCGTTTGATATTCCTTTTCTGCAAAACCCTGAAACAGGCAAAAAACAGCAATCTGGACTGGGCCTTTGGGTTAGTAGGTTAGTCCCAAAAATGATATAAAAGTGTATGACACAGCCCATTAAACATCCAAGACATCATAAATAATAGCATGGAACAATAAAAAATTATAGATACGTTGGAGACGTATCAAGCATCCCAAGCTTAATTCCTGCTCGTCCTCGAGTAGGTAAATGATAAAAATAGAATTTTTGATGTGGAATGCTAACCAACATAGTTTTTCAATGTAATTCTCTTAATTGTGGCATGAATGTTCAGATCTGAAAGATTCAAGATAAAAGTCTATATTGACATAAGAAATAATAATACTTCAAGCATACTAACAAAGCAATCGTGTCTTGTCAAAATACTATGGCTAAAGAAAGTTATCCCTACAAAATCATATAGTCTGGCTATGATTCCTCTTCATCACACAAAATACTCATATCATGCACAACCCCGATTTCAGCCAAGCACTTGTTTTCATATTCTATTCTTTCAAACCTTTCAACTTTCACGCAATACATGAGCGTGGGCCATGGACATAGCACTATGGGTGGAATAGAGAGGTGGTTGTGGAGAAGACAAAAAGGAGGGAGATAGTCTCACATCAACTAGGCGTATCAATGGGCTATGGAGATGCCCATCAATAGATATCAATGTGAGTGAGTAGGGATTGCCATGCAACGGATGCACTAGAGCTAAATATGCTTGAAAGCTCAACAAAAGAAACTAGTGGGTGTGCATCCAACTTGCTTGCTCACGAAGACCTAGGGAATTTGAGGAAGCCCATCGTTGGAATATACAAGCCAAGTTCTATAACGAAAATTCCCACTAGCATATAAAGTGACTAAGCATGAGACTCTCTACAATGAAGAACATGGTGCTACCAAGCACAAGTGTGGAAAAAAGATAGTAGCAATTGTCCCTTTTTTTTTCTTTTTTTGGGCCTTTCTTTTTTTTGCTGAGGGGCTTTATTGATTTAGCCTTTCCTCCCATGGGACAATGCTCTAATAATGATGATCATCACACTTTCATTACAACTCGATATTACAACTCGATACTACAACAAAGTATGACTCTATATGAATGCCTCCGGCGGTGTACCGGGATGTGCAATGAAACAAGAGTGCCATGTATGAAAAGTTATGCATGGTGGCCTTGCCACAAATACGATGTCAACTACATGATCATGCATGTCAATATGACAATATGATGCGTGTCATATGAACGGAACGATGGAAAGTTGCATGGCAATATATCTCGGAATGGCTATGGAAATGCCATGATGGGTAGGTATGGTGGCTGTTTTGAGGAATAGTATGGTGGCTGTTTTGAGGAAGGATATATAGTGGGTGTATGGTACCGGCGAAAGTTGCACGGTACAAGAAAGGCTAGCAATGGTGGAAGGGTGAGAGTGCGTATAATCCATGGACTCAACATTAGTCATAAGAACTCATATACTTATTGCAAAAATCTACGAGTCATCAAAACAAAGCAATCAACGCATGCTCCTAGGGGGGAGGTTGGTAGGAGTTAACCATCGCGCGCCCCCGACCTCCACACAAAGGTTGGCACTTTACAAATACATCATGCTCTAACTTCGTCACATAGCGGTTCACCATACGTGCATGCTACGGGAATCACTAACCTTAACACAAGTATTTCTCAATTTCATAATAACTCTGCTAGCATGACTCTAATATCACTATCCTCATATCTCAAAACAATTATCAAGCATCCAACATCTCATCATATTCAATGCACTTAGTGTGAAAGTTTTTACTACATTGATATTGGATGTTTATCATGTGAAGACTAGTTTTATAGCCTAAACACATTACTATGCTGTTTTAATAGACTCTCAAAAGGATATAAGTGAAGCATGAGAGTTCAACAATTTCTTCAAAATATAATCACCACCATGCTCTAAAAGATATAAGTGAAGCACTAGAGCAAAACTATTCAACTCAAAAGATAGAAGTGAAGCACATAGAGTGTTCTATCAATTCCTAGGCCATATTTAACTCTCTCAAATAGGTGTGTCCAGCAAGGATAATTGTGGCAAGATAACAAGAAAAGACTCAAATTATACAAGACGCTCCAAACAAAACACATATCATGTGGTGAATAAAAATATAGCTCCAAGTATAGTTACCGATGGATGAAGACAAAGAGGGGATGCCTTCCCGGGGCATCCCCAAGCTTAGGCTTTTGATTGTCCTTGAATTTTACTTGGGGTTCCATGGGCATCCCCAATCTTAGGCCCTTGCTACTCTTTGTTCCATAGTCCATCAAAGCAATACTCAAAACTTGAAAACTTCACAACACAAAACTTAGACAAAAATTCTCGTGAGCTCCGTTAGTATAAGAAAACAAATCACTACTCAAAGGTAGTGCAATGAATTAATTCTTTGTTTATATTGGTGTTAAACCTACTGTATTCCAAACTCTCTATGGTTCATACCTTCCAATATTACTCATAGATGCATTGAAATAAGCAAACAACACACGAAAAACAGAATCTGTCAAAAACAGAACATTCTGTAGTAATCTGCAGGTTTCGCATACTTCTGTAACTCCAAAAAAATCAAAATAAATTGGTAAACGTGAGGAATTTTTCTATTAATCATCTGCAAAAAGAATCATCTAAATAGCACGCTCCAGTAAACTCTGATGACCATTCTAGCGAGCGCTAACGATTCTGTTTTTCACAGCAAGATCATATAAACTTCACACAAGTCTTCCCAAAGGTTCTACTTGGCACAAACACTAAACAAAACATGAAACCACATCTAAACATAAGCTAGATGCAATATTTATTCCCTAACAGCAGCAAAAACAAAAAATATAAAATTGGGTTGCCTCCCAACAAGCGCTATCGTTTTACGCCCCTAGCTAGGCACGATACATGATAGATCTAGGTATTGCCATCTTTGGAAGGCAATCCATAAGTGGCTCTCATGATAGATTCATATGGTAATTTGATTTTATTTCTAGGAAAGTGTTCCATGCCTTTCCTTAACAGAAATTGGAATCTAATATTTCCTTCCTTCATATCAATAATTGCATCAATCGTTCTAAGGAAAGGTCTACCAAGAATAATAGGACATGAAGGATTACAATCTATATCAAGAACGATGAAATCTACGGGCACATAATTCCTATTGGCAACAATAAGAACATCATTAATTCTTCCCATAGGTTTCTTAATAGTGGAATCCGCAAGATGCAAATTTAAAGAACAATCATGAAGCTCATGGAACCCTAGCAAATCACACAAAGTTTTTGGGATAGTGGAGACACTTGCACCCAAATCACACAAAGCATAGCATTCATGATCTTTTATTTTTATTTTAATAGTAGGTTCCCACTCATCATAAAGCTTTCTAGTGATAGAAACTTCTAACTCAAGTTTTTCTTCATAAGATTGCATCAAAGCATCAACTATGTGTTTGGTGAAAGCTTTATTTTGACTATAAGCATGCGGAGAATTTAGTACGGATTGCAACACGGAAATACAATCAATCAAAGAACAATTATCATAATTGAATCCCTTGAAATCCAAAGTAGTGGGTTCATCACTATGCAAAGTTTTAATCTCTTCACTCCCACTTTTAACAATTTTAGCATCAAGATCTAAAAACTCCGAATTATTGGGACACCTTAAAGCAGAATCATCTCCAATCCTATCTTCATCAAGATTTATACTAGAAAACAAGGATCTAATGGGAGAGACATCAATAAATTTCATATCTTCATCTTTATTTTCATGCTCTTCCGGTTTAGCAGCCATCTTATTGATCAAGGTGGATTGTTTATCCAAAATTTGGCCAATTAAGTTCTCAAGATGAGCAAACTGAGATTTCAAGCCATAAAATTCCTTAAACATATCATCAAGGTCTTTATTCATATACTCCATAAACTTTTTCTGTTCTTTAAGCTCACTTCTGAAAACGTCATTATGCTCAAATTGTATAGTCAAAAAATGTCTAACATTGTTTTCAATCTCCTCCAGCCTCTTGAGGTGAGGGTCAACACTAATAGGGAGAGCCATAGTGGCAAGCAATCAATCCAACACACACAAGCAAACAAGAAGCAAGTGAATGATAAACACACGACAGAAGAAGGGCAAATAAAACAGCAAGGGTGAAGTGGGGGAGAGGAAAACGAGAGGCAAAAATGTAATGCGAAGGATAAGGGTTTGTGATAGGTACTTGGTATATGACTTTTGCGTAAGCCTCCCCGGCAACGACGCCAGAAATTCTTATTGCTACTTCTCGAGCTTGCGCTGTATTCCCTCGAAGAGGAAAGGGAGATGCAGCACAGTAGCGTAAGTATTTCCCACAGTTTTTGAGAACCAACGTATCAATCCAGTAGGAGACTACGCGCGAGTCCCTCGCACCTGGACAAACAAATAAGAACTTCTCAGCCAACGCGATAAGGGGTTGTCAATCCCTTTACGGTCACTTACGAAAGTGAGATCTGATAGAGATGATAGTTTATATTTTTGGTATTTTTGTTTATAAGAACAAAAAGTAAAATCGAAAAAAAGAAAGTAGATGTAGATTGATACGTTGAGAATAGACCCGGGGGCCATAGTGTTCTCTAGTGGCTTCTCTCATGATAGCGATATTCTACGGCGGGTAAACAAATTACTGTCGAGCAATTGATAGAAACGCGAATAATTATGAGACTATCTAGGCATGATCATTGTATATAGGCATCACGTCCGAGACAAGTAGACCGACTCCTGCCTGCATCAACTACTATTACTCCACACATCGACCGCTATCCAGCATGCATCAGTGTATTGAGTTCATAAGAACAGAGTAACGCCTTAAGCAAGATGACATGATGTAGAGGGATAAACTCAAGCAATATGATATAAACCCCATATTTTTATCCTCGACGGCAACAATACAATATGTGCCTTGCTGCCCCTACTGTCACTGGGAAAGGACACCGCAAGATTGAACCCAAAGCCAAGCACTTCTCCCATTGCAAGAACTATAGATCTAGTAGGCCAAACCAAACCAATAATTCGAAGAGACTTGCAAGGATATTATGAGCACACATAAAGAGTTCAAAAAAGAACCAAATATTTCTCATAGATAATATTGATCATAAACCCACAATTCATCGGATCTCGACAAACACACCGTAAAAAGAGATTACATTGAATAGATCTCCTCGAAGACCGAGGAGAACTCTGTATTGAGATCCAAAGAGAGAGAAGAAGCCATCTAGATACTAGCTATGGACCCGAAGGTCTGTGGTAAACTACTCACAACTCATGTTGAGGGCGATGATGATGATGTAGAAGCACTTCGTGATGGATCCCCCCTCCGGCGGAGCTCCGGAACAGGCTCCAAGATGGGATCTCACGGGAAAAAAAGGTTACGGCGGTGGAATTAGGGTTTTCTCTCTGTTGCTGATGGTTTCGGGGTACGTAGGCTTATATAGGAGGAAGGAGGACACCGGGGGACTCACGAGGGACCCACGAGGCAAGGGGGCGCGCCCTGGGAAGGGGGCGCGCCCCCCACCCTCGTGGGCACCCCATGGCCCCTACTCCGTGGTTCTCCAGTCTCCTGTGCGTTATTTTCTCCAAAAATATCTCTCCCGAAGGTTTCATTCCGTTTGGACTCCGTTTGATATTCCTTTTCTGCAAAACCCTGAAACAGGCAAAAAACAGCAATTTGAACTGGGCCTTTGGGTTAGTAGGTTAGTCCCAAAAATGATATAAAAGTGTATGACAAAGCCCATTAAACATCCAAGACATCATAAATAATAGCATGGAACAATAAAAAATTATAGATACGTTGGAGACGTATCAGTTCTGAGCAAGGCATCAAGGCTAACGAGGAGAAAATCAAGGCCATCAGCTCCTTGGCAAGGCCGAAGTGTGTCAATGATGTCCAGCGCTTAGCAGGACGGCTAGCAGCTTTGAGCCGGTTCGTAAGCCGCCTAGGTGAAAAGGCTATCCCTCTGTATCAGATGATGAAGAAGACAGATGACTTTGTTTGGTGTGAAGCTGCCGATGAGGCGTTTGAGGCACTCAAGAAGCAATTGGTTGAGCCGCCGGTTCTTGCTGCTCCCATTGACAAGGAACCTTTGTTATTATATGTTGATGCAAATAGCCGGGCTGTGAGTGTTGCCATTGTTGTGAAGAGGAAAGAGGCTGGCAAGGAGTATCCGGTTCAAAGGCCGGTTTATTATATCAGCGAGGTGCTCATTGAGTCCAAACAGAGGTATCCACATTGGCAGAAGCTGGTATATGGGGTCTTCATGGCAAGCCGGAAGCTCAAGCAATATTTCTTGGGTCATCCTATTACGATGGTGAGTTCAGCTCCCTTAGGGGATATCATCCAAAACAGAGAAGCCACACGACAAGTAGCCAAGTGGGCCATTGAGTTTGGGCCTCATGGTTTAAAATATGTGCCTCGGACGGCCATTAAATCGCAAGAGCTCGTGGATTTTATCAATGACTGGACAGAACTGCAGACGCTTGAGGAAAAGCCGGATAACACATATTGGACTATTCACTTTGATGGATCTAGACAGTTAGAAGGCTCGGGGGCTGGAGTTGTCTTAACTTCCCTATGAGGTGATAAATTTTGTTATGTTCTCCAGTTAATGATCCCATGTACTAATAATCCAGCTGAGTATGAGGCCTTGCTCCATGGTCTTCGGATGGCCAAGGAGATGAACCTAAGCCGGGTGAGGTGCTTCGCTGATTCAGATCTGGTAGCTCGGCAGGTTTCTGGTACTTGGAATTCCAAGGATCCGCTCATGGCAGCTTATCAACGAGAGGTTGATGCTATTGTGGGTCACTTCAAGGGTTACCAAGTTGAGCATATTGATTGGAGGAAGAACGAGGCGGCTGATACCTTAAGCCGGTTAGGATCTGAGCGTAAGCCGGTACCGCCCAACACTTTCTTGGATGATTTGATTAACCCGTCTGTCAAGTTGCCTACAGAGGAGGACCTTGCAATCTGATACGTCTCCAACATATCTATAATTTTGATTGTTCCATGCAATTATTTATGATGTTTAATGGGCTTTGTTATACACTTTTATATTATTTTTGGGACTAACCTATTAACCCAAAGGTCTAGTCCAGATTGCTGTTTTTTTTGCCTATTCCAGGGTTTTACAGAAAAGGAATATCAAACGGAGTCCAAACGGAATAAAACTTTGGGAGAGATATTTTTGGAGTAAAATACGCACGGGAGACTTGAGAACCACGGAATAGGGCTGACGTGGCGTCCACGAGGGTGGGGGGCGCGCCCCCTGCCTCGTGGGCCCCACGTCTGGCCCCCGGTGCCCTCCTTCCTCCTATATACACCTATGTACCCCGAAAACATCAGAAGAGAAGAAAAAACCCTAGTTCCACCACCGCAACCTTCTGTTCCCGTGAGATCCCATCTTGGGGCCTGTTCCGGAGCTCCGCCGGTGGGGGGGGGGGATCTACCATGGAGTGCTTCTACATCATCATCATCGCCTCACCATGAGTTGTGAGTAGTTTACCACAGACCTTCGGGTCCTGTCAGGGATATTACTAGTA
The DNA here is from genome assembly GCA_902687465.1 of Secale cereale. Lineage (NCBI taxonomy): Eukaryota > Viridiplantae > Streptophyta > Magnoliopsida > Poales > Poaceae > Secale > Secale cereale. The sequence goes on along the minus strand of LR738714.1, from coordinate 566,849,712 downwards.
GGTATAAGCCGGCTAGTGTAAACCGGATTATGATATTATTGTTGTGTAATTATAATACCCAATAGAGGTTACGGCCCAAGAAGGCTTAGGGCCCATGTGTAGAGTTACGGTTTGTAAACCGCCTGATCATGTAAACTTGAGAGACAAGGAAGAAAGAACAGAGACCGAGGCGGACACAAGTATGAGCCGGCCTCGGGACTCTGTAAGCCGGACCGGGCGTCGCCTCTATATAAAGGGACGACCCGGCGACGGTTCAAGGACAAGAAACAACCCGTCGAGACACAGGCAAGCAATCTGCTCCCTGTTCATCGACGCCCAAGCAATACCAAACCAAACTAGACGTAGGCTTTTACCTTCCTCGAAGGGGCCGAACTAGTATAAACCCTCTGTGTCCTTTGTGTGCTTTTAACCCCTTCAAGCTAACCCGTGCGATGGTTCCTCAACTAAGTCCGTTAAACCGGACATCTGCCATGCTAATTCCACGACAGTTGGCGCCCACCGTGGGGCCTCCGAACGATGGTTTCGAGTTCTTGAAGGGCAACTTTGAAGGGCTCAAGGGTTACACGGTCGGCCGGATGACCAAGAGTCGCCGCGGCCGGATCTACATCAATGACGCAGGCTGGGGACCGGAGTCCGATTCAATCGAATACGGGTACCGGGTTCCCTTCGGCGACATCCACGTCTTCATCGGCAAAATCGGTGAACCGGGACCTGGGCCGGACATCTTCCCCAACATCGTCGAGCCGGCTCAGCGTGCGAGATCGACCCGGGTTCAACCAGCCATGAAGCATGTTTTCGTCGGAGCAATTCACGGAGTTCAAGCCGAGGACGGATCGGATTCCGGTGGCGAGACAGTTATCTATTCCGACGATGAATCTTCATCCGGAGGGACTGAGTCTTTGTATCAGTTGCGGGATGGCCGGTCTGAGGGTATGTCCGACGGAGACAGTATTCCGGACCCCTTTGATCCGCCAAACCGAGTGGCTGTCTTTATGGCCGATTCACAACCTACGCTACAGTCCACGGTGAACGGGGCGATGACAGCAGAAGCTGGTGTAGGGGGGAGCGGCCAAGCCCTCTCGCCCTCTGACGCTCTATCCACCTTGATCGAGGAGTTCACAACCCGAGCCATGGCAGAGGTGGCTCCAGCAGACAAGGCGCAACACGATGCAGAGCTCCTTCAGCTAAAGGGCCGGATCGATCAAGCAAAAGAAAATCTGAAGGCAGAGAAGGCTATGATAGCAATGAGGCAGGCAGAGCTGGATGATCAGGCTTTTCAGCTGAGGATGGAACAGGCCTCTACACAGGGAGTAAGGAATCTAAGGTACCATTCTCGTCTACCACCGGTTTACGAGGCGATGAATCTTTTCAAGACGCCAGGAGCGGGAACCAGCAATGATCCGGCGGTAAACCAGAGGGCGGCCCCGGTGAGGGATGAGCCGGTTCAGTAGCCCACTGCGGAGCAAGATCGGCGGGTTATGTCTGCGCCTCATGTCCCAACCCTTCCGGGTCATTATTCAAACCCTTTGGATAACATTATTGCTGCCGCTTCGCGCCTGGCCGCTTTATCCATTGAGGGGACTTCCCCCGTGGCAATGGAGGCACGCAGGGTTAAGGATCTGCTTAACACGGCATTAACACAACAGCAAGCATATTCTTATAGCAGGGAGAGGCTTCATTCAACACCCCGCCACAGCCGGAGTTACACTAGGCATTGGGAAGAACCAGAGGTGTCTAGTAGTGAACGAAGGCGACACCGTCGCAGACAAGATAATCCGGCGGGTGCAGAGGCACAAGCTCAGGGGGTGCAAGACCGGGTTAGATTTGCGGCTCGCGAGGAGGTCCGCCAAACGACGCCGGTTCACACAACCACAACAGAAACAGGAATCACGACGAGTTCCTTCGGGGTGCAGTGTCTTGTTCCCGCTTTACGGAGCGTGAAGTTGCCCAAGGATTTTAAGGGTCCATGTAAAGTGCCTAATTACACAGCAGATTTGGCCCTGGAGGCTTGGGTTGAGAGTTACGAGATGGCCATGGAGATGCTGGATGTGGATGAAGCGGCTTGCGCAAAATACTTTACCATGATGCTTGAGGGCACGGCCTGGACCTGGCTGAAAGGTTTACCCCCTAACTCCATCGGATCATGGGGAGAGTTATGCCATCAGTTTATCAAAAACTTCAAGGATACGTGCAAGCAGCCAATGTCAGTGGTGGATCTGGCAGCCTGTATACAAGGAGACCAGGAACCTACAAAAGCATGGGTGCGGCGAGTATCAGAAATCTTGCACTCTTCGAACAGTATCAATCCCAGTACGACAATAGTAACGCTGGAAAACAATTGCCGGTTTGAGTCTCTGAAGTTAAAACTAGGACGGCTCAAACGGGATTGTAATGACATGGGGACTCTCATGAGCGCTCTGGTGAAGTACGGGGACTCTGACAACGCTAAATATCCAGAAGCGGATGGAGATAAGACAGGAAAAGCCAATAAGCCCGGTAAACCGGCGCAGGCTAATCCGGTCGGAACAAGCTTTTGGGCAAGCGAAAAGCGGAGGGTGGCTCCGATTTCGTGGCCAATACCCAGGTTCAAGGGGGCTTTCAGCGCAATAAGGGTAAACCGCCTCCACAAACCGGTGGAGGGCCCTCTACCTGGGAGCAAGAATTGAATGAGCCTTGCCCGAAACACGGATCAAGGGAACGTCCAGCTAAACACACTATAGGAGAATGCAAGGCCATGATGGAAGCCATGAGACAGTTCAGATCTAACAACAGGCCACCAGGCGGCGGGTCAGGCCCCGGGTTTTACGGTCCGGGTCACCAGGGGAACGGCTCCGGATCAGGATATCGCGGCAACAACAGTGGTTATAATAACCAAGGCAATAATCAGTATGGTCAGGGCAGTTACAATAACCAAGGCAATCAGCAGCATGGCCAGGGTGGTTACCATAACCAAAATAACCAATAGCAGGGCCAGGGTAATCACAAGAACCAGGGTAATCAGCAGCGTCAGCAGCAGCAACAATCCGGATATCAGAGTAATCCGAAGGAGTTAAGTAGCGGGTAGTATCATGTGTTCACTACGAGCTTGTGCAAACGGGACCAGAAAATCTTAAAGCGGGCGGTCCATGCGGTTGAACCGGCAACACCTCAGTTCCTGCGCTGGTCGGAGCAACCTATTGTGTGGAGCAGGGAGGATCACCCGCTACGAGTTGATAATCCGGGCCACTTGGCCTTAGTGGTAGCGCCACAGGTGGGTGGCTACAAATTCACCAAGGTCCTCATGGATGGCGGCAGTAGCATCGATATCTTATATTATGTGACTTTTCGTCGCATGGGGCTGACGGATAAGAAGCTAAGACAATCAAACACGGTGTTTCATGGAGTGGTGCCAGGTAAATCAGCTTACCCAGTTGGGAAAATTGACCTAGAAGTTACCTTTGGAGATGAGCAGGATTCCAGGTGAGAGATGATAACCTTTGAAGTTGTCAAGATCCGGAGCCCCTATCACGCTCTGTTTGGAAGAACGGTTTATGCCAAGTTTATGGCCAGACCGTGTTATGTCTATCTACAGCTCAAGATGCCGGGTCACAGAGGAACTATCACGGTTCATGGAAGTCGCAAGATTGCATTGGAGTGTGAAGAAGGAGACGCTGCTTACGCGGAGGCAGTGTGCGCTACGGAGGAGTTGAAGTTTTACAAGGACAATGTTGATCCGGCAGATATGTCCCCGTTGAAGAAGCCAACTACAGAGCATGATCCGACGCTGAAGTTTAAGTCAGCAGAGGAGACCAAGCAGGTTGATTTTGTGCCAGGCGATTCATCCAAGCAGTTCACTATTAGTGCTAACCTTGATCCTAAATAGGAAAGCGCGCTCATCGAGTTCATCCGTGAGAACCGGGATATCTTTGCATGGAAACCTTCTGACATGCCAGGTATATCGAGGGAACTCGCTAAGCATAGTCTTAACATTGATCCGAAGTTTAAACCGGTCAAGCAGTATCTACGCCGCTTCAACGAAGAAAGGCGCAAGGCTATAGGAGAAGAAGTGGCCAGGCTTTTGGCCGCAGGGTTCATAGTTGAAGTTTTTCACCCGGAGTGGTTGGCTAATCCGGTGCTGGTGTTAAAGAAAAATGGGAAGTGGAGAATGTATGTAGATTACACGGACCTAAACAAAGCTTGTCCAACCGATCCTTTTGCTCTCCCTCGCATTGATCAGATCATCGATGCTACAGCGGGATGTGAGCGGCTAAGTTTTTTGGATGCATATTCAGGGTATGACCAGATCAAGATGGCAGTTAAAGATCAGGAGAAGACATCCTTCATAACCCCTTTTGGTGCTTTTTGCTATGTTTCTATGCCCTTTGGGCTCAAGAGTGCCCAAGCAACTTATCAGCGTTGCGTACAGAATTGTCTTAAGGGGCAGATAGGGAGAAATGTTCATGCCTATGTGGATGAAATTGTGGTGAAATCAAGGAAGGAGGAGACGCTGATAGAGGACCTCAAGGAGACCTTTGACAATCTTCGAGCCTATAAAATGATGCTTAATCCGGAGAAATGTGCTTTCGGTGTTTCGGCGGGCAAGCTCCTTGGATTCTTGGTGTCAAACAGAGGAATAGAAGCTAATCCGGAGAAGATCAAGGCAATCACATCTTTGACTAAACCGGCTTGCATCAATGATGTTCAACGGATCGCCGGCCGGATCACAACATTGAGCCGGTTCATCAGCCGTCTAGGGGAGAAGGCGATTCCACTTTATCAGATGCTGAAAAAGACTGATCGGTTCATATGGAGTGATGAGGCGAACGCTGCGTTTGAGGATTTGAAGCGGCAGCTATCTAAGCCGCCGGTCCTTGCTGCCCCTGTTGATAATGAGCCGTTGCTGTTATATGTCGCTGCCAATGCACGGGCAGTCAGCGTGGCAATCGTGGTTGAGCGCAAGGAAGCGGTAAAGGAATACCCGGTTCAATGTCCAGTCTATTATGTCAGTGAAGTTCTCATTGAGTCCAAGCAAAGGTACCCACATTGGCAGAAGTTGGTATATGGTGTGTTCATGGCAAACCGGAAGTTGAAACATTATTTCCAAGGCCACCCAATAACTGTTGTTAGTTCAGCACCGTTGGGGGATATAATCCAGAACAGGGAGGCTACTGGCAGAGTGGCGAAGTGGGCCATTGAGCTTAGCCCACACGAGTTGAAGTATGTGCCACGCACCGCCATCAAATCCCAAGCATTGGTGGATTTTATCAATGATTGGACAGAATTGCAAACGCCAGAGGAGAAGCCGGATCTTACGTACTGGACAATTCACTTTGACGGTTCAAGGCAGTTAGAAGGCTCGGGGGCTGGAGTTGTTTTAACTTCCCCGCGAGGGGACAAGTTTTGTTATGTCCTCCGTTTATTGTTTCCTTGTACTAATAATGCAGTAGAGTATGAAGCATTGCTTCATGGCTTACGAATGGCCAAGGAAATGAACTTGAGCCGGGTCAAGTGTTTTGGCGATTCAGATTTAGTGGCACAGCAAGTATCCGACAAGTGGGATTCAAGAGACCCTCTCATGGCAGCTTACAGACGAGAAGTGGAAGCAGTTGCAGGGTATTTCAAGGGGTATCAAGTGGATCACATAGACCGGCGAAGAAATGAAGCGGCCGATGCTCTGAGCCGACTGGGTTCTCAACGTACACCGGTACCACCGAATACCTTTTTGGATGAGCTGCACAGTCCGTCAGTTCAAGTACCATCGGAGGAAGACCTGGCTGTTCCTGATCCGGAGGCACAACTAGTTGCAGCACTTCATGTTATTCCAGATTGGACGCTGCCATATTTGGCGTATCTAAGCCGGGGAGAGCTGCCGGACAATGAGATTGAAGCAAGGCAGATAATCCGGCGCTCTAAATCCATGACAATTGCAAACGGAGAGCTTCACCATCGCAGCGTTTCTGGAGCGTTTCAGCGATGTGTGTCATCTGAAGAAGGTTGTGATATTCTTCGTGAGATCCATGAAGGGGATTGTGGTCATCATGCCGGTTCAAAATCATTGGTGGGTAAAGCTTTTCGGCATGGGTTCTATTGGCTGACAGCCCATGCTGATGCAGCGGATCTAGTCCGGAAGTGCGATGCTTGTCAGAAGTTTTCACGACGTGCTCTTGTTCCGGCGTAGGAGCTCCGGATGATACCGATAACTTGGCCGATTGCGACTTGGGGGCTTGATATGGTTGGGCCCTTTAAACGATCCCAAGATCAAAAAACTCATCTGCTGGTGGATGTGGATAAGTTTACAAAATGGATTGAGGCAGAGCCTGTGAGCAAGTGTGATGCGGCAACATCGGTTAAATTCATCAAAAAGGTAATTTTCCGGTTTGGCTTTCCACACAGCATCATCACAGACAACGGCACCAATTTATATTAAGGAGGGATGGAGGAGTTTTGTCAACGGGAGCATATTCTCCTAGATGTGTCTTCTGTAGCTCACCCTCAATCCAATGGTCAAGCTGAAAGAGCAAATCAGGAGATTTTGCGAGGTATCAAACCCCGGCTTATGACTCCCCTGCAAAGAACACCAGGGTGCTGGGTTGAGGAGTTACCTTCTGTCCTCTGGAGCATCAATACCACGCCAAACCGGTCTACAGGTTATACACCTTTCTTCATGGTGTATGGTGCTGAAGCGGTCCTTCCAAGTGATATCCGTCATGATTCGCCATGAGTGACGACTTATGTTGAAGCGGCCAATGAGCAGGCAAGACAGGACAGTTTGGACCGGCTGGATGAAGAACATGACATAGCAGCAGCACGATCTGCAATTTATCAACAAGACTTGCGCAGATATCACAGCCGCCGGATCAAGACCAGGACGTTCCAGGAGGTAGATTTGGTACTCCGGCTCATCCAAGATCAAACAGATATGCACAAGCTATCCCCGCCTTGGGAAGGGCCCTTTGTGGTCAACAAGAATCTACACAACGGTTCATATTACCTGGTGGACATTCGAGAACACAAGGACTCACGGACATCGGAGGAAGAGACAAAGAGGCCGTGGAACATTGCCCTCTTGCGGCCCTACTATACCTGAGCCATGAGCTCTGCTGTATCCTATGTATATATTATGATTATTGAATAAACCGACACCTTTTGTAAACCGGAGGATCAGCCTTTTTTCCAATACAAGTGTCTTATGTTGATAACCATACATTTCTTATTATATGTCATATTTTAAACACTTTGATCAGTCTAACTGGTTATGCAGGACAATTGCCGTGTATGTACTCTGGGGCTGTGACCACTGAAGGGCTTCCTGTTCAAACATAGGTCGTATTCGAACCAAAGAGAACATAGCCAAACCCATTGAAGGGCTTCCTGTTCAAACATAGGTTGTATTCGAACCAAAGAGAACATAGCCAAACCCATTGAAGGGCTTCCTGTTCAAACATAGGTCGTATTCGAACCAAAGAGAACATAGCCAAACCCAGTGAAGGGCTTCCTGTTCAAACATAGGTCGTATTCGAACCAAAGAGAACATACCCAAACTCACTAAAGCCATTCTGTTCAAACATAGGTCGTATTCGAACCAAAGAGAACATGGCAAAGGCCAGTAGGGGGCAGGATTGTATCCGAATCCTAGCTTAGCCCCTATGGTCCGGTTTGTATGGTCGTATCCGAACCATAAGCTCAATGGATCGTATCCGAATCCATTGCTTGGCTAAATTTTTAAGGCCAGTAGGGGGCAGGAACGTATCCGAATCCTAGCTTAGCCCCTATGGTCCGGTTTGTATGGTCGTATCCGAACCATAAGCTCAATGGATCGTATCCGAATCCATTGCTTGGCTAAGTTTTACTTTGGAGCCTGGCAGCTCACAAAAAGCCTCGACTACATGGTTTTATTTGCAAACTTGTATTTCTGGCATTTGTGTTTTATGGTTCTTTGATCCGGAGTGGGACAACTCCAGAGTTGACCACGTATCTTCAAAAGTCTGGACAGAGCTCCGGCATGATCTAAACCGGTAGCTTCTATAAAACCCGGAATTATTATTGGATCTATCACAAAGGCTCCCTCAGAAAACTGCAAAGTTCGCCGGATTAAGAATATCAAGCATACTTAATCGCAGGTATGAAGTTATTTCTGGTATAAACAAACACTTGTTTGATATATTTTTTGAGTCGTTTAATCGGTCCAGCGGTAAACCGCTAGGACATCTTTTAAGTGTTATCTATGCAGAAACAGATATTATGCAAAGATGAATCATATCAGACAAAATTCAAGTTGGCAAATGTCAAAACAAAACGTTGGGACATCCGGATCAAGACGAATAAATGTTTTATGCTATCCTATTACAAGGCATAGCAAGCCTGAACGGATTAAAGTCTTTCCAACAAAATGAGACTTCAACTACAAAGATACATTATATGGCCTACGCTTCCTCCTGCTACGACGGCTGGGGATCAACTTGTTCCGGAGTTTCTTCCTCTTATTGAAGCGGCTGGAAGTCAGGGACGCACCAATCGATTTTCGTTAAAGCGCGGAAGTACATCTCTCCCGTGATAAGTTCAGACGGATCAATATCTGGGGCGAAAGTATGGGGGCGCACTGGTGGGATTAGATTTACGGTATCATAAATCGGCCGATCCACCCGCTCGTTCTGTAAATCATACCCCGGATGATACCTGGACAAGTCTGATTCGGCAGCAAGCTTGCTAGCGAGAGGACGCATCTCCTTAGTCAAAGCGTGAAGATCTTTGGCAGTGAAAGCTGATCCGTCTTCTTTAGTGCCGGGATACCCGTTCAAGGCTTCTTCCGGATCAAAATCTGGAACCCACGCTTTGGCTCGGGTGAGCGCCATGAGAGAACCGGCTCGGGCAGCAGACTTCTTCACTTCCTCCAAGCGTGCTGGCAAGACAGAAAGTTTTTCTAGTGTGCCTTGGATAGTGGTGGGGGCCGGTTTCTTGAAAGACATTGCGCTTATGATCCTTTACATTCACAAATTCTTCATATGCGTTCTATTTGAAACTTGTTCAAAATCTTCACTGTGTCCTTGTCAGCTGAAGAAATTGCAAACGCAACGTTAAAATTTCCGCTCAAATCATTCCGCATCCCACGACAATACTTATCTATTCACCCATGATCTCACACGATCTCCACTACACAGGACGTGGGTGACACATGTCATCCGAATGAGAAGGGTGAGGGGCACGTTCGTCCTATTTCTTTGGTCGAACGGTTTTTCATCTCAGCTATAAATACCCCTCCCCTTCTCTCACTTCACTTTTTACTCCGCTCGTTCTCACTCTCCCGCTCGAGCTTCTCCAACCCTAGCGCCGCCGCTACTCCATCGTCGCCGGTGAGGAAGAGCTTCACTGCCTCGACCTCGTCGCCGTCGTACTCGCACCGGCCACGGATTTCTTCACTCCGCCGCTACCGTAGCCGTCTTCCTCCGCCAAGTTAGGGCGTGGAAGATCTGCACAGACGAACTTCACTTCTCCATCTCACAGTTCGTCGTGTTCTTCATCCAGGGTAATTAAAAGTTACTTTTACTGCCCCCTTTGATTCAAATGTTTTCTTCAAAATTCTCAAAAGGTGTTTTCTTTGTCAAATCTTCACACACTAAACACCTCACATATCCTCTGTTCTTGATTTGATTTCTCTAAGCTATGATTTTCTTCAAGATTCCTCAATTGTGTGGATTTTTCAATCTATACAACTCTGGAACCTAAGACAAAGAACGCTTTGTGAAAGTCTTCAAGACACAACTGGTCAAATTCCTCAAACTTGTTCTTTTTACAAAAACTTCTGAGAACGCATATGACCTCTCCAAATTCCTCACAACTATACTCTGTTCACAGGTACTCATGTCTGCTGCTGAATCACTAGGTTCTCATCAACTTAACTCATTTGCATCGTTCCTTGAAGAAAATTTGCATACTTCTTCAGAGAGCTCGATTGTTCAAATTCCTCATCTGAAGAAAATGGCTGATGGGAAGAAGCCGCAGAAAGGAGGAAATAAGCTAGAGGTCAATACTGTTTTTGAACTGCCTGAAGACATTTATGCTAGTTATTGCACTCCTGATGAGGCAAAGTTCAGAAAAGAGGACAAGAATCAGCGCAAAGTGCGCATCCAAAGAATAGAGAGGAGATGGGCACGTGAGTGGAGGGAGTACAAATATGTCACTCCCAAATACATGAAGAAATTCGCACTAAATCCTCCCTGCCCAAGACCTCCACTAGCACCTGGCCAAGTTGCTGATCCCACAAGCATCAGGCGTGGTGAGGACTTTCCTGAAGAATGGGCCAAGCGCCAGGCCAAGTTGGCCAGACAAGCAAAAGATGCAGTGAGGAAATTCAATGAAGACTCTGCTGCTACTGCTGCCTCTGCTGAGGCCTCTGCTTCCAAGCCTAAGAAGGCCATGGCTAAGAAGCCTGCTCACAAGCCAAGTGCTTCTTCCTCAGCAATGCCCTCACGGCCAGTCTCTTTAAAGCCCTCATGGCAAATTCCTCAGACTGCACCTGCTTCTACAAAGTCCTCAGCTCCTTCGCAAAAGTCTTCAGATGCTGCCACAAAATCTTCTGCTCCGGTGCATCTTGCCACATGTCAGAGGACTGCAGGCATATCAATTGCCTCAGGAGCCTCTGCAAGCTCCTCAGCTGCTCCAAGTTCCTCAGCTGGTCCCTCGCCGCTGAAGAAAAAGACAACTGCTGGACGAGGCTCTCACCCAAGTCCTCATAAGAAGCAAGTTGCTTTCCAAGTGCCTTCTGATGACGAAGCTGATGATGAAGAACTAGTTCAAATCATCAGAGACAGGCAAGAAAGGGCCGCTAGAGCCAAAGGAAGTGAAGTACCACTGCTGTTGGATGCCAAGGTGATCCTTGATTTCATTGATCTCTGGCACAAGGATCCCAACACTCCTTTGCCTGATTTCAATCTGACTCCTGGCCAAAGTCATATGCTGACCGCCTTCATAGGCGAAGAAAAATGGAAGTTTGAACAGGCCAGGTAGACCAAGAAAGCTCAGTACAAGAAGGAGCGCTTTTTGAAGAAAAATGCTGTCAACATGACTACTAAAGAACTAGTCAAGACTTAGGGTGAAATCAAAGCCCCCAGCAAGGAATTTGAAGCATATCGTGCTGACTGGTTGGGCGCCAAAGTCAGATTTGTCAATCTGACCAAAGGTTTTTCTTCAAGTGCTGCTCGCAAGACGCACATTGAAATTCCTCAGGCTGAAGCATCTGCTCTGTTTGCTGAAAGACATGCCAGCACCGTTGAAGAAAATCTGGCTGCTGAGGAAAATCCCAGGGCTGATGACTCCACTCCAGCCGCTGAAGAAATTGCCAGGGCAACCTCTAGTGTTGCGCCTGAAGAAAATGTTAGGCTAGCTGAAGCTTCAAAAGCTGTGCCTGAAGATCATGAAGAAGTCAGGACAACTGCATCAGTTGTGCCTGAGGAAAATGAACCAAATTCCTCTGTTGCTCCTGCGCCCACACCAACTCCAATCCTTCCATCCGCATTAGATGTGAAGAAGACAAAGGTTGCAGAGCGTGCAACTGTGAAGAAAAGGAAGGCATCAACATCTTCAGATTCTTCAGTTCCGAAGAAAATGAAGTTATGACCCACAACCGTAAGGGATCTATTGCAGCGTTTTCGATAAGTCAGAGTGTCGAACCCAACGAGGAGCAGAAGGTATTGATAAGCGATTCTGAGCAAGAAATTACTGCAAGCACTGAAAGATAACTTTTAGGGGTTTTCCCAGTATAAGCAACAGGAAAGTAAAAGCAAGTAATGTAAAAGGTACTGAGAGTAACAAGTGGCCCAATCCTTTCTTAGCAAAGGAGAGGCCTAGCAACTGAACTTATAAAGACTAAAGCGTTCCCGAGGACACACGGGAGAGGTAGTCATGTGCTTTCGCCATATTCCGTATCGATACTATGTTATGTGTTGATAAGTGTTGAGTGGGTGGATCTATGCTAGTGCACTCTCTAGACTAAGATGAATGCACTCTTATGATTAAACACCTTGCAAGCATCCACAAATACAAGGTAGAATTTAAGGCAAAAGCCTAACCATAGCAATACGATCGAGGATCCATTATTCCCTTATGCAAAAGCGTGCGAACTGGGGTTCAGGTTTCTGTCACTCCGGCAACCCACCATAAGCATTCTTTATACACAATGTATTCTCCTAGGTCCTTAATAAGGCGAAGTGTTGAGTGTTCGACTCACACAACACCACTAGTAGAATGACAACACAACTTAAGTATCAAACAACACATATTACTTCAACAGCATATGACTACTAACAACAAGACTTTCCCCATGTCCTCAAGAACTAAGGTAACTACTCACAATACATAAAAGAGATCATGATCAGTGGGGATAAAAATGTGATAAATAATCTGGACATAATAATATTTCTCCAACAAAACTCAATAGCATTCACCACAAAGTAGTAATCAACACCGATGGAGTAAAGAGGATAGGTAGTACGAGTTACAACACGAGTTGTGATTGTAAGATGAGATTTGGATGAAGACGGAGATGGTGCTGGTGTTGGGGATGATGTTGATGATGATCTCGATGATGCCCGTGACGATGGTGATGACGATGGCGACGATCTCCCCTTCCGGGAGGTGATCTCCCCGGCGGAATCTGCCCGTCGGAGATGCCCTTTTCTTCTCTGTAGGTTTCCGCCACGGAGCGGCGGCGGAACTCCGTAAAAAGTCTCGTCCCTAGGGTTTTTGGATAACGGAGAGCATATATGCAAAAGGGGGCGGCCAGAGGTGGGCCAGGGGCTCGAGGCGACCCCCCGGCGCGGCCAGGGGGGGCGCCCCCAGGCCGCCTGGGCACCCTGTGGCCCCCCTCTGGTTGCCCTTTCGCGTGCCTTCGTGATCCATCTAAAAAATATCTCCCGTCAATTTTCAGGTAATTTGGAGGTATTCTTCTTCAGCAACTCAGCATCCACTTTTTACTGCTGAATCCTGCGTCTGCTGCTTCGGCATCGGAAAGTTTGCAAACTGTGTAAAATAGACCAAAACAACATAAGAACATCACCATAACGTGAAATATATCAATGAATAAGGATAAATTATGATACAAAATAGTGATGCATTTTGGACGTATCAACACCCCCAAGCTTAGACCTCGCTTGTCCCCAAGCGAATATGAACTCGGTAAACCTGTCCACAAGTTTAGAGAGTGAAGTGTCGATAAATAGAATACGGACAAGAAGCATCATAGTTTCTTTACCAACTCAAATATCCTCAACAGCAATCTTCAACTCATAAGGCCCTTATGAAAGAGTGTTAACACTTATATTCGAAAGTAGGGCTAAGGAAACTCATTATATCATGGCAAACATGTCCTTCGGTCAAAGAACAACAAATAGATTTAACTTTTGCTCTTATATTTTGATGAGATCAATTGAAGCTTTTTGAAAATAACATGTTAATAGCCAAGAAGTGAAAGTGTTAACACAAAGGAAGATGTTTGCCTTAGCTGGGCATGACAAACAACTTACTTATCGAATGATAATGTCAACAAGGATATGATATGACAAATCTTAATGCAGCTTTATATGAATGAAACCTTATCATCATCAAACGTCTGCTCTCTTTGAGAAATAGAAGGAAGTAGAAGTAACTGACTCAACTTAAAATTAAAAGATAGGCCCTGTTCTAGGGTAGTAGGGAAAACTCATGTGCTATCCTCAAATCAAACAGAATGAAAACAAGTTTTAAGGGGTGCATGATTTGTCAACGAATGCTAATAGATAACTCAATTGCTCTTTGAGCTGGACAAGTTTCGAGGAACGGCTCCCGCACGAGGATGATAACATCCTCTTATTCTCCTTTGTTTATCACTGCCAAAGTTTTCTGATTTCTCATGAACAAAGCGTGAAGGAGGGTTTGTTTGTTATATTATTTTTAAGCCGGGCGCACTCCTTGCCAGTTCCTTCTCGTATTATGGGTTTGCACATTAGACATGCAATCCCGGGGTGAAGCTTGTCCAATTCAAAAGAGCTAAAACAGAGGCACACAATAAAAGATTTTGAACACTTAAGGATAACACATAAATTATATACTTTTAGGAGGTGGTAGTGGAATACCACGAGTAGGTAGGTATGGTGGACTCATATGGAAGGTATTGGCTTAAGGGTATGGATGCACAAGCAGAATTCCGCTTAGTACAGAGTTAGGCTAGCAAAGGTTTTGAGAGAACAGACAATTGCTGATGACTAAGATGCAAAGCAATATAAAGCATGAACATTGAAATAAGCATAACACATCAAGTTGTCTTCCTTGTCAGCATAACACTTCAAGCATAATAACATAAAGGTTTTGGCTATGTTGATACTTTAAGAAAATCATGCTTGTTGTTATGACCAAAGCTATGTTTGCCAAGATTAAATAAAGTTTCATGGCCATACCTGACATAAGGTCAATACTCCCCATAAGAATCATCATATAAGGTCGATTGCATGAAGAGAATACCGAGTGCAGCAAAAGGAACCGATAAACTTCTCATTAATATTCCATCATAAACGACTCCACACTCACGGATACAATTCCTCACCGAAGGAGCGATAGACCTCAATGCACACACCTATCTCATATAACAACCTCCCTAGACATGATACGACTCTACTTGACTCTAAAAGACAAAAGGTAAAGATAAAGATACCGGGCACTCCCCCAAGCTTGGAACAAGCCAAGGGAATGCCATTACCCCAGGAGATTTCACTCATCATTCTTGTTGGCGTTGATCACGTAATCCTTGGCGAAACGCTTCCATGGATATCTTGCTAAAGTCTCATATGATAAGCTCGTCTCCTGAATCCTGCATTCAACACCCAAACTCATGCGCATAAACCTTAGTTCATACTCACAGTTCTGGTTATGTAGATAATTAATTTGCCCTTGGAGCTCTATAATTCTTTCTTCAGACGCGGTGATGCTTTTCCACATCTCATTCATCTCCTTCAGGAAGTAGGTCTTCAGCTCGTCGATGATGTTAAAGTTAGCTTCAACACCACGCTCGATCATCTTCTTGTACTTGAAGACTTCTTGCTCCACTTCTTCCAGCCTGGCCTGGATGCTCCCCTCCTTGATAGGTCCCTTCAGATCTTCTTGATGAAGGACGCCGTCCTTCATCTGAACAACCTACGGGTGCTTCTTCACCTCAGCGAGGTAAGGGTTGATGACGTTGACAACGAACTTGTCCTTGGGGGAACTTGGAGAAGCCATGGCACCTAAATTTAGCTGAAAGATTCCCTGGCAGAAACAGATCGAAGAGAAAACACGCGAAATCGCAAGATACGTTGCCGGAACAATCCGGGCAAATATATAGGAAAAATTTATGCACAGAAAGGAAGGTAACGGACCAAAGCGGGATCGGAGACGGACTCCCGGGTGTCCAGGCGGCCTCCCGGCGCGGCCCGGGG